>JAQHUG010000155.1:3424871-3443217 GCA_028555095.1 Dicrostonyx torquatus
CTTCCATCTTTCTAAATATTCCCAGGCTGACCTCCACTAAAGGGAAGAAAGTGAGTGCCTCTCTGAGGGAAAACGTCAGTTTTCCTACTGAAGATCTTCAATGCAAGCTTGATCTATAGATAATCTTCATCTCCCGAATTTCACTTAGTCATAAGCTTTTAGCTCAAGTTTCAATTATAAAAGCTGACAAACCCCTAATACTGAGAAGAAAAAAAATATAATGGTTGTTTCCAAATAACACATTGTTCTTTTTTTAAAAGATGACTTAAAGTATTAAATTTATCTCAGTTCAATTATCAGCTGTTGAAAATATTCTTTGTGTTATTTGTCTCTCTGTGGTCACTATTTTGATACATCTATTAGTGTTTAGGAAGGTGGGCCCAGTGGACTCTACCTTCAACAAAATGGACACAAATGCACCCACGATAGCCCTACTAAAATATTTATGATGATAGAACCAAATTCAATGCGTTCATTTTTAAATAACTTTAAAGAATTCATGTTTAATTAAAAGTGATATATAAATCATGCTGTTTGCTAGCACTATTGACTGTGTCGTGCCCATTCTGCCAAACTTAATATAAAATTAATTGTTAATTTTCAGGCCAGTAGCCTGCTTGACATCCAGACAGATGTTGATTGTGTAGACATCAGTCAGTGAGATATTAAACTTTAGAAATGAAGGCTCTCTTTTGGGATTCCTTAAAGTCATTCTCTCTTGACACGCCTCTCCATGGAGAGATTTGCTCCTTATATTCTCTGAAAAATATTTTTAAACTTCCCAGACATGTCAAAGTTTCAAGTCTATTTTGCATTCCTCTGCATGGTACTATTTCAGTAAAGTGTACTTAGCATCAAGAGTAGTGCGACCTTGTAGGGTGGCAGAGAATGACTTATCTTTTGCACCATCGCACAATGATGGACTCATCTAAACTTTTCCCATTTTGGAGTACTTAAAGGCCTCTGGGTTAGTCTGACCTTAAATAAACAAATACAGCATTTCAGCAGCCTTTCATATGCCTGTTCGGAACAAAACTTCAAGCTGAAACAGTCACCAGTTCCAAAGTAAGTGATGATTAACTTACAAGGGAGTACTTGGGTCCATCATCAAGAAGGTCAGCATGACCTCGAGTGACAAAGTCATATACCTTACTTACAATTGTGTACTTCATGTGCTGTTGAGGTGTCAGTGGGTTCACCCTTTGAGGCTGGTCTGAAAAGCCTTGACTAGTAAATGTTCCTATATTCCCAGCCTTATTAAGTAGGTTTTTTTTTTTCAATTTCTACATCTTTTGAGCTGTGGTAAGTACACTGACTCACGAAACTAAAATGATTTTCTTCCTTTCAGGTGAAGGAATTGCTTACTCCCCAATGTGTTCATCCCTTCAGTGAAAGGAATGAGACCTCATCTGTCCATGTGTGACAATAACCCTCAAAGCATTCCATCTTGTTCCACTAGTACAGGATGTCATCAGTCCAGCCAAGAGCATCCAAAGCTCTGATTCCATCAGCTCCATGGATAACTTTCACCTGCCAACTTCCTCTGCCAAATCTCTGAATACTCAATCCTTTTCTTGTTTTTTTTATACCACATTACGACAGGGGAAGCCTAACACTTGGGGACATCACCAGACCCATCTGCAATCAGCATCTCTTGTGTTTCTTGGAAGCACCACTTCAATTTCCCATTTATCTTTCACTCAGAAAATCAAGTTGGAATGTAAGTGAGAATGTCATGACTCAATCTACCCTTTTCAACAAAACAATTGGTAAGATTTTAAAAACTGTGTTAGCAGCAAATTACTTGTAATCCATTTAGCAAGAAGAGTGTGTGATATTGATTGAACAGCACTGACCCTGACAAGTGGAATCCTGTAAAATCTGCTGCAGGTCAGGCTAAATTCACTCATTTGTTGATCCATTTACTCAACAGTTATTCATTACCTTGACTAGACATTGCATGGGGGAATCCAGATTACAAAGACATATGGATTCATATTTTTAATAATCTCCTGAATATCTTCAAATGAATATTATAGCTGTTCTTTTTCATTTTGTGTTTCAAGACTCTCCTATTAGCCACCTTGTCAAACACATCCTACTCAGAATTTTAATTATGAATACCACTATACATTCAATTCCCTAAGCTAGGAATTTAGTACCTAACTTCAACATTAAAATTACTTTCAAATTTGTTATTTCTTATCCATATAGATATGGTTTTATACATAGCATATATGTTGTTCTTAGAGTCTCACGCCCATGATGACACACTTGAGAAAACAACATAAGAATAGAGATTTACTTAGCCACTCAGGTCCAGAAGTTTTGGCTCATGGCTAGCTAGCTCTGTTGTATTGGGTCTGAGGCAAGAAAGGATATGTGGGAGAAAATGGCCAAAAAAAGAGATCTGATCTTCAAAACCATGTCCCAAGTTACCTACTTCCTCCAAGCAGGCCAAACTTCCTGAATTAAGCTATGAACTTTTCCATGAACGAGCCCATTTATGAAGATGGAATCTTCTTGATCTGATCACCTCTCAAAGCTGATCAGTTAGCAGCTATGAACTTTTAATCCAACTTACCCAAACGATAACATGTGTGTCCCTCAGTTTTTCATATGAGCCGAGTTCACATCAGTTGGCCAATAGCATTAATCATTACACACTTACCACTTTTGGGCCAAGTATCACTATTTTCTGAGACTTACTTGTTTCTATTATTTTCTTCAACCAAGTGATGTTGCTTACCAAACACTTATGATAAAAACAGCTTTCCAGAGGCATTCAACATTGTGACCTTTAAAGTTTACATTCGTATAACCAGTGTAACTCTCCTCTATCAAATATTTCCCTTTCACGTCTTCAATCTCCCATGGTATTTCACTGGTGTAACTACAAAAATACCTTTGAAAATACCAGAAATGCTTCTTTATGGGCCACAAATCCATTTAGGGCAACATGCACGCACGCACGCACGCGCGCACACACACACACACACACACACACACACACACACACACCATTCTCCTGTGAATAACAAACATATATTGATGCAATGTACTGAATATCTGTGTTTCTAGATCGAACTGGAAATTGACAGGATGATCTAATATGCTTTGATTTCCTTAAACTTTTAATCGTCATTATTCTCAGAAGCGATTTGAGGTGTTTACTGTGTCAGAGTATTACTTCTTGTTTTTGTTTTCTGTCAACATGCTAGAGAATGAACCTATATCCTGGCTCAATTTGGAAAAGAGTTTTACCGCTGAGCTGTGGGGTAGGCTTTGTACCTTTGACATGAACTCTGCTTTATTTTATAAGCAAAGGGAAACCACAGAGGCAAAAGCAAAAAAATTGAACCAAGAAGCTCATTTAGAGACCATGGCAAGAATCAAGGTGAGAGATGATTGTGTTGATGATGATGACAACGCCGATGGGTCAGGGGAACAGTGAGCATGACAGTGTGATAAGAGGCCTCATGAACATGAGAAATGAAGCTATCATGGATTATTTGCGTGGAGTGTGAGATAGATTGCCATGGAAGGAAGACTTCAGCTAGGAGGCAATAGAAATAACAGAATTCATGTGGTGATTGAATAAGGATGGTCCAAATAGGCTCACATATGGAAATGCTTAGGCACCAGGGAGTGGCACTATTTGAAAGTGTTAGAAAGATTAGGTGGTGCGGTTTTGTTGGAGGCAGTGTGTCACTGGAGGTGGCCTTTAAGGTTTCAAAAGCCCACAGGAGGCCCAGACTCTCCTCTCTCTCTCTCAGCCTATGGATCAGAATGGAGGTATCAGTTACTGTTCCAGTGCCTGCCTGAATGTCACCAGGCTACCCTCTGTGACAATGACAGACTAAGCTTCCAAGACTGTAATCAAGCCCTCAATTAAATGTTTTCTTTTGCAATAGTTGCCTTGGTCATAGTGTCTCTCCATTGCAATAGAACAGTGACTAAGACACCTCAGCTGAGAAAGATTTCTGAAGGACCAAGTTTTATATGTCTATGAAACATTGATAAAGAGTTGACTGTGCAAATTTGGGAAACATTGGGCCTAGGCAGATAAATTGGGATTTATCAGAACATGGTATTGATATAAAGCTATGTGAATAGATAGACAAGTATAAATTAAAAATAGTACTTTATTGCTAACTTCTGGAGAATCCAAGCAGAAAGCTCTTGGTAAGGGAGGGATGGAGGCTGTGATCTGTTACAGCACAATCCTGCTATGTACTGAGTGCCACTGGATGGCGTAATTTGGGCCCCAAAAAAGTCTATGGTAATGAGAAAAATTTCAGAATAAATGAGTAACTGGTCAATTTGAAGATCTCAGAAAAAAATTTAAAGGAACCAAATGAACATACCTGACTACATCTTAGTGATGCATAGATTTTTCTTACTATTTCTGAACTATGAAAGCTATTATGAAATATGAAATCTTGAAGTTAGATGTTAGAGTAATCAACGGTTATGACCCTGATTTACTTCATAGTGGGTTAATACACCCTTTAAACAGTTTAGCCAAAATATCCTGAACCTAATCTGATTTAAAATTAGGAACATTTAGGATGTCAATTTATTGCTCGGTATACTGTCCTGTTACCACCTTTGACGTTAGAGGATTATGAGGACAGGTTTAGACTAAGGGCAGTTCTAGAAATGCCCATGTGCGCACCACAACTAGGGTCAAAGCTGCTGAAGTGTCTTCTTGTAAGTGACACACAGCTTTATAAAAACTCTACCTCTCTAGACAGACGCCCATACCCTGCTCTCAGAATCTGTGAATACAGTGCTCCCTTGCAAGGCGAACGTGATTTGCAACCAGGGGAGTGAAGACAATTCCAACTTACCCTGAGAGTTCAGTAGACTCACACGAGTTCTTTGAATCAGAAACTTCCCTGGCTGTGAGCAAGGAATACAGCCTACCACTTTGACTTTGAAGGTGGAAGAAAGAGAACCTAGGAACCATGGGTGGCCTGCAGATACAGAGAAAGGGAAGGGACAGACTGACCTCTGCCTCCTCCAGGAAGTGGGGCCGCCCCTGCCGATGCTTTGATGTAAGTCTGTGAGATTGAGGTCAAACTCCTGACCTAGTGAAGCTCAACATAGTTAATCTGCGTGGTTTCAAATTATAAAGCTTGTGGCCAGTTACAGCAGCGGCGGGAAAGCGTTATGAATGGTGATACGAAAGGCTATGATTTTTAAAGGTGATCATTTAATTAGAATTAAGAAAGCAAAAAATATTTTCTAAGAAGGAGTTGCCTTCTCTCATAGTCAGTTATCACAGATGTGGATAAAAGAACCTGGACACTTTCAGCGACACCCTCAGGTCCTGAGAGAGGACCGTATGGCAGCTAAAGGAAGGGACTCTCGGAGAGATGGAACACGTTCTAAATATCCAAATTAGCACCAAAATAACTTTTATGGGCCCTGTGTCCCCAGCACAGAATCCTCAAAGGCTTTCCAAGCATCCCTTGCCCTCATATGCTTATAAAACTCCAAGTCAAATTGGGAACCAAATAATGACAGAGGTTTGTTCTGCCTGCCCGAGCTCCTTTCTGGCTTTCTGAACTTAGGAAGTGGGTGTGCTTTCATATTACCGCAGGAAAGAAACAAGCGAATACAGTCTCATCAGAGAAGTCTGCTCGATTCACAACAGAATGGGCTGGTCTCTGAAGGCCTCCGTGTTTTACCCAGGGAAGATAAAAGCTGGCAATTTACATTTTTTAAAGATGCATGCCAGCCACATTGGGTTGCGATTATCCGTCCTTCTCTCCTGCCCTTTAACTGTTTTTAAACTGGTGGGGGAAGGGAAATGGGGCATCCATTCCCTCACTGTCTTTCGGGACTGGGGAGGCTTTATAAGCCTCCTTGAGTCCTTCCAGTTACAGGTTGGAAACGGGTTTCACATGGTTTCCTCATCTTCCAGCCTTGCCACGGGAAGCTGGAGGTCGGTGCATCTTTCTGCCGGGCTCGGATGCCACTTGCTCGGCTTCTCAGCCCAGCTTTCTTTCATTTCCCTCATCCGCACCGCCATCGTTTCTCATAGACCATTTGGTAAGGGCCGCGATGGCAGCACACAGCAACTCCTTACATTCTAAAGTTCAAACTCAGTTAGCTGTAGCAGAACCCACCCGGCCTTTGAAGCATGAAGCTCAGGTTGTTTCTATTAAATTATAATTGCCATATTCAGGAGCTGTCCGAGGCCTTGCAAGGTTCAGCCCGAGTTGAGTGCTATTCCTTGCTGGCAGTGGTGTGCATTTCATTACAGGAAAAGGAGCTCAGAGCTTGTTTATTTCCTGTATTTGCACAGTATGAAAAAGTTCAGCGAAGCAAGTGGCCGGGTTGAGGCATTTGATGGAAAGGAAAGGGGAATATTTGTTTGTTTGGGCTAGGAGGAAAGTTCAAAGATGGGGACTTTTGTTCTCTGAAGGCATAGTGAACAGCTCCGGTTTCATGTCAAACATCAGGGTTCCGTGCAGGATGTAAACACTTCCTGCTGGCCAAGTCTGTTTCTATAATGGTAACCCCATAGAGCCTCTGCTACTCGCACTGCAATCGTGCCAAGAGTTCCTGTATTCAACAAGGGAGGTTAAAAGTCAGGCTGGTTTCGCAGCTGTTTGGGGTAAAAACTGGCTTTCCTAGCAGCCTGAGAAACTCAGGGTTCCTCTCCTCGGCAAACATTTATCAGTGGCTTTCATCATACAGGAACACTGAAAGGCTGTCTGGGAAAGAGCTGGAAATTTGCCTCTGCGCATGTGCGGATTCTACCGTGGGGGGGGGGCTGCCGGAGGTGTGTGTGGGGTGGGGTGTGGGGTTACAGCGGGTGGGGTGGGGGGGTGCGGGAGGAGGCCCCGCCTTTCAGAGGGCTCCTGGGGAATGTAGGTCATTACTGGGTTTCACTTCGTGTTCTGTTCAGCACAGGGCAGGGTGCGAAGGAACAGAGCTGAAAGTTTAAACGACGAATCTTAAATCCCTTCGGCTTTCTGCAACTTTAAAGATGGCTTCTCCTCATTTTTGATTAATCTCAATTTGGCAAGGGTTCCTAACACTTCGGTTTGCATTTTCCTCCCTCTCTCTCAGGTCTTCTGGTCAAGTAGTTAACTGATTTCTAAACAAATTTCTAGGTGCAAGGAGATGCGGAGACTGACTTGAAGCAAACCAGTGGAAAAAGGAAAAACCATTGTAAGATGTGGAGAAGCCCCCTCCAATGGATCTAATTTTAGAGAATGGCTTTCCTGCTTCATCCACTCCTGAGCTGGGGGCTCCCCGACTTCCCTCACGGCTTCCCCAATGTGCCTCTAACGGATAGCGTGAGCTCTCTCTGATAAACCCAGTTTAGAGCAGGCACTGTGATCTAGATCACAATGCTGACATAGAGAATTATGTTGTTTCCTTTGATAAAAGTAGCCAGAAATGGCAGAACAGACGTAAGAGATTTTCAAAGAACCTGAAACAGAGGCCATCCCACTGGGTTTTCTGACTAATAAGGTGTGCTGTGCACATCTCCTCTCAGAGGAGAGATTTAAAAGGAGGATCAGGTACAGACAGCACAAACATTTTAGAGACTGTAAAATTCTAAAGACAGCCAAAGCTGTAATTTTTTTTTTTTAAACATGCCAGGCTGTGGTAGAGCACGACTTTAATCCCAGCACTCGGGAGGCAGAGGCAGGCGGATCTTTGTGAGTTCGAGACCAGCCTGGTCTACAAGAGCTAGTTTCAGCGCTGGCTCCAAAGCCACAGAGAAACCCTGTCTCGAAAAACCAAAAACCAAAAAACAAAAAAAAAAAAAAAAAAAAAAAAAAAAAAAAATGGAAAAATACCAACAAAAAATGAGGAAAGCTTCATTTTTCTTTCTCAGCATAAATTGTCCCATGCTTAATTTTCTTTTTAAGAACATAAATGGAGAGTTTCGGGGTACAGGAGGCTCCGTGGAGAAGCAAGCTTGTGTGCTCTCTGACACAGCTCCCTGTCTCCCCAAGTGAGTGTCGTATCCATGCAGAGGAGGCTTCTCAGGTTTTGAAGGATAAGATTAAAAACTACTTTTCAAACGGGCAGGTGTTTAAAATACATTCCATTACTGATGACAATGGCTTTTTTTGGCCTACAGTGTCTAGTTTTCTTGTCTATAAGGTCTGGTAGAAAAACCTTTGATTCCTTTGTGTAGGTGCAAGGCGATGGTGTGATAGTGTCCAGCCACACATGGCGAGCCTAAATGCAGTGCAGTATGAAGTGTGAACAAATATTAAAATAAGCTGGCCTCATGTTAGCACGTCACATTAGAACTGAACTCAGTCATGTCCCAGTGCACACTGTGCTCTGTTGAACAGTGTCAGTCCCGAGGCCGGTCTAGAATACAGTGAAGAGCAAACAGCTTCTAGTTTGGATATGTGAAGAATAAAGAAGTCTGAGAGAGAAAAAGACAGGAGACAGCAGAGTGGACAGAGTAGAGGAATCCCACAGATTGGAGAAACAGAAGAAAGGAGGTCAAGTGGTGAACCACAGAGTATACTACATATGCACACAGAGCACACACACACATACACACCACACAGAGACACACACACACACCACAGATATACCACACACACACAATTATAGATATACCACACATACACACCACACACACACATCACAGATATACCACACATACACACACACCACAGATATACCACACATACACACACCACATACACACCCCACAGATATACCACACATACACACACACACCACAGATATACCCCACACACACACATCACAGATATACCACACATACACACACACACCACAGATATACCCCACACACACACACATCACAGATATACCACACATACACACACACCACAGATATAACACACACACATACCACAGATATACCACAATACACACCATACACACCACAGATATACCACACACACACACACATCACAGATATACCACACATACACACACCACAGATACACCACACATACCCACACACCCACACCCCACAGATATACCACACACACACACACACCACAGATATACCACACATACACACCACACACACAGCACAGATATACCACACATACACACCACACACACAGCACAGATATACCTCACACGCACACACACATCACAGATATACCACACATACACACACACCACAGATACACCACACATACCCACACACCCCCACCCCACAGATATACCACACACGCACACACACATCACAGATATACTACACATACACACACACCACAGATATAGCACACATACACACACCACAGATATACCACATACATACACACGCACATCACAGATATACCACATATACACCACAGACAACACAGATATACCACACATACACACCACACACAGCATAGATATACCACATACACACACACCACAGATATACCACATATACACACCACACACACACATACACACACACCACAGATATACCACACATACACAACACACACACACACACACACACACACCACATAAGTGCATTCATTTTCACACACAAGAAAGAGGAAGAGAGAGAGAGCATCCATACTCATGCTTGGTCACTGGGGCCCAAGAGACTTGCTGAGTTGATTTCCAAGCAAATACAGCATTGTCAACGACTTTTTACTTTTGCTCACAAAACTCTTGCAACCCCAGGAGGACTGACTTGAATGCACAAATTGTTATTATTAAATATACTTTCAGCATTTTATATTTACCGAGTGTTCATTGCTCACATTTTTTGCTATTTTCCTCTGTTGGCATCTCCTATGCACTGACATCAGCCAAAAGTCTGGGTCTGAAATGCCACAGTGATTTGATAGATATTCAGGCTTAGGTCTGTCCCAGTCTGAACCTTCAAGATTCTATGGAAGAAATATGATAAAAATTGATTTCATAAGCAAACCAGTTTTTAGATGGTCAGGACAATGAAAAGATATGCAGCATAGAAAATTTAATCTGCTCTGCTCCCTTGGCCTTGGATGGAAGAAAAAACTATAGTTTTTAGTTTTATGGCTCTCTTAGCCTTCACTAACACCAATGTTGAGGAAATTAAACAATTAATCTTTCTTTTAATTGTATAGGAATGCCAGTCAGTGATGGAAACACAACTCATTCCACTCTTGCTCAATGGAAGTTATCTCTTTTGAAGGATTAGCTGCCATGTTCAACAATAACGAAGCTCTTGTTTTCCAATAAAGAGGTTAATTGGCTTCAGAGCAAATACATGTACAGAGCACACAGGCCTAATATTGGTTTTGCAAAGGCCCTGCATCAGGGAAGTTAATGTTTCCTGTTTATTAGCTGTTTTACAACAATCTGCCCTTGACCAATAATTATGCTTACAGAGCTGATGCTAATATGTGTCAGCTCAACAGCCACTTAACGTGTCCTCTGCACCTGTGTGCAATTGAGTTTGTCATCATTCCTCTCGCACACAGTTTCCTGTCTTCCAGTGGACTGTAGGGTGACTGCATGCTGGAAATTCCAATGTCAAAGGCAGGCTTTACCAACTGCCTACAAGCCTAGAATCTTGCCCCTCCCCCCCACCCCCACACACTGGCACTTCTCTCTGCAACAGATGGCGACCCTGACAGAAACCCACAAGCAATAAGAATGCAGAGTTGTGGAGTTCCATCGCAACCAATAGATCTATGACACAGGTCTTGCATGTAAGGCTTAGGGACCACTTGGAAAGAAGGGATAAGAAGATTTGTAAGAGCCAGGACAAATGGGAGTTTCCTGTGAGACTGTGGCTCCTAGGAAAGTCAGAAGGCACACGCACGCAGTTTCAACAACGTGACTGCCTGAACATGAGCTGAACAAGGATGACGCCTAATGCGGAAGAGGGAACGCTCACGAGGCCTCACCTACAGCAGAGAAAGAACTGCAGGCAGCTAAGGACTCCTGAGAACAGGGGGAATGATCTTGCGGAGAAAAGAGCGAACATGGAATGCCAAAAGGTCAGCTCTGAAAGCATATTTACAAGTAATACTATGTGGAACTGAACAGTTTATGTTTTTCAAAATACACACACCCACACCTGATAACCATAAAACAAAAGAGGCCATGAACTTGGAAGAGAGGGAAGCATGGGGTGGGGCTTATGGGAGGGTTTGGAAGGAGGTAAAGGAACAGGGAAATGGTGTAATTATATGAAAATCTTGAAGAAAATATTTAAGGATAAAAGAAAAGATTTGGTTGCACACATCTGTAATTCTAGTATTCCTCTGGTGAGATGTGAGGTGGAGACATGAGAATCACGTGGAAGCTCATATGCTACAGCCTAGGCAGAAACAACAGGGGAGACCTTGCCTCAGAACAAGGCGGGAAGAGAGACTCCCAAAAGGTGTCCTCTGATCTCCATACATACACCAGAATATGTGTTTGCCAGTCATACACACACACACACACACACACACACACTCACGCACGCACGCACGCACACACACACATACACCATAATATGTGTTTGCCAGTCATGCGCACGCACGCACACACACACATACACCATAATATGTGTTTGCCAGTCATACACACACACACACACATACACACACACACACACACACCCCACACACACACCAGATTTTTTTTAAAGCTCCAAAAACAAAAGCAAAGGAGGCTGTTTTCTAATCCCAGGGAGGAAGAGACAGTCTCACAGATGCCCACAGGTGCCTCCCAAAACAGGTGTTTCTGCAGTTCCCATGGCACAAGTTAAATGGCAAATTTGATTCCATCAGGTAGAGGCAAAGCCTACTCACCTGCACTTCTACTGAGATCCCTGGTAATCCTGGGGATGCCAATCAAAGAGCAAAGGCCCCCAAATAGAGGATGCCACTCTTCCTGATCCAGTCATGATTGTCACCCAGTGCTAGCTACAAAATATAGCAAGTTGCTGCTTCTTAGTCCCTTTGAAAGGACTTAAGCTTTACACAGTGGAGCGTCAGACATAAAAAAATGCTTAATAAATTTGTGATTAGTAGACGTCAACTTGCTGAGGTCTATTTTGTCCTAAAGTTGCTGAAATCACGTGTTCATTGAGTAGAAGGTTGGGAGAAATGACCTCACGAGACAGGACAGTGTTTCGAGGGGAGCGGTGGTTCTCAACCTGTGGGTACCACCCCTTGGGCCAACCGACCCTTTCCCAGGGTGGCATATCCTGTGTGTCGGATACTTACACTACAATCCATAGCTGTAGTTAAATTACAGTTATGAGGTAGCAACGGAAACAATCTTCTGGTTGGGGGTCACCACAGCATAGGGAACTGTATCAAAGGGCCACAGCATTAGGGAGGTTGAGAACAGAGGAGGCAATTGGAACCGCTGACCTTTTGATGTCCTGACTCCAGCCCTGTTCACCTGCAGGGCCCTTCCTCTTCCACCGACTTCCAGCCTGCCCCGCCCATCGGATTCTGAGTACTCTCAATAGGCTTCACAGAGCCAAGTGAGGAGTTGGTTCTACTGGATGGAATGAAGCTTTCCCTGACTGTTGCCATCGCTGTGATGGGGAAAGGATTTATTTGGTTTATACTTATATCATTCAGTTGATCGCTGGGGAAAGTCAGGGGAGGAACTCAAGGCAGGAACCCATGCTAGCTGACTCTCTGGTTTGTTCTCAGACTCATGCTTAGCAAGATTTCTTACATAAGCCAGGACGACCTGTCTAGGAATGGTACTGCTCCCGGGAAACTGCCCCCCTGTATATATCAGATGCGAGACAATTGACCACAGACCTGCCTGTCCAAAGGCCAGCCTGGTCTAGGCAATTCTTCAATTGAGGTCATCTCCTCCCAAGATGACTATAGATTGAGTTGACAATAAAAACTAACCAACAGAAGCATATTGCTAAAATTTAGAAAGAAAGTGATGATTAAACTTTCAGAGGTAACAGTAACAGCAAAATCGTATCATAAGTGGGGCAATTAAGTTCATTGGTGACAAAAAAAAAGAGAGAAAATATAAATGGTCGCTAAGAGTTTGAACCTTTTCATGGAGAGAAGGGTCCTGCCCCTTTTCAATTTTTTTTTTTAATGGCTTTGGGAAATACACTAGTATCTTACAAAATGATGGCCAGGGTAAAGAAACTATGCAAAAATAGACTGAAGGACAGTCACCAGGCTGATTTTATTTCTCTCCAACAGTTTTCAGTAACAGCTCTAAACTAGCAACTTTTCAATTAAATCCAATCTGTCACGGTAGGAAAAACAGTGTGGCGGGCGAGCCTTGAGAGGAGACTTGGCAGAGAGTGGCCATTTTTGCATTTTAAATTGATCGTGCGTTTTGTTTGTTGAAAGTGTTGCAGGTCTGCATAGCTTCATTTCTTTGTCAGCATTTATGCCATTAACACCCACAGTCTCCAGTCCAGCGTGGAGGGCACAGTCAAGGATCTCATCTTGTATTTCTGGGCTCTCTCGGTGACAGGAAAACAGCACCCCAAGTTGTCTTTCTCCTCTCTGCTGTGTTAGGAGAGCTTTTGTCCTTGAACCACTGTATCCAAATCAACTCAGAGCCCAGTTCATGGTCAGCGCTTGAAGGGAACAGCTTGGGACAACAGGAGCCTCTTAAACCAGCCCACCGCAGATCTATTAGTATATAAAAAGACAAGAAATGATGCATCCATCCCTGCCCCAAGCTGCGGTGACACAACAGCCGTCTTGGAGTACAAAGTAGCTTCTTTTCAAGGCTGTTCTTATGGCGAGGAGTTGTGCATTTCAAGAGATTCTACATTATTAACAAGGCTTAGATTATAAAAGACACAGGTTCTAAATGAATGGCATCAATGTCCCCCAGAACTAGACATTAGCTGTGTGTAGTTGGAAACACTTTTTTAAATTAAAAAGTATTTATTTATTCATATGTGCATGTCTATGTGTTACACACAAGTATGAGTAAACTATGCCACACATATAGAGGTCAGACAACTTACAGAAATTGGTTGGTTTTTTTTTTTTTTCTTTTTGGTTTTTCGAGACAGGTTTCTCTGTGGCTTTGGTGCCTGTCCTGGAACTAGCTCTTATAGACCAGGCTGGTCTCGAACTCTCAGAGATCTGCCTGCCTCTGCTTCCTGAGTACTGGGATTAAAGGCGTGCACCACCACTGCCCGGCTCAGAAATTGTTTTTTCATTTTTCTTTTTTTTTCTTTCTACTCTGGCTTCTGGGGATTGAACTCAAATCATCAGGTTTGGCAGCAAGTGCCTTTTCCCGCTGAGCCATCTTGCTGGTCCCAGGAAATATATGTCTTCATATTGGTCTAATAACTATGTCTTTTTCCATTTTAGCACATTTGGAATGGCAGTATCATTAGCTTAGTATACAAAGAGCCAACATCCAGGGTAAAATAAGACACCAGTAATCTCATGGTCTTCACCTCCCTCTCTCATTTTCTTCTTCTTACTTTGCCTTGCCTTTGAGTTTGAGAGAGATGAACGGTGTTGAGAAGCAGGCTGTACACACCCTAAGCTGGCAGGTAGAACATCACTTCCTTTCTTTGTCCTATGTTCAGTGCGACTTGATCAGACTTAGGAGCGAAGGGGGCTTACCAATGTGAATATTCTATGAGGACAGCTGTCCCACATTCTCTAAACTGGTGAATGTCCCAGATTTAAATCAGAAACAAAACTGAGACATATTTCATTTTCGTGTATGGTCTTTTGGCTTCTGGGATTTTTTTTTTCCAGAAGTCAATCAGCTTTTATCGTTCATATGCTGAATGTTGAGGAGAATGCACGCTTGTTTAAGGTGTAGGCTTTCTCTTTCTTCTATTTTGTTTTTTTATTTGAGATTCTTCATGTATTCCTTCAGTTAAGTGCAGATTTTATAAATAGAATGATGACGGCTGATGCGTGTGGCTGAACTCTGCTCTCTGGGGACACGGTGTGACTTGTAAGCTATACACATGAGAGGCACAGAAGGGAAAGCAATAGCCCTGCGTGGTTGCTGCTGAGAACAAACTGGTCACCTCACACATTCTGAAGCCCTCTCCTCCAGCACTGGCAGTGAGGAAATGGCACGCCTTGGAGCGGGCTTCCGAAGGCGCCAGAAGGCCTATTCCAAGAGACGAACATGACAGTGGGTGATGCTAAATGCTAGTGAGGAGCTCGCAATATTTTGCACATATGGACTGACTGTGTGACAGCATATATAAATATTTCATTCGATAAACATAGTTAGTTATCAGATCATGACGAACAGACCGAGAGCGACACAGGAGCCGTTCCAAGAACACTGTGTAACAGGACATACAGCTGAGATGAAGTTTCCTCATACTTGGCGAGCTTTGAGCTCAGCAAACACCGCTTTTTTCTTTATTCATTAATTAAGATTAAGATATTTTAGCATCACCAAATTGAGAACATTATATTGTCATGTTCAAGGATCAATGCCAAATGAGAAGTTGGAAACAGGAGTGTAAACGCTACTGACTTCACACACTACTGCATGCTATTTAGAATCCGTTGACAGTTCAATATCTAATTTCCCCGAAATTAAATGCCCAATACATCTCATTTGCCTTATGGAATTTAACTAGTGAGGAAAAAAGGAAAGACAACAGAAAACACAATGACAATCTTTTTTTAAAAATCACAAAACTCCTTACTATAGGACTTTGAAGTCAACTGTCTATAGTTTTGAGGTGAAAATGAAGAACAGAAATGTTTAGAACTGATGAAAATAAAGGCCCTTTACAATAATCTGATATGGTCCCTGTGTTAGAGGGAATTTGCAAGTTAAATCTCTGGTGGGTATTGTGCCCCAAGATGAGAAGTCTCCGTTGTCAGGAGAGAAGCAGGAGTCTCACCTGTACAAAGCTCCCCTTTCCACTCCTTTGTGATTCTGCTCTGACCTGTAGGAGGCCTTTTAGCTTTGTCTCTGAAACAAGATTGGAGAGAGCTAAGCACAATGAGCCTGGATTTTCCAGCTCAGGGCATTTGAATTCTGATCTTCAGTCAGTCTCATTCCTTTCATTATGAAAATAAGAGTAATCAGATAGTTCTAGAAATTATTTCCGAGCTAGAAACAATGTGCGTGCAGTGGCCCCAAACCTAAGAAGTTGGAAAAAGCATGTGTTTCATTATCATTGTACCTTCAACTTAGCTATGTGGACTTAAATGCACTTGATCAGTGAACGCGTGAAAGAATTATTGAATGACATCACAAAAGTGTGCAAAGGTGAGTAAATGACAATAATAAGCATTGCCGCTAAAAATAAATGAGGAAGGATCATGCAAATATTATCTTGAGGGTCCTCAACCTGATAGGAATACCCTATTTCCCCTGGGATTGCAACTTATTCATTGACTTTGTTCTTTTGGTCTCCGCAGTGTTTGAAAGCATGACCCAGTAAATTAGAAAATCAAAATGCACACTGAATCATTCAGAAATGTATGTCTCTTCAAGACTGTCTAAATGAGAAAATCTAATTGCACGCCTACCCAAACAGGGCTTAGCATGCCTTACTTGCAATACCTCTTCACACCAAAGCAGAAAAACTCTCGTAGGAACAGGCGATTTAATTAAATTTACTAAGAAGTGAGGGCCACGTGCTCATGTACCTGGGTATTCTTTTAATTTTTTTTTAATTAAAGTGCACAAAGTTACCCCTGCCCTGTACCATTTTAACAAGATGGTTAATCAGACTTTAGGAGTCTCCAATATTAATTTTGTTAAGATGTCCTTAAGACCAAGGGACAAGGAGAGGTCAACTGTGGCCCGTGGAAGTGTTGAAAGTAACACTGTCCCTTGTGTACCAAAGAAGCAGTGTTTCTGGTCCCCAAAGGTCAAGATGCAGTGAGTTGGATGGTCCAAAACAATAGGTCTAGAAAGTCTTCATCTCATGTAATTAGCTACCAAATAAAACACAGAGAAGACATCTAGTATCGAGTGATTTTTTTAAAAAATATTTATTATGTATACAATATTCTGTCTGTGTGTATGTCTGCAGGCCAGAAGAGGGCACCAGATCTCATTACAGATGGTTGTGAGCCACCATGTGGTTGCCGGGAATTGAACTCAGGACCTTTGGAAGAGCAGGCAATGCTCTTAACCACTGAGCCATCTCTCCAGCCCGATATTTATTTTTACATCATCTGGCCTGGAGAGGAGAACTAACTCAGCTCTCCTGTTTAGTATGCCCTACTGATGCCATTTTCAAAAATACAAAAAAAGTAAGAAGTCAAGATGAGATACAATAAAACACAACTGTAGAGAAACTTCTAGAAAAGGCTTCTTAAAATATTAGGTATTTCCTGTCACAGAAAAAAAGCTTGCATTATTTAAGAATAGAAAAAGAGAAGGGAATTTCAAAAAAGAGAAAAAGGAGTGGAAAGAAAATAAAGCCAGGGAGAAAAGCAGTCTTATGCCCTTGGCCGTGGATAGAGTTTGTTTAGTTTGCTTCCCGTTGCCCTGAGAAAACACTATGACCAGAAGAGAATCTGGGAGGATGAGATTTATTTGGTCAGAGAGTTTCTCAATATCGTCCTTAATCAAAGGAAGTAAGGTAGACAATCTAGGTAAGAACCTGGAGGCAGGAACTGAGGCAGAAGCCTTAGAGACATACTGTTTGTAGGCTCGATCCCACGGCTGGTGCCACCTGTTCTATTATACACTGCCCACAGAGAGACGAACCCCCACATTTCCATCATTAAGATGGGACTCCACAGATTTGCCAACAAGCCAATCTGCTGGGGACATTTGGTCAATTGAGGTACCTGCTTCCCAAATGACTCTGACCTAAGTCAAGCTGACACAAAGCTAGCCAGCACAGAGCTGATCTCAAGTTTCTGTGACCTTAAAAACAGCAACTTAACTGAGGCAAATTCGCTTGAAGTAAGATGTATGCTTTGAAGTATAAGGGTCCGCAGCTTCTGAGAACATGCTCCCTCCACTCACCACTACCAAGGCTCAGCATTCCTGCTTGTTCCTAGGGACATTACTGGCACTCTTGATCTCAGTCACTAGAACACTCTCTAGTATCACAGACTGGTTTCTCCTCTGTAGAAACTCATACAGATGGAGTAACATGGTGTGTACCTTGTTTCGTGCACACCTCTTTATACAACCTGTCTGTAATAGTCACTTTGTACGTTCTACCTATCAGAGTTTTGGTCCATTTTGTCCACAGTAGGAATTCCACAGTAATGATGGGATGCAATTAGTTTTTCTCTTCACTGGTCCACATGCCTTGGGGATCTAGTGTTGGTATCATTATGAGCACGGGTGCTATGGACATTCATTCACAAGCCATGACATTGACATGTTTTCATGCACATTGAGCAAATGTGAGAAGAGTGGGCCACAGTTAGCTTCATGTCAGGAGACAGCCGGGTTCCTGTGCTGAAGTGTCGGGGAC
>JAQHUG010000155.1:3456958-3471949 GCA_028555095.1 Dicrostonyx torquatus
ACTTTGGCAACTCAGCACAGTGCTCCTCTGTGGATCTCTGTATCTGTTTCCATCAGTTGCTGGATGAAGGTTCTATGGGCAGGGTCAGTTCAGGCACAGTCTCCACAATTGCTTAGGGTGTTAGCTGGGGTCAACCTTGTGGATCCGTGGGAATTTCTCTAGTGCCAGGTTTCTTGCTAGGTTTCAAGACCATGATGTGGATCCCCACTAAAACAGCTGACTTGAGCTAATGGGAGCTCACTGACTCTGGACTGACAGCAGGGGAACCAGCATAGGACCAAACTAGGCCCTCTGAATGTGGTTGACAGTTGTATGGCTGGGGAAGACTGTGGGGCCACTGGCAGCAAGAGTAGGATTTATCCTTGCTGCTTGTACTGGCTTTTTGAAACCCATTCTCTTAGGAGGGATACCATGCTTAGCCTAGATATAGTGTGCATGGTCTTGGTCTTGCTTCAAAGCAATGTGTTAGAATTTGTTGACTTCCCAGGGGAAGTCTTTCCCTCTCTGAGGAGTGGATGGGGGAGGGGTGTAAGGTGTGGTGGGGAACATGGAGGAAGGGGGAGAATGGGAGGGAGTGGAAATTGGGATAGGTATGTAAAATGAGAAAAGTTTTTTTTTTAAAAAAATAGTTATTTAATTAAACAGACAAAAAAGTAAAACAAAACAAAAAGAAACCTAGTGTGTTCACTCTGTAGCAGCAGGTAGCAGTGGCACCCTTATAACAGCAAGGAAACTGAGGTGTAAGATTTTTCGGAACTTCTCCCCAGTACTATGAGGTGGCAAGCCCTGCATTTTGAACTCACGCCCCTCTTTTCTCAGGATAGAGTAGGGTATGTGTCGTAACAAACACTCCCTCACTTTAGTAGAAACGTAAGTCAACTTTCTTCTCCCCACAAATTCTTCTTGTGCGGGGGCAAATCTCTAAGGTAAAGTTCCTGAGTGTGGTGGCTCAGCCTTGAAAGCCGCCGTTCCTGGAAGCACTCGGGTCTACATACTCCTTCGCCGTCAAGACCCTGCGCATCTACTGACAGAGGCATCTTGTCAGAAGTGACACACGAACTTCATGTCTGGTCACGCTTTTATGTTCAGTAAGTCACAGCTAGCTTCAGGGAGATATTTCCCTAAAGGCAGATGAGAACAGCCAACAATGAAAACAGCCACTAAATTCTCTTTCAACAATGCACATTTCTATCTGATGGTTACTTAGTTACTTAGTCTTTACTTAAAACATTTTCCAAAGAAAAAAAGATACTGGAACTTGATTCTAAATATGAAGGAATAGACATTTTACAAAAGTCAGATTCTATATTTTAAAAAGCATCAACAGAGAGAAGCAAAGAACATTTGAATAAAATGAAGCAAAAGGCAACTTTTGTCTGGCAAAATTAGGAAAGGCATTTAGTATTCTTTTTTGTCTGGTTGTTTGTTTCTGTTTTTTGAGACAGGGTTTCTCTGTATAACAGTTCCATCATCTCGCTTTGTAGACCAAACTGGCCTTGAACTCACAGAGATCCACCTGCCTCTACCTTCCAAGCGCTAGGATTCAAGGCGTGCACCACTACCACCAGGCCGCGTTAAATATTCTTGTTGGTTTAGAGGGAATTTTGTTGGAAGGTGTAAAGAAGAATGTTCTAAATGAAAAAAAAAAAGAGCAGGCCTGAGTGTGTAAGAGAATGTTTTGCTCAATTGTGAATAGCAGCTGTGGCAAGTAACTTGAAGACATGGTGCCTCTCACCACAGGCAACCCAGTGCTCCCCTCAGTGGTGCCAGGAAGGGACAGCTGTTCTCCTGGCTGGTGAAGCAGTGAGCTTCAACCTTGCCTGTGACTTCCTGCTCTGCCCTTTAGCATACTTTTTATTGTAGTCATAAGACAGTGTATTTAATGAATGATTTTGTTGTCTTTAAAGGATCCCACGTTGGCAGAGTGTTTACTGCTAGTGAAGCCCAACAAACAGTAGACCCCCTTCCCATAGCAATTCCTTCACCATCTGGTTTGGAGGCTACCAAAAACGTGGGGTTAAGTCAGCTCCCCATTAGGTAGGCCAGCAAGCCAAGGAGCCATGGGTATGCAAAGGACCGGATGTGTGACCAAGTCTGGTGCTGCCACTGGAGGAGAATACATTTCCCTCCAAGGCTACAAAGAAAAACCAAGGCTAGAGTAACTTTAATCTTACTCTATTGGAATAGAGCTTTGGGACTCCAAAGCATCATTTACCATCAAATCATAAGTGGTGATGTACTCTCTAGGCTCATTTGCTTCACCAAATTTCCTTCTAACCCATACCCAGGAATATATTGGTAAGTCTGGGAGAAATGGCAGTTGTGTGATTGGAAAGTGAAAAGGCCACATATTCTAAGAAATGGTGGCAAGAGTCTCCTGAACTTTGCTCAATCATTATAGGGTGATGGTCTTAGAAAAAAGAAAATCTCCCATGAGTTAGCTTTTACCCCCTCTCTACTGAGTTCAGGTAGACAGTGCTTGTTCCATCCCCTAACCTCACACAACCTGAGGACCTTGGCATCGCCCTAGACACCCTTCCCATTTCCTCTCCCAGGCAGAGGTGCTGGACACGCACAGCCTCGTTTTATTTACCCTCTCCCCAGTGCCTTCTGAGAGAACAGAAATCCTGCATGTTTGTTTAGAGAGAGTCTCCACTCACTCTTCCCCTCTATGAGCAAAGTCTGGTTCCATTTCTTATTCCCACTCAGTATTTATCAGTATACTCAATAGCACTGGTTCATAGGAATGGTCTTCAAATAATTTATAGCATCGTTATTTCTACTTAAAAGCTCCACCCAAATGGTGTCATAGAATGCACCATCATGAATTTTCTTTTTCCCCCAAAGCATTTTTGATTTGGGTTTTGATTTAGGAGAAAGTACATTCAGATGTATTGAAATTCTGATTCGCGCACTCGTTTTCAGTGATGGGAGTTTTTATTTTCTTCTCTTCCCTCCGAGCTGCAGATATTTTCAGAGAACCTAACAGTCGTGGGCAAACTCTTAGGCTCTGGGACCATGGTGGTGAATGAATGATTTAAAGACATTCTCTTAAATCCCTGCTCTCACAAGACTTCATTTTTGACAATGGAGAAACAGACCACATATAAATAAAGGAATATATATATATATATATATCTGCTAAGTGAAATGATATAAAGTGTTATGGAGAAAAATAAGAAAAATAAGACAAGGGGCCTGTTTATGGTCAGACTTGCAACTGTTAACATGATTACAGGAAAGACTAACAATATATGTATGTATGTATAAGCTCACTACATATAAAATCACTATGCATATGTATATATGGTTAAATGTACATATATGTATGTGTGTATATAAACTCACTACATATATGTGTATATATAAACTCACTATATATATAAATTCACTATACACATGTATTTATTTGTGGTTATATATGTGTATGTATATATAAATATACATGGAGTAGGAGGGTTGATCTGTATTTCTGTGCTTTGATTGGTTAAATAAAGATTCTGCCTGGCTTGTAAGATAGGTCAGCCCTTAGGTGGGCAGAGTAGACAGAACGGAAGTTCTGGGAAGAAAAGAAGTGAGAGAGCCAGTCACCATGAGGCTCCCGTCGCAAATGGATGCAGGTTAGACCTTTCCGGTAAGTCACTACATGGTGACTTACAGACTTTTATAATGGGTTAGTTTATGAGGTGAGGGCTAGCCAAGAAGAGGCTAGAGATAATGGGCCAGGCAGAGTTTGAATGAATGCTGTTCTCATGTGGTTATTTCGGGTGCAGTGGCCAGTGGCTGAGTGGGCCAGCGGCTGGCGGCTGGGGAACATAACCCACACCTCTCCCCTAATTACAACATATACATATATGTGAGCTTGAGGAAAGGCAAATGTTGGGAAGAATAACATTTCTGGTCAGATGTTAAAGGAAATTAAAGAGAAACATTGACACCAGAAAGGTTAGGAGAAAGAGTCAGGGGAGAGCAGCGTCAGACAGCTAAATAGACATTGAGCTGTAGCGAACACCCTAAAGACTCTGGCTTTGTTCCAGATAGACGGGAGGTTTCTCAGATACTTTAAGCCAGGACATAACAGGAAATGAGTGGCCAGGTTCCAGGGGGCCGTGGTGTCGAGAACAGGCTGTAGGAAGGGTACAGCAAAGTCATGGGGATGACTGCAGAGCTGAGGTGAGGGAGAATCCCTGTGGATCCGAGGCAAGGGGCAAGGCGGTCAGAGTGAGCATACAGGTTTAGCTTGGAACTTTCAGGCCGACATTCTAAGTGGGAAATTAAATGTGTTTAAAGAAGCAGGGAGCTAGAACAGTAAACTTAGGGGTCATTGAACTATGGGGAGTAGACGTATATCCTGATCACAGATGAGCTCACAAAAGAGTACATGTAGCTGGAAAGAAGCTGAAGACGGTACTCCAAACCACTGCGATATATGGACGCCTAGTCTACACTTTAACTTCGGTCCGGCTGCAGATTCCACAAAGTTAACTGTTTCGTTTTTCCTTTTCATAATAAAATCCTGACAGAGGTCTTAGTCGCGTGACTGTGACCATGTGAAAGGGTAGTAGGCTAAATGCTGGAAACAAGTCAAGGTCCCAGGCAATGAGAGTGATAGTTTTCAAACTTACCCCAGGCTTCTGACTTGAGTCTTACTTGGCCTCTGACGGTGCAGACCTCACGAGTAGCCGACTTAGAACTCCACAACACTCACCTGCGCGTGGCTTAGCTCCAGCCATCACTGTGCTGGTTTCCACGTGTGTGTAAATGAAAATATTTGCTTATGTTGATTGGAAAGCTGGTTGTGTAGCATCTATTTCATTTTATCTATAGGTCTGCTTGAGCCAGAGGTGTGTCAAGGAATAACTGTGTTAATCCATCTTGATGTTCTTCTTTCAACTCTCCCTTTCTTGAGAAGTTCACCACTGTTGGCTTCTCCCTTCTCAGCAAACTCTTTTCTGCTATTGGTTCTTATTTCATCAATTGGTCTTGAACTCAGGTGGCTCTGCTTTCCCAGCAAATGCTATTACCCACTGAGTCATCTCCTTCCCCTCCCAGCATTCTTTCATGGTACCACATTGGCAGATATTTAGAACTGCATTCTGATGAATAAGCGACTGGTACTATAAAATATTCCTATTATATATATATACAAATATATGAATAAATGTTCTTTTGCTATTTCCTAAAAAGATAGGACAAAAGTAGTTACATAAAAATGTCTAACTTGTCTAACTCTGTTTTGGTAGTGTGGATTTAGTGTTTGATTTAGCATAAACATGGCTTTGTTTATGAAATACTGATCTTACAACAAATAAGGGATGCTAACAAATAGCCTGTCTAAAGAGCAGCTCCGGCTAAAATAACGTAATTACTTGTGGTTAATGGCTGTGTATATTTGTACACATTGCAAGGTTTTGAAAGACAGCTTCTCAGAAGCCAGTGGCCTTCTGCCATCTCTACCTCATCCCCCCCCCAAATCTAGTAATGCTTTGGGGTCTAGTCTGCTATAAAACCTTAAGTATTTGAGGTTGACATCCTTTGTTTGGTGGGAAAGAGAAACACATTGATATTTCTACAATCAAGTAACTATAAATCTGATCCACTTAAAAAAAAAAATACAACGACTCAAAGAACCAGGAAAGAGAATGGGGCAAAGTTAAAGAAAAGGTGAGCGTGGTTAATGGCAGAATTATTCTCTTACACAGCAGAAATATATTTCAAAAATCAATGCAGAAAATTTTTACCATATTTACCTAAAATAAAGTCTGGTAGTGTTTGGTTCAAATACATCCTTGTACTTTAAATGACCACTAATAGAAACTACCATGGTGAGCTATTTCATTGTTTCAAATTCAGAGGATAAAATCTTGGACAAATATTTACCACAGAGATGAGACTAAACATGCTTTGTATGAAAACAGTGAAACCAAAACCATTCTATCTAATACAAAGTTGCCCAAGAATATTTACTTAATTATTGTCTAACTTCTGGATTCTGGAAGAATGAAGAGTCCCTAAATGTAACCCTGTTTCTAATGCCAAATATCTAAATTGCCTGGGTGTGTTCATCATAAGCAGTGGGTAGCGTCAGTCAAGAACATAGACTAGGTTTATTGAGGTCTCTCTTCCAAACCTGCCTGTCACTCCCTTGTCCTGTTGAACAAATGATCAAAACCCAGATGTCTCTACCAACTCCTCTGCCCAACTGTAATGATTATTTTTCCTTCAGGTTGCTGACAGCATCCAGGTGGATTGTAAATACTCTAAAACACCTAAGTGCAGTCCTTAGCACACACAAGAGGATAAAGCCATAAATATGTATAAATGAATGCTAGAATGGTACAGGTGATGTTTGTTGTATTTTTAGAAGGCATTTTGCAAGGGAACCTGAAATATAACATATGCATTTTATAACTTTCATTTTTATTTTGTTGTTTGTCAATGTTATAAGTATATATAACATGAGCCTTATAACTTGATAATTTTATTTCTATGAATGAGAAATAACAGACAGAATGACCTTCTGTTGATCTCTATATTAGTATCCTTTTGACTTCTTTAGGCAGAGATGGCTCATTTGTTTCCCGACTGCTCAGACCCAAATAATTACACAGAAACTATATTAATTATAGCACTGCTTGGCTTATTAGTTCAGGTTTCTTATTAACTCACTCCTAAATCTTAAATTAACTCATTCCTATTAATCTGTGTATTGGCACAAGGCTGCGGTTTGCTGGTAAGGATTGGGCGTCTGTCTCTTTTGGCAGCTACATGGTGTCTCTTTGATTCTGCCTACTCTCTCTATCTATCTATATATATCTTCCAATCTTGCTATATTCTGCTAATCCATTAGTCAAACAGCTTTTTTATTAATCAATTGTAATAAAACATATTCACAGCATACAGAGGGGAATCCAACACCAGACTCCTGTAAGAAATTACCACAAACTGGATGACTTACAAATGAGTGAAATCCATCATGTGTTCCTGATGGCAGAGGTCCTACATCAGGGTATGACCAGGGTTCTTTCCTCTGGGCACTCAAGTAAAGTGTGCATCCCTTGGCTCTTCCAGGGTCTGCAGCCTCTGACACCCCTTGACTTGTGCCTGCATTGGTACATTCACTTCCTCCAGTTATACTGCCTCCCTTTTTTCTGTTTCTGTCAAATGTCCTTCTACCTCTGTCTTCTGAGGACCCTTGAATTTAGGACCTGCTAGATCACATAGGATTATCTCTTTTAAAGACCTTTAATTTAATTACATTTTTAAACCCCCTTCTTATCCCATATTGATAGTAGTGGTTGAGCCCAGTGCCTGGCATATGCTGCGCAAGTACTCTGTCTTTAAGCTATATCCCAGGCCACTTTTGACTTTTTTCCAACTTTGACACAAAGTTGTCCAGAGTGGCTTGGGTCCTCTGTAGCCCAAGCTGGTCTTGAATGTTGCATCTTTCTGTGTTTGTCATTTCAGTAGTAAGAACTACAGCACTGTGACACCAGACCCAGCTATATTTTCTCTCTCTCTCTCTCTCTCTCTCTCTCTCTCTCTCTACGTTAATGTATACATACTCCAGAAATTTGGACATGGATGTATTTTTCCAGTGTGGTAGTCATTATCTCCAATTCTACAGTCTTCAAATTTCAGATATAGGTGTTCGGCAATCAGAATCATACATTGACTATGGGTTCAATATAAAAACTTACTGGTGAACTGGAGACTGTGAAAATATAATTATCAAATATTTGTGCAAATAGCTCCTATGGGAGGAAAAATGGCAAAGTAGTAAGTTTAATCAGAAGAGCCGAGAAGAGGAGAGTCATGGAAGAGTAGCATTGGAATTGAATCCTGACAAATAAGTCTGCTAGATGGAATAGGCTGGCCTGATGCAATGAGAGATGCTTAATTGGATGAGGTAGGGGAAATGATGTGGGAGTGTTCTCCTGTATTTTGTATTACTCTTATTGGTTGAATAAAGAGCTGCCTGGCTTATAGACAGGTCAGCCCTTAGCTGGGCGGAGTAGACAGAACGGAAGTTCTGGGAGAAGAAAGGAAGTGAGCCAGACGCCACGAGCCACCGTCGCAGATGGATGCAGGTTAGACCTTTCCAGTACGTCACCACGTGGTGACTTACAGACTTTTATAATGGGTTAGTTTATGAGGTGAGGGCTAGCCGGGAAAAGGCTAGTGATAATAAGCCAGGCAGAGTTTAAATGAATACCGTCCTCACGTGGTTATTTCGGGTACAAGCAACCAGTAGCTGAGCGGGCCAGCGGCTGGGGGCTTGGGAGCCTGGCGGCTGGGGAACACAATGCACACCTCTACCCCCATTTACAACAGAGGTTTTGAATATACAAGTAAAAGCTTTAAGTATTTGGAATGTGGTTCAATTGACAAAGTGCCTGCTGAGTAAATATGAGGATGGGAATTTAGATCCCCAGTACTCCAATAAAAGCTGGATGTTGGGGTCCACATCTGTAACCTCCTCAGTAGGCATGGATGGTGTGGGAGAATGGTCTGTATTTTGTCAATTATATTTTAAATAAATGCTGATTGGCTAGTAGCTAGGCAGGAAGTATAGGAGGGGCAACCAGACAGGAAGTAGAGGTGGGTCAATGAGAACAAGTGAATTCTGGGAAGAAAGAAGCCCATTCCTCTGCAGTCCTGACCCGACCACAGAAGAAGCAAGATGTGACTGCCTCGCTGAATAAGGTACTGAGCCACATGGATAACACAGATAAGAATAATGGCTAATAATGGGCCATATAAGTTATAAGAGTTAATAAGAAGCCTAAGCTAATGGGCCAATCAGTTTATAGTTAATGTAGACCTCTGTGTGATTTCTTTGGGACTTAACAATTGCGGGAACTGGGCAGGACAGAAACCCCCACAACACATGGAGACAAACAGATCCCACTTCAGCAAATTGGTGAGGTCTGTGTTTAGAGAGAGGGCTTGTCTCAGAAATAACCTAGGGGGTGATAGTGGGAGACAGCCAATATCAACTTCTAACCTCCATATATGTGTGCACACATGTTTGTACCTTCATACAAATAAATCTGTAGTCAACTGAAAACTGCATATGTGTATGTGTAAATACATGTAGAAAAAGGAGTGATAGTACATCTACCTACAGAGATTAGAATAGGCACAGGGCAAGATGTAAATTAGAGACCAGGAAAAAGGGCTTTGTATTTAGCCCTAGGAGATATGAGGTCTTGATAGTGAGAATAAAGGAAGCTGTATAAGGTAGACATTTTGACCTTACAGTCCTAAGCATATGTAAAGGAAGGCCTCTGATTTAGACATATGGTTAACACTAATATAGAAAAATGGATGCTGGCTGGATGTGGTGGCTCATGATCATAATCCCTGAACCTGTGGATAGAGGCCAAAGGATCACTGCTAGTGTGACTTCAGCCAGGTTCACATAGCAAGTTCCAGGCCAGTCAGAGCTACATAGTGATACCCTATCTTAAATCGACAGAGAGAGAGAAGAGAGAAGGATCCTAGAATATGCCCAAGGTACACACTGCTTGTGCTAAGGTCATTATGCTATTATAGACTTCCACCTCTGGTAGTATCTGATTCTCTTTTTTCTTTTCTTTTTTTTTTTCATTTAATTGTTCCTGTCACCTCTCCTCCTGAATTACCTTGTTAATGAATCATCTGTTCACTTCATGGTATTACCTTTTTCAGAAAGATATCTGAAATTTAGTTTGGACCAGGCATGACTTGTTCTTATTCTACACCGTGTGTGAGAGTTAGAATACAATGTGCATGTATACTTTATGGGTATGCATGTTTCTGTATGTGAATGCAAGTGTGTGTGTATGTGTGTTGTGTGTGTGTGTGTGTGTGTGTGTGTGTAAAAAATGATGGAGATCAACCTCAAGTATCTTTCCTTAAGTTCTGTCTTTTATCTTATTTGTTAAAAATTTTGAAATATTTATTTGGCTTTATGTGTTTGGGTCTTTTGACTGCATGAATATGCAACCCATACAAGCTTGGTGCATTCAAGAGTTGAGAAGAGGAATCGGATCCCTCAGAACAGTTGATATACATGCTTGTGGGTTAGGATGTGGATGCTGGGAACCCTGGGTCTTCCACAAGAGTAGCAAGTGCTGCTAACCACTGACTAATTTCCCAAGCACTGTATTTGAGACAGTGCCTCTTGCATGCCTAGAGCTCAGAAAATAGACACAGTGATCTGCTGGTCTCCACTGTTGCTGGATAAACTTCTTGTACACTTTAAAGATGTGTCTCTGCCTAAGGTGCCGTCTGATTAGTTTAATAAAGAGCTGAGTGGCCAATAGCAAGGGAGGAAAGAATAGGTAGAATTTTCAAGGGAGAGAGAGGAACTCTGGGAAGAAGAAAGGTGGAGGTATGCCAGCAAGATGCGGAACAAGTTAGAAATACAGAATGGGAGAAATGTAAAAGCCACATGGCAGTACATAGATTAATGGAGGTGAATTTGAGTTGTAAGAGCTAGTTGGAAACAAGCCCAAGTTAAAGGCCAAGCTTTCTTAATTAACAATATAGTTAATAATAAGTCTTTGAGTCATATTTGTGAGCTGCAGGCCCAAAGGAAAGTCGCTTACATGTGGCGCCCAACTTGAGGTACTGGGTGAAGTGTTTATTTAAGTTATTCTTTTATCAATAAAAACGCAGGAGTCGGATAGTGGGATAGGAACCTGATAAATCCACAGAGTGATGGAGAAACTATTGACTCACCTTTCCAGACCTTTCCTCACCAAAAAGGTCCACCAATCTCTCTAAGTCCCTCCCTATTCTTTTCTGTGTCTCTCTATCTTAATCAGGGTTGGCTAAACACTTTGTGGTTTATTCTTGCCAGTTGAACAGACTGGACTCCAACTCTGATTCAAGATTGAACTTTATCAGCAGTCTTGGAGTGACAGTGAGAACAGATCTCCTGCAACACCCCATCTCCCCAGTACTGGGATTACAAGCACACAGCTCACACCCAGGCTTTTCTGTGTGTGAGTTCCGGTGATCAGACTCAGGTCCTCATACTCTTATGGCAAGTAGTTCACCAGCTGAGCTCTTGCCACGGCCCTTCTGAGGCTTTTCCAAACTTCTGTCAATTGTCTGTTCTGTGGTCTTGCCTATGAATTTCATAGCAGAGACTTGACATTCATTTTGCAATTCCAGAATGCTTTGCCCTCACATTGGTGAAGTGTTAAAGTATTAAAAAAAGAAATTATTGAAAATAGATATTAAAAGAGTGATGAACCTGATAAATTAATGAAAATTAGCCAGTGCTGGAGAATCTGTTACACCATGTAGTACTCGTAAATATCTACAAGAATGGACTTTTTGGAGTCTCAAATCCAACCCCCAGTGTCACAATTCCTCCAACAATGTCACACCTCCAATCCTTTCAAACAGTGCCACTACCTGGCAACCAAAGTTTCACATTTTGAGCCAGTGTTGCTCATTCTCATCAAAATCACCCACAAAAGTCACACAGCTCCTGGCTTGTAACAACTCCTAGGACTGTGTTTTCTTCAATGAATTGTCTTTTTATTTTAGATGGACATAGAAAAATTAATTATCAGGTGGTGAACATTCAGGCACTGAACCTAAGATACTTTGGTCTCAGTTTTTTCATCAGCAACCCTTGGACAGCCTTTCCTTTGAACGTACAACTAAGTTTCTGATTCCAGCACATTAGACAAAGAGTTGTCTCACATGGGAAGAAGATGTGTGAAACAGGTTTCATTGGAAAAATAGAGGGACCTTGAGACTCTAACAAAGAACAGCCCTCTACAGTTTTGTCACAGGTAACAGAGTTAGGACAGTTAGTTCTCAGTGGCATGTTGTCTGAGGCGTGACATGCAGATGAGACATCACAGGTAGAACTCTTATCTCTCTGTGTGGCTGAAGAAAATGCTCTCTTGAAAGTTACTTCCCTGGTTCGCCTACACTTTAGCCGTTGGGAAATTCATTTCTTAAAAGTTAAATAAGATCCAGTAGATGGGAGGAAATCACTGTTTCAAAATGTAAATGCATGACATTTAGCATCTGCATTTTTTAATGAGTGAGAATTATATTTCACTATGTTCTGTTAATACGGTTATGTAGATTAGACCTAGAGATGGAGAGAAATAAGTCATAGCTTGAGAAAATGAATTACAATACAATTAAAACAAACTGTCACTCTTAGGCTATGATGCCCACTGCCCTCTAGCTTGTTCTTTCGTTCTTTCAGGGAAACAAAGAGGTACAGGTGAATGTGATTTTCATGACTTTTATTAACTTCAGCAGAAGACATAGACGAAGTCATATTAAACTTAATTTTAAAATAAGTAAACTACTCAAAGTTTGCCTTTAGAACCAACTAAAATTAGCCAATACACAATGTTAGAACCATAAAGTAGCCTTAATCTTCAGGTGTTTCTACTATTAGAAACCCTAAATTTTATGTTGAGCCTCCTTCACCAGGCTATCAGATAGGAAGTCATTCTGTACCCTTCAGAAGAATTGTGCTTTTTCCTTTCATCTGTACCAATAATAAACAATGCCATTATTTAATCAACTTGCAGTTTGATTTGAAAAGAGTTCTGTAGATGCTACAGAAGTCTTTTATCCAAGCCTGGCATGTAATATCACTTGGGGGACAAGTGATTAATTATTGTCTGGTTATTTGTTTATTGGTTATTTAAGAAATGGATATTAGTGTCTTTTGGGAATGGGGTGGATTGGCTTATTGATGACTCATGAAAATTTTACTAAAAGTCAATATTCCCTTGAAAGGTTAAGGGCTCTGAAACAAACTCAAGGACTGGGAGATGCTGAGGTTTGGACCTCCTAAATGGAGTGAGTTGACATAATATCTGGGATACCCAGTAAAGATGCCAAAGATGAATGAAGAAAGACACTTAGTAAAAACAATCTGGATAGGAAGTAATTAAGCATAATTTTAAAATATTTCTTCTATCTTACTTGTGTGTGGGAGGCATGTGTGTGCACATTCCCCCTGGAGTCAGAAAAGAGAATCCGTTTCCTTGGAGTGGGAGTTCCAGGCAATGTGAGCTGCCCATATGAACCCAGGAAACTGAACTACAGTCCTTTGCAAGAATAGCAAACTCTCTTCACCACTTGAACCATCTCTACAGTCTCAAATAACAAAGTATTTTTGAAAGCTTGCAATCATCAGGCTGCTCTGCAAGTAAAGGAATTGCCCACTGTGGTTAAAATAGGCCTTGTGCATAGAAATAAAAATTCAGAGGAAACCAAGGTCTAAATGGAATCACACAGTTAAAAGTGTAGTATGTTCATTTGACATTTGTAAAATCTGGAAGATGTAATATCTGAAGTGGAAATATTCCGAAATAGGCTTAAAACTGGAAACCATTAACAGGAGGACTATTTGGTGACTCTGAGATGCACTGATAGTCCGTGGTCTGAGCAAATGGAAAGAAAGGTGAAATAAACAGACAGAAGCAGAATAAAGCTGCCCTGACTCAGAGGGAAATAGGAAGCTCTAGCAAATGGGTTACTGCATCCCATGAAAGATAAAAATGCATTATATATGATGAAGTACTGGGCAAACACTTGCTTCATTTAATTAAAATATTAACAACCAGATCCAAGTTTAGTGTACTAAGAAACGTTCACAAACTCTATGACGATTCAATAGTAATACAGATAAAAATCTTGAAAGTATCCATAGAAACAGAAATAAGTTACCAACAGGAAAGTCCAAAAAGATGTCTCATCAAAATTAATGCAAACCAGAAGACAGCATAATGACATTTTAAAGTGTCAATGATTGTCAAAATTAAATGCCATGTTCAATAAAAATACTTTTCAAAGCATAAAATTTTTAAAAGACTTTCTTTTCAGGGAAAAAGACATAACTGAATCATAAGCAACTAGTGGATCAATGAAAAATATCACAAGTAAAATTAAAAAATATTTTAAATAGTGTAAGGATAAATAGAACATACAGATTTTGTGAGGTTCAGCTACCAGTGCAGAGGTAATGTTACTGCGTTTCTCAGACTCAGTTCTGGACTATGGAAAACTAAGCTTGCAATCTTGAGATTAAAGAGATCCCAAGCAGTCATGGTATGAGGGCACAAACAAAAGGGAAACAGATCAGAAGGAGATCCAATGTGGTTTGAAAGTTGTGAAGGAATGATGGTGGGTTAAAGATGGCTGACTGACTTCTTCCTTGTGTCTGACTCCATGACATAATAGACTGAAAAGTTCTTCAAAAGATCATCAAGTTCAGGGCCTGGGCACCATGATATAGGGCTATTTGGGGATCTTTTCGTAATGGGTATTTGTTCAGATGTTTGGGAACTACCTCTAGGGCCTTGCTCTAGCTGCCTCACTCCCTGCTACTTCCTGTATTAATCGCTGTTTCTAATCATGGCACTAATTACCCTTAGTGTCTTTTAAGGTGAAGACGCTCCTACTACTTCAGGATAAAGAGGGGCATAAAGGACTGTTAGGTTCCTCTCACCGCTGTCAGTGCCATTCTACCTTGGAGGTCTGCCCGATACCTGGTGGTAGAAGCCAGGTGAAAAGTTTACCTCTGGTTTATGTGGTTGGGATCATCTGGAGTTTGACAAATTCCAGGAAAGGAAACATGAAGTGAAGTATGATATATGATGTTGCCTCTTGCTATGGCTTCCATGATGGAAGTAGTGGCCATGACTCAAGGATTGAAGATGGTTTTAGAGGTAGAACTTAAGGAATCATGAAGATTCTCCCTCTAAGAAGGAAATCAGCCGTTTGAATACTTTGATTTCAGATCAGGTAGATTACTGATGTTCTACACACTAGTCAATAAATGAATATTATTTTTCAAACACACGAGTTTATGCCATGCTTTCTTAATGGTAGGGGTAGGCTATCAAAGCAAGGGCAGATATGACTCTGTACAGAGTAATACCATTCAATAGAGTATAAGTCAGAATTCTCCAGAAAAATGGAACTTGTGAGTGTGTGCGTATGTGTCAGTAT
>JAQHUG010000155.1:3472129-3542946 GCA_028555095.1 Dicrostonyx torquatus
AGAGAGCTATTTTAAGGTATTAGGTTGTATAATTGTAGAGGCTTGCAGGTCCTAAATATGCAGAGTAGACCCTGAAAAGACTTGACGTGAGAGTCCAAGTCCAAAAGTCCAAAGACAGTCTTATACCTGGCTTCTTTCTTCCTTAGAGACCTTGATCTTTTCCTATTCAACTAATTGGATAAAGCCCTGCTCGCTTTGTAGATGATAACTGTTTCCATTAAAATCTAATGACTCAAATGTTAATCTCCTCTTTAAAATACCTGCAGGTAACTTCTAGATGGATGTTTGATCATATATCACAATGCCATGGCTTAAACAAGTTGAGTCTTCAAATTTCCCACCACTGCATATTGCATGCAGAGTTGCTACGCCGCCATTATAATTTCAGTCTTGCTGTCATTGTAATGTATTTTTTTTGTTCTTCTAGATTCTCAGGGACAAACAGTATTCACAGGAAAAAGCTATCAATTCAAATTATTTAGGCACTATGTTTTCTGCACTGTACTCTCATTGGGGATATAAGATCCAGATTGAACTATAAATTTCCTATCAATGACTCAGTATCCCACACAAGAATCTGAGGCTACAGGTTTCGCTTCTAATAGAGAAGGTGAAGAAACAGCAGCCGTCTTCAGGGTTTTGCCCACATGATAAGTATGTTAGTATGGTGACTTTGGGGGGTTACTTCTGTGTTTTATGTTATGTGGGGTTAGTGTACTTTTCAGTGCAGTTATCTTGATTTGATTCAGAGGAATAAGGCTCCCGCGGTGTTATTCTGATATGTGCTTGAAGATGACTTCTCTCCTCATATGGAACCTGAAAATAGAATTACCATAAATGAAAGTAGATGAAAGGATGAAGCCTACTGCAAATAGCACCAAATAGGACTGGAAGCCAATGCTATTCCCAAGCTTCTCCTTTCTCTACATCAGAGAATTCACCGCTTTGATTAAGTAATTTGACTTGAGATTTTCTTATATTAAGAGGGAAAAGTACTATTTTTATTATGCTTAATTTCGGGACTGGTATACTAAAAAAGCTTGATCTAGGAATGTGAGATCAGCTCAGGTGAAGAGACAGATTAAGAAAGGTTTCTGGTTAGTGAGGAAAATAATTCCCACACTCCAGACCAAAAGAATGGTTCCAAGAAAGGTAAAGCTCCCAGAACAGCTGTCCTCTCAAGGATCCACATCTTAGACATGACATTGCACAATGTGGCCCTTCTGGAGACCAGAACAAGAAGCCTTGTGTGCAGTTGGGGAGTGGTGGTGATGGCAATCTCTCAGAGAACATAGCCAAGGTCAGATGGCCTAACAGAACAAAGGCAGGGAGGTGAATTTGCCAGGGCAGTGAGTCATTGGAATCCCTGCCCTGGAGGGTAAGATACACATTAAAACTAAGATTCAGTATCCACTATTTTCAAACATTCTTCTTCTCTCATCTTTCCTAAGTAAGAAAGTGGATCCTCCCTCTACCGTTGTATACTAGGTATATGGGAATGATCAATCTTCTTTATTGGATATAGGTTGACTGATTGCAAGCGTCATACCCTAGTCTCACCAGGAGCACATTTCTTAAAGGTTTTAGATTTGGAAATAGACTCGTTAACTGAACGTGACTCTAAACTGCCTCCCTTTGAGGTTCACACCTTGGATCTAACAGGCTGAAAGCATCTGTTTTTCCTGCCAGCTGTTATCTATGTGTTTTGCTTATGAACACAATGTCCTGATCTCGCCACATTCACCCAGGTGCTTGGCATGAAACTGGCTCCACCTCAATCCGCAGGTCACAGTATGTGAGCAAGGTTAAGTTAATCCGTTCATTTTACTTCCTGGTCACAGTCAGGGATATAAGCCAAGTCTATCCAATCAGGACAACGGAACTCAACTCTGGGACCATTGAATGGGGAAGCAGATTTTTCTCTTTTGTGTTGCTAATGGCCTGAACCTTCTGGTTCATCTGCAGAGCCTGAAAGTAGAGCCAACTCAGGAGAAACAGAATCAAGAAATCAATCTGGTGACATCATTTGAACCAGGAACCAAGCTCTTCTTATCCAAACAACTCTTTCTTTCCAAACAAACCTATCTCTAAATAAATCAGTCATACTTTACTTAAGTTCCCTTGGCTTAAGTTGTCAATTGCCTGCAAATAAAAATATTGCAACTAATATAGTTATCCTTATCCTGTTGGAGTGACATTCACTGAATAGGTAAGAGAATGAAATATTATTCAACAACAACCACAGTAACAACAACAAAACCTCTTAAGCATTGAAACTGCTGTGATTCTCTGTAGCTGAAATTTTAGTGGTTGTTTCTGTCAGTATTTTCACCCGGTGAGGAGCTTACTTTTTCCAGCTCTTGGTAAGACTGATTCCCAGTCGCTCTATCATCCTGGCTGTTCGGTATGACAGCTTACGATGAACCCTGTGAAAATGGCTGCCACAGTACCATGAAGCCCTTTGCAGAGAACTCTTTCACTGAAATTTTAAGCCTCTAAGCTGTTCATTAAAGGGCACTAAAGAGGAAGAATAATGAATCTTAGAATTTTGCATCTGGAAGATAATTTAGCATTTATCTAACCATTCAAATTCATGACTTACAGAGATTCATTGAATAAATTATAAAAGGAATAGATCTGTTAGCATTAAGCTATAAATAACACAGATCCCAAATGCAGTGGGTTAAACGAATGGAAGAATGTATTTCAATCATTTGTGAAAAAACATAAAGACTGGCAGTGCTGGTGGAGAATACTTTTATTGTGGAGGCCCAAAAATGTGAGCCTATTCTGCCTTGTCTGAAGGTTAGAGAGTTTAAGTTTATTTTGCTCTCTCAAAGTTGTTGAAAATAAGTGTGCCTACACACCCTGGCCTAGGGTGTGGTTACTTGGTGTTTTGGACATTAAGATGGCCTGCTCCACCCTGACCAAAGGTCAGAGAATTCAAGTATACTTCTGCTCCTTCTTTTGAAATAGGAGGTTTGATCTAGGGAGTGGCTGCCTTTAGGATATTTGGTCTAGAATGCTTAGCAGGATATAGTTTCTTGATGTTTCAAGTATTGGAGCAAGTAACTGATCTGGTTGTCCTTTGTATCATGTTAAAGCAGTCTTTTACCTTTCCCCCCTTTTGTATTGGAGTATAAAAGTGTATGGAAAATTAAACACAGGCAAAGTCAAAACTCAGAACTTAGCATGCAGCAGGTACTGAGTTGCTTTCCTGATACTATTCTATGTTTCTGTGTTTCTTTCTGTTCCTCCTACCTAACATTTCTAATCCTCAAGATCCTACCCTGGAATGTAAGAACCCGCCACAGCTAAGATTGTGGTAGAAGTGGCCCCCAAAAATGTGGCTCCTTACATTTTATTCCTCTATTATTGTGAGGCTATTGGATTGTACAGAAGTACTATTCCACTTAGGTTCCCAGAAATAAAGAGTGCATAAGACATATGGGCCCATCAAAATGATGTGATCAGTAGTGATGCTTAACTATGAGATATATCGTCCTTGTGTTCTATTTGTCTTACTGGCTTTCAATGGTAAAGACTAATAAACCTTAGAACTATGTGTTGAGGAAGGCATTCTGCTCTGCCCATTGGTCTCCTAGGTAGTTTGAAGGAACTCAGTTGGCATGTTCATTATGTGAAAAAGAAATTAATTTCTAACCCATTGGAACCATCCTACTGAGAGACTCTTTGATAGTAAGAGAAGTTTGTTATTACCATAACAGACATTATAACCCCAAACTGGAAGAATTGCTCTATGGCATTTTGATGTCTAAACCCTCTGGTCCTATTACTCTCTTTAGTGTCCATCAAAGACATTTCATAGATCAAGATGCCTATGGAAACTTTTGCTATTTAATATGGACTCCTATCCAGTAGGAACACTTCCCATGCTCATGTATCATATAGAGAGAACAGGCAAACATACTTCTGAGTAGGTTCAGCTTCTTCTCCCGCCCCCAAGTTTTAAGCTATATCCACATAAAGGGATGCTCTAAAGATCATCCCTCATCTCCCTGTTTATTAAGGTCTTCAAACCATCACCATTCCTGATACATGACTTAAATTCTTAGCTATGGCTTGTACTTGTGTTCATTTTAATAGTTGAAAGAGAGCATACTGATCTATTCTTTTGCCAATATGACTTACTACAGCTCTACATGAAAATAAACATTGTAATATTTTTGTTTTAGATAGAAGATTTCTTGCATATGAGAACCTTTTGTTTATGTATATGTGTACATATAGATATATACAGTTGATAAAATTATATTATTTAGTAATTTTTAACAATCTCTAATGGTTTTGTATTAATTTTATCCTTAATAGTAATAAAATAATACCATAACACAATAAAACCAATAATATTTTATATAGATCTATTACAAATAACAAACACTACTCTAAGATTTTCATTTTTTATCTTATTTAATATCCATAGTACCCTTATACAAGCTACAGGTAATATTTTCGGGTTTTAGTGAGAAAACTGAGTGAATGTTAATGGAATTCTGTGCTCCTGGAACAGTATGGCCATTGCCTCTTGAATGAACAGCAGCAGTGCTTACCTGGAAAACACTTATGTAAGATTGGTGCCATTAACTTTCCATCATGGAGGAGGAGGGACTCATAAGACCCTGCACCTTCTCAAGAAGCTATTGACAACAGTTGCTTGGAAAAAATAAAGACTTTTTTCTTCAGTAGTGTATTAGCCCATAAGTTGTCAATGTGTGTACATGCATACAAATAAATGAAAAACTGCAATAAAAAATTAAAATAAATCATAAGTGTTCATACAGCGGTTAGAAAGAATAAGCATTGGAATGAAGAAACCTTACTCAAGTCCAGAGCATTCCTGAAGATTTATCTTTTTTTTTCCCAGGTAAACTCCTCCATCCAATCCCTCCAGCTGTGTTCCTGTGCCTATGGAAACTCATGGAATAAGATCTTGTGGCCAGTATCCAGCTTTCAACTCAAGGATATTGCTAATTTAAAATCTCCTTCTACTTTGCTTCATCCCATCGATTTTCTGAGTAAAGAGTAAGGGGGAAATATTTAGCTGATTGTACCCCTCCTTTTACATTGAGTACAAATCTCATAGGCACGAGAGAGACGGGCTCTTCAGCCAAGAGGAGCACAGCTGGCCCTGGCACTGCCTTCCTGCACATGTTATGCTCACAAGTTTTCCTAGTCATGAGAGAAAGTGTGTTCTATGAGCACTTGTTAAGCAAGATGAGAACGAACATTTTCATTCCATCCATCTTCCTTTCAGAAATGCTTTATGACTGGTTTGGGCATTTTCCCTGGCAACCTGCTCTCTCTTCATTTTTGGAAATGGAAGTAAAATATTTGACATTTACTCCATAGGAAGAGTCAGAATAATATTAAGGAAAATTCCAAGTTACTGCTCAAACTATGGCAAGCCCTATCCATCCACAAGCCCGCTCCTGTTCTATCCCACCATGTCTGGATGACTTTATCTCTTTCTGTTGGGGTAAATTTCTCCCCATCTACCTGTTTGTATATTCAGATAACTGAAGTCTGACACCTTCATCTTCATCTCTAGCATTTGTTCCGAATGTCGCTGAAGTCTCCGTACCTTTTTATCTCCAAGGTGGATCACTGGATTTCCCTGCTAACCTTGCACCACTTACCCTTGATATGACCAGAGAGGGAAACAAATGTCATTCTGATTTACCCCACATGTTAAACCAAGGGCATTCAAAACAACTCCAAAATCATCACAGCTATACTGAACATGTGCAAGTTGTTATTATCATTATTCACTTAACAATATTGTTTAATAGGTATTTACATAACATTTATATTGCTTTCATATTAAAAGCAAGGTAAAGATAATTTGTAGACAGTGATGTACATATATTATATGAAAATGTCACCAAATATTACATAAAAGACTTATTGGGGAAATGTCCTAGAACTATTCCTCCAAGTACTGTAAAGAATTATAATATATGCTTTCTTGCCTAAAATCTGTTAGAGATTTTCCAGTATTCTGACCACAAATGTCAAAGACCTTTTATAGTGTTAAGGTCTAAAGAGTACAGAATCTTCTAATTTCTAAGGCTTTCTCTTAGTCTAGAATGTAATTTGCGTCCATATGTCCATTAGAGTGCATCTCTCTCTCTCTCTCTCTTCCTCTCTTTGTCTCTCCTCCCTCTCTCTTTCTGTATGTGTATGTATTGTCTGTGTGTTGTTTATGGAACTGTTATAATGAGGACACATAGTTGTAGCTTTTCACCCTAGATCTGTGATGTTACCCTGTGGGTTTGCATCTCTATTCCAGAGCAATCTTTGTGTCACTGAGAACGAACAGGGCTCCCTGGTGCCCTGCCAGGATCCTGCAGGTCAGTGATCCAGCTGCAACAAGTTCCAGCCCGGTGGCACACAAGTCATTTTAGCTTCCACTGTCCGCTGCCCACCCCCCTCCTAAGGAGGGCACCCTTCTTGCCTAGAGTGTTCGCTTCAGGAAAGTCATATTAATCATCAGAGTCGCTGGTTCTCACAGCCGGGTGCTGAGAACGGTTTCTCAAGTGTAATGGCCCTCAACCTGTTAAGGAATTCCCCTCCCCCCTTTTAATATCCTGCCATAAGATTAATAGTTCGAACGTGGTGCCACATGCAAACACCCTGATAAGATCTTACTTAATGAAAAGCAAGCGGAGGCTTTCTTCGGAGAACATATGTCTTTTGAGAAATTCAACGCCAATTGGAGAGAACATGTAAAATGTCTCAGGGAAAGGAAAAGTTCTAAATGAGAACATTTATCATCATCATAGATTCATGTGCACTGTCAAGACACAATAAAGATTTTAACTCATTTGGTGTCAGGCAGCCTTTTCCACCAGGGCCTTCATTAACAATACGCTCTGCTTGACCTGTTTCTGCCCAGCCGTGTCTCCCACTGTGGAGGACAGGGTGTGAAATATATCTTTTCAAATGGATGCCATTGATTTTAATATACCTTTAATAATATTGCTGCTCAGTGTTTTAATTACTCATACTTTTCTGGTACTTCCGCCCTCAGGTGATTTTATTTAATAAATTTGATAAGTGCAGTAGACTCTGACACCCAGATATTAGATGGATAACATATGCCGGGGAGCCCTTTTCCTTTGTGGTTAAACCTGATATGGGTGCAAAATATGTCTGAAAGTTCTCTAGCAAGACAGGGTTTTCATATGCTGAGCAACAGCAAGTCTCCTTCTAGGTCCAGCCAGGGAAAATTCATGGTAAAACTGAGACAGACGCCATGAGCTTCTGCCGCAGATGGATGCAGGTTGGAATTGTCCGGTAAGTCACCACTCATGGTGACATACAGACTTTTATAATGGGTTAGTTTAGATGTGAGAGCTAGCCGAGAAAAGGCTGGAGATAATGGGGCTAGTCAGAGTTTAAATGAATACAGTTCTCATGTGGTTATTTTGGGCATAACCAAGCAACCAGTGGCTGAGCGGGCCAGCAGCTGGGGGCTGGGAGCCAGGTGCTGGGAACATACAACCCGCACCTCCTCTCCCCCACTTACAACAGGAAGTGGGCCAGTAGCCATGAGGCTCCTGCTGCAGATGGAAGTACCGTAGAACCGTCCGGTAAGTCACCCACCTCGTGGTGACACACAGACTTTTATAATGGGTTAGTTTATGAGGTGATGGCTAGCCACAAAAAGGCTGCGGATAATGGGCCAGGCAGAGTTTAAATGAATATAATTCTCATGTGGCTATTTCGGGCATAAGCAAGCAACCAGCGGCTGAGCGGGCCAGCAGCTGGGGGCTGGAGTCGGGTGCTGGGAACATACAACCCGCACACCTCTCCCCCATGTACAACATAAAACTGCCTGTGGTTGTCCAAATAAAACTGTCCCTCAGAGGCTCTGGAGTTGAAATAGTTGGTTTTGGGTTGGTGGAGACAATGTAGACATGATGGAGAAAGTATGTTATCAGAAACAGACTTTGAGTGTTTATGGCCCCAACACTCCACTTTCTCTGCTTCATGTTTGTGGCTGAGGGTGTGAGCAGCTAGCTTCCTGCTTCTGCTGCTGCCTGTCACTTGTTACCACACTTCCCCACTGTGATGGATTCTTATCCTTCTGAAACCATAAGCCCAAATAAATTCTTGTTTCCATAAACTGCTGTGGTCATGGTGTTTTGTCACTACAGCCAAAAGTAACAACACTGTTCCACGGCTGGCTTCATCCCACCGCAGCTCTCTCTGCCTGTGGACTCGAGTTCCGGTGGAATCTTCCTCGGCTGTGCCTGGCAGACATATCAGCAGTATTAATAGTATTCAGCTTTTAATGTCATACTTGCTGTTTGGGCTTGATTGACCCAGCTGGAAATTAGTGTGTTGAATGGCTCACCTTCATGCTGAGAACGAGAACTTATGTAGATTCAGACACATCTTTGCAGACACAACTAGCTAAGATCAGATTATACTGTATCAGGTAGATCCTTCATGAACAATGTGAGACAGATAGCTACCAACCAGAAACTACATACAAAACTATAACAGGAATACTACCTACCAACCAAAGACTGCCTTGGGACTAGCGATGCAGAGAGAAAGGGGCACATCAGTTCTTCACAGTTCTAAGAGGGGACCAACTGTGTTGATATCTTCTTAAATTTAATTTTTATTCTTCAATAGATTCATTCATGAGTATGATGAATTTTATTCTTTATCCTTCTATTAGTATGTCTTACCCCTCCTTTTATCCCCCCACCTTCTGAAAGCTTTGTTCTTCCCAACAAGCTTCCTCCTAATTATGTGTGTGTGTGTGTGTGTGTGTGTGTGTGTGTGTGTGTGTGTGTGATGCACTGAGTTTGGTTAGGGTTATCTGTCTAAGCATGGGCAGGAGGCTATTTACTGGGATAAGGGCATTTCATTAATGGCAACACCACTGCAGACAATAACATCCTTCCCCTTCTTCCAGCTGCCATTTGCAGTCAGGGAGGGTTATGGTCTAATGAATTCATCCCATTTCACGATGAAATGAAGACGGGTACGATCATGTGCTGGTAATCACAGGTGCAGTCAAGTTATGAAAAGCAACCGCATGACACATCCAGAAAACATGGTTGCAAAGCACTCCTCCACTGCATCTTTCATAGTTTTGCCTGAATCTTGCTCAGTGCAGAATGATATAGATGTTGGATTTAAGGCTGAGTACTCCAGAGCCATTTATTCTCTGCTTTTTGACTAGTGGTGAGTCTTGGTATTATTTGCCGTCAACTACAAAAAGGAGCTTTCTGATGAAGTCTAAGAACCCTCTGCTGGTTTCTAGGTTTTATTTTCCAACCTCTGAGCCTTGAAACTATGGGACAGTAAATAAATGCTGTTCTGTCAGACATTTCATTGTATTCTACCATGAAAGCCCTAGAAAATTAATATACTCACGAAGCATAGATTCCCTAAAAGAAAAGGTCTCACCTTATTCATCTTTTTTTTAGCTGAAATAAGACCAACATAAGATACCCAATAAGTATAAGTTGAACTTCATTTCATGAGTAAGGAAACATGAAAAGACAAAAGCTGGTAAGGAAGACAGTAAAAAGAAGATTGCTTCTTTTACTGGGAGAGATAAATTGAGAGATGATGACCAATGGTCAAGGGAAGATGGCAGGGAAGGGACAAAGAAGATAAATCAAGTCAGCAGCTATAAATAGAAAGTGTATGCCAAGCTTGCCTCTACAGCTTGCTTGACAATGTCAGAGCAATTGTTAATCAGACTCAAAGAAATCATGTCATGCAGAGTGCTAGGTGCTGTGGGAAATCCTTTTCTGAAGAGATGAGGATCAATATTACTCTCTCTACACTGGGTAGTATTGACAGAAACCAAGAAATTATCCTACCCGAGTTTAGTTTGTTGAGTTTAACTGGAGAGTGGGAAACATAAAGGCGGCTACACCACCGAAGAAAGAAATCCTTTCTCAGCAACCGTTTGCTGTTTATGTGTCTGCAGGGAGGTTCCTGTGTATTGAGTCCCTCCTGTTGGATGATGGAAATGGGTTTAATATCGTGCAGGTCTGGTGCTGTGAAAATCTCAGTTCTTGAAAACTCAAGAGGGCAACCACCATGTCATGCTCAGAGGAGAGCTCTCCAGTTACCCCAATCTAAATGCATTAAGCTTCCTTTAATGAAACAATACGCTGAAAAGCACGGTGGTATGTTTTTAAGAAAAACAGTGCTGAGAAAACTTGGTGTAAACACTACAAAGAAATTTATAGGCAAGAACGCAGGACACAAAAGACAGAATTGGCATCACATGACCAGGTGTGCTCATAGTGTATTACATGAATGAGACAAATATGGGAGGTCATAGGGATTGTCCCAGGAAGCTAGAGGGCTAGGCGTCTGCTTTTAGATTGAGTTGTGTTGCTTTAGGATTGAGCTGTGTTGACATGAAGCTTGAAGAGCCCTGCTTTTGATGTAGAATTATAGTAGTGTGCCACACTTTGGTGTGATGCTCAATGCAGTGTTTCTATTTTGGTATCAGTTCGGAATCAACTAACTACAACTGTAAACCAGAGACTGCCTCAAACAGACATTGAAAAGTGATACTCTTACTTTGAAAACAGCCTGGAGGTTTTCTTCTAGGACTCTCTATTTGACCCACATTCCATTTCTTAAGAAGATTGAGTGTGCCTCTGAAACATCACCACTGAGGAATACCGGTCAAAGTGCTCTTCCCTTCATTCCTGAAGTGGTCTGGACCCCGAAGACATTCTTCTTTCTGATCTGAGACTTAAAGTGTGGCATGGAACAAACTGATTAAGCCCCAGTTTTCCTTAACGCTTCAAACATTCTTTCAAAGTAGGATATAGAATGTTGTTGGCCTAAATTGTTTTAATTTACATATATCTAAATGCAAATTCTAGGATTAGATTTTAGAGAAAAGCCATAGCTGTCCTACTTGCAACAAACATGTGCGGTATAAAAATGTCTGGATGGAAATAAAGCATGAACTAAGCCAGATGGACAGCGAAGTGATATAACTAATAGCAATTTAAATAAAGTAATTGGCTTTATGATTCCACAAGTAACAAAATCAGAACCAGAGGATACTTGAAAATGCCCGGGGAAGCTACCCACAATTCTTGCATCTGAAAACAACTGTTGAGGTTTGCCCCTGTCTTTTGTCTCTGTGGAAAGTTGTATGTCGTTTGCCTTTAAATATGATTAAACTTAATACCCACCAACAGGACTGGAGGGGAATCTCTGCCACTAAAAACCATCCAAAAAGTTTTATGAGAGCTTTTGCCATCTAGAACATTCTAGAAATAGAGGTGGGTTTTTGGTTGTTTGTTTGTTTTTGATCTTTTCTTCATTCCACCCTGGTTACTTCAAGTATCGAACTTTTCAATGCTAGATATATGTATGTTATGTGGGTTGTTATTATTATTATAGTTATTACTCAATCACATCTAGAGGAATAGTGTGAGGGTGTGTTGATACTTATATGTCTTCATCTAAGTCCTGATAAAGGTGTTTGTCACTGTAAATATACAGATTAGGTTTCCCAGAGCCAAGGATCCCAAGATACAGTCCCAACCATCCCTCAGTCATGGAGGGAGCTCCCTGACCTCTTGCTACTTCAGCTCTCCCCTTCCTTCCAAGCTCATCCCTCTTAGTGATCGCCACCTCAATCCAGCGCAATTTGTGTCTTATCACTTCCAACTCAAGTTCTCTCAAAAACTTCATTTAAGTCAAAGAACACAAAGAATTGGGCAAACTTCTTGAAATAGTAAGAACAAGTACCTCATAGCAGTCAAAACCAAAATAAATGAATTTTTTTGTGAAAACTTTCTGTCATACATTCTTTATATACTTGAGATTAACTCAGGGTGCAATTCTCAATTTGGTATATTTACATTATAACCAAGCAATTTGAAGTGTTCTTGAAGATTCTAAACAAACACAATTAAGACTTGAATAGTGTTCTAGCTAGTGTGCATCTGTGTACATAATAATGGAATGCAGCATGCTGTTCGAATCCAGAGGCAACTCCACAGGTCTAGAATGACTGCATTCTAGTCCCAGCTCTGTATCTGGGCCTAAGTTTCCTCATCTTCAAAATGGGACAAGTCACTATTCGTTCACATAGTGCTGTAAAATTAAATGAGCCCCCCCCACACCTATACATAAAACCCCGAGGTGAATGGCCAGCTCAACAGAAGCTGGTAGTTTAGGACAAGTCATGTGATGTCATTGAGATTCTGTGCTCTAAAGTATCTGCCCTATGGTTTGAATCTCACCCTTTCCCCAGATTGCTTTGGTGACCTTGGATTAGTTTTTTTCCTTCTCTGGAATTCAATCCTCTCATCTACAAAATTAAAATGTGATTTTTTTTTAAGTATGGCCATTCCAATCAAGTCAGATACATCATGTTCACTGTGTTCAAGTATGTTATGACTTATCTTTTTATACTACGTATGTACTTAAGGACTTTGCTCAAAAATTTTTATTAAATATGTCTTCATTGATTGAAGATATGGCTCACAGTGAACAAATATGACTTGAGTGTTTATAAAATACAGGGAAAGAAGCTCACTGACTTGCTAGCAGAAAGTGCTCACAGAACGTAGGATGGGCAGAGTTAAGAGGATTTCCTTTTCTATATTTAAAGTGTGCAATGAAAAATCCACATCATTTTCATTTTTAAAATGTATTAAACTACTAAAAAAGAAGTCTAGAACGAGGCCTTGCAGAGATTTTAACTTTCTAAACAGTCACAATGAAGCAGGTGTCAGGAAGGAGAAAGTGAGGCAACATTTGTATTCACATAGTTTCCATAGAGCCATACCTGTCGTTGGTTGCTAAAGTCAACTCAAATGAATCAAAGCCCTTAATACTTATTTATTTATTTTAAATTTATACATGAAAATCCAAAAGAATAAAAATAACAAATTTAATTTAAATAAAAATACCTTAATATAAGGTCTACAGCTCTGGAACCGCTAGAGGTAAAACATAAACATTTCCTGCAAATGAATTCCATTGTTCCAGAATTAAAAATAGGAACTGATAGATGGGACTGCACAAAATTAAGACGTTTCTCCACAGCAAAGGAAGAGAGAGGAACCTCCGTGAGCGCTGCATCTGACAGCTGAACAGAGGACTAAGACCTAGAATACAGAAAGAATGCAAAAGAAGATGAACATCTTACAGCTAAACAATTCAAACAATATACATGCTGATGAAATAAAAAGTCATCAGAAGAGGAAAGACTGCGTGTAAGCACGCAGAAACATGGTCACCATCCTTAGCCATTAGGAAAATGCACATGAAAACAGTACTCCAGTGGGAATAGCTATTACTAAGAAAACAGCAACAAACTCAGTCATGGAAACAGGATAAAGGAGCCTTCTATTCTGCTGAAGCTGTAAGTTAGGCCTACCGCCTCTAAAACCAGCGTGGTGGCTTGTTGTCAGCCACCTTTCTTGGGGATGACTTTTATCGTGGTCCAGGCATGGCAGGCTTTCCGTTCCAGGGTAGGGGCTGAGGATTGGAAATGTTAGGTAGGAGAAAAACAGAGATAAGGAAGAAACATAGAGACACAGGATAGCAACGGGAGGACAACTCAGTGAATACTGAATGCTGAATTCTGAGTTCTGAGTTTGACCATGTTTAAATTTCCATACACTTTTATACCCTGATACAAAAGGGTGAGAAGGCAAAAGACTGCTTTAACATAACACAAAGGATAACCAGAACAGATACTTGCTTCAATACTTGAGACATTAAGCCATTAATTCCTGAGTTAAGTGTTTGATATTTGAATGCACCCTAGACTAGGTATCCGGCAGGCAGTTGCTCCCTATGTCAAACCTTCTATTTTAAAAGGAGGAGCAGAAGTATGCTTGAATTCCCTGACCTTTGGTCAGGGTGGGGCAGATCTACCTCACGGACCATCTTAATGTCCAAAACACCAAGTAACCATGCCCTAGGTCAGGACATTTTGTTTTGTCAACAACTTTGAAAGATCAAAAATAAGCTCAAACTCTCTGACCTTCAGGCAAGGTGGAACAGGCTCGCATCTGTGTGCGTCCCTGCAGAGGCTGCTAAGAAACCTGAAAACACACACCAGTTAGCTCAAACATGTCTGGGAGACAGATGAAACTGTGCCAATATACCCAGAAACATTCACACGTGGAGTTCTACTGCTTTGCCATTTACAACAGCCTAGCTATAGAATGAGCCTAAGTGCCCACCAACTGGTGAATGCATTAGAAAATCTGACATATGTACATATATGTTCTATACATAGGCATACATGTATACATATGTATACTTGCCAAATTATGTATGTGTGTGCAATGTTATGTATGTCTTTATATAGAACAGTCATAAAGAAAGAAATCACGTATTTTGCAGAAAATCTATGCAATTAGAGGTAATATTAAACAAAGCAATTTATGCTTAAAGAAACAAATAGTGCATACTTTCCTTTCTGAATTGTGGATTTTACATAGGTATTTAAAGCCGTGTGTGGCTATGAGACATGGAATAGACATGAGACTGTAGGATGAACGGTGTTAACCTGCAGAGGAGGGGGAGAAAGCAGAGGGGACTTGAAAAGAGTCAAAGGCAAAGAAAATGTTGTGTGACTCCTAACACTCTGTGCAGTTATTGTCCATGACAATAAACAGTTTCCGTGTTTTAAAAACTCTCAGTGTTGAAGCAAAGAGGTGGGGACGTTTTGTTGTGTGCATGTTAGTCATGGGAAGCGGAATGAGAGCTTGGCGCCGCAGTAGTCAATGGTGGGTTTTAACCTTACGGAAAAGTGCTTAGTGAGCACACTCGGCCTACAGCAGGACAAGAGGGTGTAACCTCTCATTTCGTCCGTGGGGTCACACGCAGGCACTCCTTTGTTGATGTGCCTGTGCTCCTAAGGCGGGCTTCCTGTTGAGACTGTCTAGGCAGGCAGTCGGGGGTCAGCCGCAGTGTAGCTCCTCCCATTCTGAGGAGGACCTGCCTCTTGGTTGCAGGCTTATGGCCATTGTAATAGAACACTTGGGGCATACCCAGGTCCCAGAGAAAGGAGACGGCCCCAGGTGATGGACTGATGAGAAAGCCCATGGTCTTTGGTATTGTTATATGGGAAATACTGTATTTCAGAGAAAATGTTAGAAAATAGCCCAAGTTCCATAATATCAAATCAAAAAAAAAAAGAAGACTCACAGCTTGCTAAAGTGAGAAAAATCAGGTACCCTGAGGTCCAAGTGACTTATCTGTGTTCAAATCTTGGTGTTGTCATTTATTAAGTTTGACACTGACTGTATCCTTTGTTCTAGAAAGCCCTGGATCTCATTCTTTCCTTTTTTCCTTTCTTTCTTTGCCCCCCCCCCTTTATTTCAAGACATGGTTTCTCCATGTAAAAAGCCCTGGCTGCCCCAGCACTCACTTTGTAGACCAGGCTGGCCTCAAACTCACATCAGAGATCCACCTGCCTCTGCATCCTCAGTGCTGGGATTAACGTCATACTTGTCTAACACAAATGAGGCTTGGAGTTGTATCCCTAACACAGATAAAAGAACTTTGGAGGGAGAATTAGGGCACAAGGAGATTAGCACGTGGTGGCCTGCAGTGCTGGTAACTGTAATTTTGAGTAGCATTCATGTACGTTCAACAGAAAAGGATTACTCCATCTCAGTTTCTGAGAAACCCCATGCCTACTGATGCCAAGCAATTTAACAGAGCATTGGAAGTGATAATAGCCACAGGCGCTACAGTTTACTGGATATTTTTGAAAGATTTACTTCTTGATTTCAAACAGGTCAACCTCATAGGACACTGCTTCATGCCTGCCTGGGATGGCTGTATTCACATATGGGTCCAGCTCTCATGGAAGGCAACACCATATTTCCCGAAAATGTAGAGAACCTTACAACTCATCAGTTATGCCTCCTGCATACATGTTCCAAATAACTGAAAACAAGGCTAGTAGATATTTGTATGCCAGTGTTAAAGGGAATATAGTCACCATAGAGCAAAACCTGAGAACTTATGGTTCGTGAACAGATGACTGGGTAAAAAGATTTTCTACACGGATCAGCACTGAACTACTTGATCACAAAATGAGACGAAGTTTTGATACATGATGCAATCTGAGTGTACCTTGAAGACATCACGTGAGCTTATCCAGACACAGGATGAGTAAATGCTGTATAATTTAACTGACACAAAGTCTCTGGAATAGGAAGATTCATAGACAGGAAAGCACACTAGAAATTACTAGAAGAAGACAAGGAAGGCAGGAAGTTATTGCTTAAAGGACAGACAGCTTCTGTTTAGGGTATCACACCGTTTAAGACATTTCCAAGTCTGTGAATGCAATTACTGTGCTGGCTTGGGCATTTTAGAAGAACTGGGGTTTGGGTTGGGGCTGGAGCTGGGACTGGGACTGGGGGTGGAGTTAGAGTTGGGGCTGTGGCTATGGCTGGGACTGGGACTGGTGTTGGGACTAGGGTTGGGCTGGGCCTGGGGCTTGAGTTGGGGCTGGGGCTGAAGGTGGGTCTGTAGCTGGGGCTGGAGCTGGGTTTGGGCTGGGGCTGAGTCTGGAGTTGCGGCTGGGACAGGGGCTGGTACTGGAGATGGACCTGGGGCTAGAGCTGCAGCTGGGGTTGGGCTGGGGTGGCTGCTCCAATAGGGAGAGTGTCTGTGCTTGCACTGCAAACGTGAAGATATGAGTGCAGAAATCCAGAACTGGTGTGGGACAAATGTCTGTATTCTGTCAATTATATTTTAAATAAACGCTGATTGGCCAGTAGCCAGGCAGGAAGTATAGGTGGGACAACCAGACTGGAAGAAGAGGCTGGTCAAGGAGATCAGGAGAATTCTGGGACAAGGAAAGCCCATTCCTCCGCAGTCCTAGCCCCGCCACAGAAGAAACAAGATGTGACTGCCTCGCTGAAAAAGTACAGAGTGGCTAGCACAGATAAGAATAATGAGCTAATGTAAGTTATAAGAGTTAATAAGAAGCCTGAGCATTAGCCGATCAGTTTATAACTAATGTAGACCTCTGTGTGATTTCTTTGGGACTTAACACCTATGGGACTGGGAAGGACAGAAACCCTCAGACAACACAGAACCCCTGGGATAAGAAAGCTGGCTGCAGTGACTTGGGCCTACAATTCCAGAGTTGGGGTGATTCCAATAAGGGATCTCTGACCAGCCAGACTAGTTTATCTGTGCACTACAAGGTCAGCAACAGAGACGGTCTCAAAACCTAACATGGGAAGTAACTAAAGAAAACACACTACATCAACTGCTGATGCACATGCACACACAGACACACAGACACGCACACACAGACACACAGACACACACTCACACACACGCACGCACGCACAAATCAAAGAAGAACCGAAGTGGCATTTTCTTACATACATTTCACCACAATAAATGTTTCACAAGGCAAATAAGCATTTAGCCTCTAATTAAAAGTGCTATTTGAGCAGGTTACACTTTTCCGTACTTTACAGAGAAAGCAGCACACATCGCAAGGTTGGTAATGGCTCTCGGGCCTCTCCATCTTGTTTTCTTCTTTCCTCACATGCAGCCCCAGGTACAATTTCATCACAAATGTTACTAAGCTGTTTTATGCAAATATTAAAACAATAAAAGACACGAGTTCTTATTTCTACTTTATATGTATATGTGAGCCTGCATGCACCATCGCACGTGTTCATTTTTGTATTGAGATTGATGCCCCAGAGATAGGTACGGCATGTAGAGCTGTCCCTTTCTCTTTCGCTGCTGTACTGCATGCTGCCATGTAGACATGCCATAATGATTTTAATTACGTGACAGAATATGACCAAATATGACAGCAATGTGTCAGACGGGGCGTTTGGTGATAATAATTGAGAAAGAGTTTAACTTTTCCTCCTATGCACAGAGACTGGGGCCCTGTATCTTCTGGGCGAAAGCTGCTGCTTAGTATCTGGTAGAACCTGCTTGGGATTGGAACATGGTGGAGATGCGGGGACAAGGCAGTCCGCCCTGTGCTTGCTGAGTTAGCCTGAAAAGCCACTTTATGTATTGCCCTACCAACCGGCCATGAGTTCCCTAAAAGCCATCTGGTGTGAAGCTAATGAAAGGATCTCCCGGGCTTGCAAATAGAACCCTATCCTGCTCTCCCAATCCCGACGGGGGCAAACACACAAGACCATTCAATCATTCCTTCTGAGATGAGAATAAATAACAAGACTGCCACATAAATAGCACGAATTGGCTGTGGGAGCAGGCTGTCATTTCCAGGAGAGTGATGTGGCTTTCTCTCTAAGGGTACAGCAAATGATCATATGCCAGAGATGGCAGATTCCGGCAGGTGGGCTTTGCCATTAAGCTGCCTGCAGGTGCTTCACCCAGCTCAGTTGTCACATTTGCAAAGAGCCAAAGAGGTGGAACTTTGCTGAATTCATTGACTCTTAGACAAAACGAACAGTTTTTTTTTTTTCCTTTCTCCCATAACAAACTGGAATTAGCCCCAGACCAGCTTGACATACTGCCAGCCTGCGGTCTAACTCTGTCTGAGAATGACACTCCTTTCTTCCAAAGTTGCCAGGCTCAGAGGCCAAGAGGAAAAAGAATGGGACTTTGCTAAGACTGCTGGATGAGCTCTTCCCCACATCCATCGTGGTGTGTCGCCGTGAGTGTTCGGGGAACTCGGGTCAGACAGACACACAAAGAGTTATGCTTCAAGCCAGAAATGTCTGCTGGTAGGAAGGAGCATCGGAGGGATATGATAGATGCAGGATGCCTCTGACCGGCTGAGCCCCCATCAGCATTTCCAAGTTTTGAACCAAGAAATATTGATTTATGTTTATTACGCTTTATAGCACTTTAGAGTAATTTATAACACTTACATTAGAGAATGGATGGGCCGGGAGAAAAGCCAATATGGGCCTGAAAAAAGATGAAGGGCTGTCAGGAATAGTAGCTTCCTTGTGCCAGGTGCATTTTCTTGCTTTTGTATTCTATCTGAACTATTTAACATGAAACAAGAAAATGAATATCGATTTTCTTAGACAAATAAGAAGCGATAGAGGTTGAGCAAAGCTAAGGGTATTTTTAAAGCCCCTGTCAGTACCTACATTTTCAACCATTAAAATCTAGAAGCATACATAGAATGCTTCTCTATTTATGCTTACTCACAAAACACACAAGCAATTATGTAAAATGAGAGAAGTGAACAGAACTGTGAGTTTTTATTTCAAATATGAATGTTTTAATGAAAAACAAATGCAGCAGAAACTGTAGGTTTCTGTAAAGAGAGTCATTTTCTGTAACTAATGAGTACTGACAAACAAGACAGGCTTCAAGGAGTCGGCCTGGGTTGTATATCAAAACCAAACAACTTTAAGTTCAAGTTGTTTGGACTGAATGTTTCTGCTCATATTCATGCATAATCCTCCTTATCTAACATGGGGAGGAGAGGGGAAAAAAAGCTCATGACAGCTGAGCTGGCCATGATGGTGGTAAGAGTGGTTACAAGTGATCTGGAAGGCCAAGTTTTGCTGACAAATATCTCTTCTGGGGCTGGAGATGGCTTAGAAGCAGGAGCACTGATTGCTCTTTCAGAGGACTCTGGTTTGATTTCCAGCACCCGCATGGTGGCCTGTAACTGAGGTAACTCCTATTCCAAGGAGATCTAATGCCCTCTTATGATCTCCCTGGGTATTGCATGTCCATGAGGAATCGCTACATGAGCCCATACAGATTAAAAAAGAAGCAAAAAGTTTTTTAAAATCTCAAAAAAAAAATCAACAGATGAATATTAAGGTTAATCAAAATTGAAGGAAGGAGAGAAAGACACACACACACACACACACACACACACACACACAGAGAGAGAGAGAGAGAGAGAGAGAGAGAGAGAGAGAGAGAGACTGAAAAAGAAGAAATAGCTCTCCTGAGATCTCAAGGGTCTAGCACAGTGTTGAGGAGAAAAAACATTAAAGAGACACAAGTAGAAGTCTAAAGCCGCAAGAGGGTATAAGGTTAGAATGTGAGCTGGAGGAGCCGGAGAGCTGCGAATAACAGACCAAAGAGCAAAGGTGCGTTGAAGGTGACTCCTATATTCACAGTTTGATTCGATGATCTTTGCACTGTGACAAATGACTGGACTGGATACAATCTCAGGTCATAGCCTGATAGTCAACTCCTTCACCGGATCAATTCACTTGGCAGTAACTAAAACAAAGAATTGTGGAACTGGACCAAGCCCTGGACCGGCCAGGTCGTCAAACCTTGCCAGATTAACGTATTCTCCCGCTTTGGGGCTTCTACCTCAAGAGACAGACGTGAAATACCTTGAATCCTGAATTGACAACTCGAGCCTGCTGCTTTGGCTGCTTGGGGGCGGAGGGCGGTCTGAGAGGTCCAAGGAGCTGTTGTTAGCTGCTAGCTAAGATGAAAAAGTCAGGAAACTGGCTTTGCTCCATGAGGATTCCCCAAGATCGGTGCTAGGAAAGAGTTTCTTACCTGTGTCACAGGCAGAAGGCTTGTGTCTCTATTACATATGGTAGAAGGACCAGGACAGTTTTAACTACTAACACAGATAAATGACAGGGTCTGATATGTGCGGCTAGTCCCTGAAAAATCCTTTTCTTTCTCAGGGAAGTTGTTTCAACCATTGAAGTAAGAAAAAGTAAAGGAACAAATTAATTGCCATTATCAATAGAGTTTTCGTCTGACCCATATGTAGCCAAGTCCTGTATTATGCCATCACGTTGACCAGACAAAACACGGCTCAGGAATTCTTCTTGGGTTCTTGAAAACCTATTGAGTTGGGTTGTTTCTGGGGTGGTAGTCTTGCGTGGGTTTGGAAGTTTCCTAAGGCCGGATTCATGAGAAAGCTACAGGTTTTGTCTAGACAAATGATGCTAGTCCTGGGCCTAAGGCACCTTGATGGAGAAAGAACAGCAGAAGGAAGATGGCATTTAGAGCTCTTAAGGGATGTCTGTGTGTCTGCCTTCCATCCTATGCCCTTCTAGACCCAGACAAGGTTGTAGGTGCCCCGAATATCCAATAAGGGATCTAGGAGTAGAGTGAGAAGAAGATATTATATGCTGGAATTGTGTCTTGTTCAGCCTGATGTAAGGGAGTGGGGCAGAGAGAAGAGAAAGGAAAATTTCTTGTCTGGAAGGATAGTGGTTTCTGCCCCTACACTGACATGTGGAGAAATCACAACACCATACAGCCCCACAGGACAAGAGTGAGGCTGGGTCCAAAGGCTCTTTGAGTGTGACAGCCTAGGCTGAGGGCCCTGGGGAAGAAAGTATGTGGAGACACAGAGAGACTTATTTGTAGTCTACGCAGGCCTGCTACACGTGGCTGAGGTAAGAGATGGCTCTGGCTTTGTCCACAGACAAAACATCTGGCAGACAAAGAGAAAAATCCCGAGAGAAAGTGCAGAAGGTGATGTCAGTGGCCCGTGAATCTGGAGGAGAGATTTCAGGACCTCCATGAGTTTCTCAGAGTGGGTAGGACCTGCTGAGGTGACCAGAATTCCATCGGAGATAGTGTGAGAAGTCACAGCAGCAAGAGAAGGCGTCTTGCTTTCTTTTCATTGCCAGGGGCAATTTCAATTCTTTTTCCCCCTCCATATGTGGATTGCTCATGCTATTGTGATGTGAACACTTTTATTGTTATAAAAAAAAAAACCAAAAGCAGTGTTTCTGGAGGATAGCTCCGCTAGTAGAGTGCTTACTGTACAAGGGAACCTGGGTTCAATCCCCACACCCCCATGGGAGCAAAGAAGGCCTGCTTGTGATCTCAGTTTTGGGAAGACGGTCAGATGGATCCCTGAGGCTACCTGGCCAACCAATCAAGCTAAATGGGCAAAGCTCAGGTTTGTGAGGTAACCTGTTTCACAACTTAAGATGGATGATAGCTGACCTCTGGTCTCTATTCACATAGACACCTGTGCAAGTGTACCGACGTGCACATGTGTGCCTGTGTATATTCATATGTGTGTGTATGCATACACACACACACACACACACACACACACATACACTCAGTGCTTAACTTAATCCAGCTAATTATCTGTCTTATCAGGACACACGGTTTCCAGGCATCTTCTCCCCACCAGCATCGAGAGTGCTAGCTGCTTTGTTTTGTCTTCGTTTTCTATACAGAAATTTGTTTTTCCGTAAGACATCAATTTGTATCAAAGAATGCCAATCTCTAGCTTCTTTGCCAAATAGAACCTTGCCAAATTGAAATCGGTTTTGAAAAACCAAAGATAAATGAATGTGTCTTAAAGGTTTAATTGTATTATTTCCCTCTTTATCTTTTGATGACTTTGACAGATGGGACGCTCACAATATACTCATTGTTCATCTGGAAACCCCATGAAGTTGTAACCTGAACCCCCTGTCCTGAGGCCATTCGATGGCCCTCATCCAATGGTATCTGTGGACCCCAGTGGAGAGGTAGGTAAAGAGTTATTAAGTCATTGGAAATTGCTTTCAGCGCACTACAAAGTGGTTGGGCCATTTCAGGCCATAGCAGGGTGGCAGAATGCCCAACTGCCTACGTCAAGCAGTGTTTATAAATTAGAAATTACCAGCCTTTGGGTTCCTTCCTTGCTGATCAGTCAGAGTACCTGGAAGACTGTGCAGACATGCCTGAGGCAGAATTGTTATTGGACCGAGAAAGCATAGCTCTTGGTTAATCAGTCATGATTTGTCTACCTGGTGGGGTTAGTGGAGGATTTGGAAGGGGCTGTCTCTTCTATTGCAGTGCAATTTGGCTAATTATTCGGACTACAAGCAGCCATTAAAACAGTTCTTCGGTTTTTGGTTTTTTTTTTTTTCCTTTTGGCAAACCACAGAAACTAATGCTAAATTTAAAAGAAACAGTCCCATATGTTGTATTTAATTCACCTAGGTAAAAGGGGGTTTCTGAACACTTAGTGTGTGCATGCCAGTGGCCTCATTTGTTTGATGCATTGAGACTACATTGAACTCTACAGGATATTAATTTGATCTTTACAGCAACCCTGAGGAGGGAGGAATGACTAGTGATCCCATTTTACAGGTGAGGAAATTGAGGGCATTACATTTCGTGCCGTGCTACAATACAAGCTGACAGGAGCAGCTTTAGGGAAGGGGGCTTCTTCCGGTTGGCTGTTTTAGCGACTACAGTCCAATACCAGGTCAGGGAAGACAGATGGTGGGATTGTGAGCAATCTGGTCACGACGAGTCTATAGCGAGGGAGGAAGAGAGACATGAGCACTGGTTCAGGGCTTACTCTCTCCATATTTATTCAGAGGGATTCTAGTCCATGGACTGTTGCTCCCATATTCACAGTGGGTCATGTCTCCTCAGGTAATCCTCTACAGATGCCCTCAGACATGCCCAAACCGAGTCTTCTAGGCAATTTTTAGTTCTAATAAAAGTTGATGATCAAGACTGACCCTCTCACTGGGGTTCAGAAAGCAGTCTGTTTCCAGAGGCCTCACAGGTAGACAACCACAAAGTTGACGCATGAAAGCAATAGACAGAGTTTATGTGTGCCTATTAGCTATGACCACAACTACTTAGGATCAACTTTGAGCTTCTAAGAATCTCCTTTGATCAAGCTCTGCCAATTACTCCAAGGCCTTTACTTTTTTAGGCTGCTGGGAGAATGTCTGTGCTGAAAGGATCATTAGTCACGAGCTGCCTTCCTGCCTCAAGCCAGCTAGTGCCACTCCTGAATGCATCCAAACCTAGTACCTAGGCTGAGGTTAGGCTACCTACACCACTAGCTCTTTCTGCTCCTGACCTCTTAGATGTCTGACTTCTCTGTTTAGTTCACAGACTGGTGGCGAGCTAAGAGTCATTGCCTTGGGACATCTGGAAGACTTGGTACGATAAAGTAAGGGATTCAACAGTTTGACCAAGCAAACAAACAAACATGGCTGCACAGAAGTGGGAAGATAAACATGGATCATTGATATATGTTACTTCTCTCTCTAAGCCCAATGACAGCAAAAACCAAAGAGGCAGACAAAAGTCAGAGGTGTTGTCACGTGAGTGGTAACTCAAGCGACTCTGTGTCTTTTGGGAACTCACTCGCCTGATGCGCAAAGGCAGTGCACAAATCTTGGAACATGCTTCAGGACTGGATGCACCAAGCAGCTCGGAGAGAGGTGGTGGAAGGTTGTTGACCCCAGATGGGTCAAATTAATGACTGCAGAAACTAGGTATATTTTATATAGGTATACTAGCCCCATGTGCATCGCTCGTACACGGCTTGTCTGCTGCCATTCTCTGGCTCTGTGAGAGACAAGGTTATCAAGACTTCCTGCCATACCATGAAGATCTGGATAGGAGGGTGCCAGGAACTCTGCCCATGGATAGTAAAAAGGAAGCAAAACAAAAACAAACAAACAAATAAACAACAAAACCCCCAGCACAACAGCAGAGAAAATGAAGACCTTGGGAGATCACTGGCATTCAAAATGGTGAGAGACCTGAGTCACTCCTTGTCCATCTCCTAGAGTATACAGATCTGGGGCTGTTAGAGAAATATCCCAGGTGGCAGGAGACAGGAGAATCAGATTTACTTTTCCTAGTGTAGCATTTGCTGTCAATACTTTCCCCCTTAGTTAACCTCTTACCTGCCAGACTTTCAATATGCAGTAGAGTATCATGTATGGAATTCAATGCACAGAGGAAAGGACTTAAAAGGAAACAAGAGGAAAAAGGAGAAAGGATTTAAATTTTATTATAAATATTTCTCTATGTAATACGAGTCAAGCAGAGAAAACATTATGTTTTTAAAAAAATCAGACTTGAGGATGATTTAGAACAATTCTTGCACAAAAATGGATAGAAAAAGGCTAAGTCATTTGTAAGTCATTTTGCTCCAGTTGAGCAAATGGACAGAGGGGGATAGGAATTAATAGGAAAAGTAAGAAATATCAGGAAGTAATAAAGAAAACTTCATAGAATTCTAGGTATAAGTTCTAAGATAGTTCCTGCACGTTGGGAGAATTTAGTAAAAATTTGGAACACAAATTCTAAATAATTCATTTGTAGGCATTACAGTCGACGAAAGAATCCCTCATCAGAAGACACTGAGACAAACAGGATCACGGAAGTTTACCAAGAAGGATCTGCATGGACCATGATTTGAGACTTCCCACCAGTCTCTAGAAGTTGTAATTAACAGATAAAGCCTTTAAATTTCTTAAGGGGAAGAACTAGCAACACAGATTTTATACCAAACCAAATTAGCAATCAACTATGAGAGCAAAATAAAGCCATGTCCAGACACTGACAACAACAGCAACGCTAAAGGAGTCACTTATCTCCACCTGCTTCCTCCTATCCCTGGGCAAATCACTTTTCTAGGAAGATGCTTGTGTGTAAGTCTCACACTAGGACAAGAGATTCAGGAAGTGAGATCCCGGGGCCAGAGAACCTAAGGCAAATGCCGAGGTGAAGATCAAGAAAGGCCCAGGAAAACTTCTGAGGCTTAAGCCAAACAACTAGTCCAGATCAGAAGAGGAGAACACAGAATGCCAGGAGGGGGTCTCACCAACGAGAACATGACACCAGAACACGAAACTAGCATGTTAGCCTACCTAGGGGCTTATAATTCCATCAGACACTTTACATACTAATGATACATATAAGGAACAAAGAAGGTAAGTTCTAAATCCAGAAATAAAATAAATCGTATGTAAACAACACGTGAAAATGGATATGAAGAAAACTGTAACAGACATAAAAACTGCAAATGTCGATTTCAAAAGAATCTTACAGACTGCTCACGGAGACATAAATATGTGTGTTAGCACTAGCGTAAGAAAACTAAAATGGGCCTTTTTTGAAGGAAGTAAATAGACAACTCACCAACTGACGAAAGTCTCGAAATAGCAGTGCTAGCTCAGGTTATTCAGAAATTGGGAGGTAAATGGAAAGGCATTAGCGTGAGTGTTTCTGGGCAGAGACCAGCAGGTGGGCAGCATGGATTAGGCACTGCTCTTCCAAGTTCAGAGTTATAGAATGCCCTTCATACCAGACACACGGATGGAAACCAAACTTGGATTATGAAGGGGGCAGCAAGCAGCAGTGAAGCAAGTGGGAGGAAAAGGAGGAGAGGGGACATGGAGGGTGGGAAGGTGACATACTCGGAAACTGTCCAATCAACTGGTCTGGAGTGTTTGGATTTTCCTAAGGATAAAATCATGACCATGTCAGGGCAGTAGGGAAGATGTCAAAATGGAGGAGCAATCCCAGAATTGGTGCTACTTAAGTGGAGAAGAATGACTATGGAGGGAAGGAGACACAGACAGTGGAATAAAATTCACAGACATGCGTAAGGCCCCTGAGAAACACACAGAATAATGTCTTCACGTGAAACACGAGCACAGCCTCAAGAGGATTCGATCAGTTGTTTTCAGGCATGGCATGTAAGTTGAAATCTTCCCGTTGCCTTTACAGTAGGGACTGGAGAGACAGTCCTGTTTCAGAGCACTCATTGCCCTTGCAGAGGTCACGTGTTCAATTTCCAGCACCTACATGGCAGCTCACAGCTACCTGCAACTCTAATTCCAGTGGAACCAACACCCTCTCCTGACCGTCAGAACCTCCTGCACATGAATTGTGTGTGTGTGTGTGTGTGTGTGCATGCGTGCACACAAAAGAATTAATCTTTTAAAAAGTGAGTAGCTCTCTCTTAAAGCAGATGCAACCCTTTCCTGCAGACAATAGCCTGTTGGAAAAATAGTATGGATATGCAAGTCTAAGAATCACATCTTTGTCATGGACACAGCAGCGTGCCTGGTAACTGGAGTATGGGCATAAGTTTTATTCTTCCTTTCTCCCCTTGGCACAGTGAGTCCAGTGCTCCTAGTCCAGGTACCTGATCCACACATGAATGGATGTGAATTTTATACATTCATACTTAAGTATTGTCCAGCCTAATAGTACCACAGCCCCACATATCAAAAATGGCTATAAAAATTAAATGTGGCAAATAGGGAAACAGAGAAGGTTGGACACATTGACATATCACTTTCAGTTCATTCAACTGAGCTTCACCTAAACTGATGCAGAGTTTAATTTATACATTAGTATGTTTTGAAGAGATGCCTGCATACACTTTTTTAGACTCCCCAGACTTCTAAAATCACCTCAGTACTACATGAAATGTTGGCATTTCCACCACTTTCCAACCACAGTGTCTTCTGATACTAAATGGTTTGGCTTCCTTTTTTTCTCTAAAGATAATCTTCATTATAATTCTGTAACACAAGATTCACCAGGGTTTAATATGCTCCAAGAGTTCTGTAAGTATTACCAACATCTAAGTTTAGGGCATCTCATCAGTCCCTAAAGGGAATGTCTGGCCTTTCGTGTTTCCTTCCTCAAATCTGCCAAACTAGGTACACCATGCTATCTATGTTCAGTCTTTGCATATGTGGGATTTTGTGTTCTACAATGCAGCCTTCACAACCTGTCACATTTGGCAACAGGATTATTCCACTCAACATAGTGTATCCAAGATTTAACCCTGGTAGAGCACGTGTCAGTATTTAGTCTTTTTAACTGACTGTTAGTCTCTTATGTAAATATGCCTTGGTTTTGTTTATTTCCAGTTCATCAGCATTCAGAGTATTTCTCCTTTGGGGTTACCAGGTTCAGTGAGACAGACGTTTATGTATGGGTATCTTGAGAATACATCTAGCAGCGGAATTCCTCGGTTCCAGTAGAGTCACCTTTGGGAGGAAGACACACACTATTTTTATGAAATGGTTACTCTCTTTTCTGTTTCTATCAGAAACAGGAGTGTCCAAAATGCTCTCCAGCCTCACTGCCACTTGTTACTTTTCTTTGCTTCCTTGATTTCTCTTTGTTTTTTGTTCGGTTTGCACAGTAGTCATTCAGTCCATAAGAACTTGCTCCTCACTATGGTTTTAGGGATAATTTTTCTAACGACTAACCATGTTCAGTGGACTTCCCCATGCTAATTGTCCACTTCACATCTTCTGAAAAAGCATCCATTCAAATTCTTTGCTCATTTTTAAATTAATCTATTTTTTTTTTGAGCTGTATGAAGTTACGTGTAGTCTGGGTATCAGTATCTCACAGATGTTTAGTTTGCTTATGTCATCCGATTTTTCATTTTCCTTTTTATGATCTTGAGAGCTTTGTTTCCATAGAAAATTTTCTGTGGCAGAAAATTTTTACTTGTGACGTTATCCAGTGCATCTGCTTTTTCTTTTGTTGTTTATTCCTGTGACGTCTTCTAAGGACAGGCCATGCTAAACAAATGCAATTTTTGCTATATATGAACTTACATGAGAGCATCATGTATGAATGATAAAAACGTGAATTATGCTGTGCTCCAGCTGACACTTCCATGTGAGTCATGTGTTCGATGGGGCACCATTTTTTCTTGGCTGCCCTCTCCTTGAGCATGGCACTCCCCAGGCCCTCACATTGGACCTGCTCGGTGCCAGCTTTCTCTGCTTGCACCTCTCTAGTGGGGTGAGCAGTTGTAAAGATGAGGAAACGGAAAGAATGGAGTTACAATTTGATCAATCGCTCCGTGTCAGAAGGAGTAGTGATGCCCTGTATGCATGCTCCCGACACCTTACAACATCGTGTGGAATAGCATCATTAGTCATCCTGTTTTCACAGGCATAAAAAGCCCAGGCTCCTAAAACATAACCAGTTTCCCAGGCTCATACAAGCAGTTCTTATGAACTTGTACTTGAACCCAGGCCTGACTCCGGTGTCAGGAAACACCCTGGATAACTGATAATGTGTTAGCAACCAGGTGATAATTTTATTTATTTGTTCATTTAATTTATTTTAATTATTAGCTTACAAAGTAGCACTTTCATTTACACTTCACTTTTATTGTTCCACAAGCCCTATCTTCTCCCCTAGCTCCTTGCCCTGTTTCCATTTTCCCCATGCATTCAGTAAATACTCCTGCAATTTCACAGATATGTATTTCAGTGTCTTCTCCAGCAGCTTCCCTCTCTACCCCTTTGTCTCCCATCCCATGGTCCTCTTTCTAATGCCATGGCCTTTACCCACTTTTCTAGTAGCTAGACACACATATTGGACTGTTAGAAGCTCCCGTCCATACTATGTCTCTTTGAGCCAGGATTACCTTGTTTAGTTTGTTTTCCTCTTTCACCCGTTTTCTCGGTGGTGATTTTGAAAAGAGGATGGTGGCTCTTTACTACTCCCGAGTTATAGTGTTTCAATCACAAAGTCTCTATGTGATTGTTCGAGCTAACAATTTTATAATATAAGTGTTGTGAAGTAACTTTAGTGAGGAAGTGTGACAGGAAACACATGGGGAAAGGGTAACGAAAGAAGAATGGTGTCTTTTGATCCACATGTGTTCCTTTGATGGTGTGAATTAAATCTAGGGCTTCACACCTGCTATGCGGTCCTTCTGCTGTTACGCATAACGTCTGTCTACGGCGTTTTTAAGGACTTCCAATCAGAGGGCTTCACCCATACATAACTTCTTATCATAGTGTTCACATCAGAGAATCAAGTACGTATTGACAAAATGAATCATGAAGAGTATGGTGACTTATACAGTAGAAAAGAAGAAACATTGACAACCAGAAACATTCTTCTAGAGCTAAAATTTAATGGTAAAGAAGATTTTGTGCTAATGATATTTATATTTGAAATTACAGCGGTGCCTGAATCACAACATAGAAAAATGTAAACACAGGCTATCGATCGTAGAGATTGAAAATATGATTTTATCAGTGTCACATCAGAAAGAAATAAAGGAAAGCCGTCTCTAGGAGGTCAATCAAATGAGATGGAGAAAGCCATGTTTCTCGAGGTAGCGTTGCCCTCCTATGTCATAATGATGAAAAATCTGTGACAAGGGACAAATTCACAACATTAACAAGGAATAAAAAGTTCCACCTAGATTACCCACAATCAAAATGAGATTCAATACGTTTTTGTACCAATTACATCCTGCATGTACCACACCTGATCTAATAATGTACACTTTACCATGATCCTGAGGGCAGCAATTATCCACTAAACACAGATGTGAAAACTGGGGGCTCAGGGGCTCACGGTGGCTGCATACATTGTCCCAGTTTCAGAGCTTCAAAGGTGACAGAGTGAGGTTCAAGTCGGGGTTCTGGCTTATCACCCACGCTTTTTCACTAGGCTTTTCCGAGCACGTACAGCTCTTCCCTTTAAATACCGCTACAAGCTGCCTCCAGACGCAAACATGACGAGCTAAAATGCTGAATACTTACTGTCTTCGTTAGAGTTTCCATTGCTGTGAAGAGACACCATGACCACAGCAACTCTTATAAAGGAAACAGTTCATTAGGGTGGCTCACACACAGTTTCAGAGGTTCAGTTCATTATCATCACAGCAGAGAGCATGGTAGCATGGAGGCAGATGTGGCGTTGAAGTAGTAGCTGAGAATCTTACCTCTTGCAGGCTACAGGAAGTTGACTGAAACACTGTGTGGTATCCTGAGCATAGGAGACCTCAAAGGCCATCCCCACCGTGACATACTTCCTCCACCAAGGCCACACCTACTCCAACCAAACCACAGCTCCTAATAGCACCACTCCTTGTGAGATAATGGGGGTCAATTACATTCAAGCTTCCACAGTTACCTTGAGGAAGAACCAGTTTATCAAGACTTAAGGTGAACGCAAAAGTCCCATTTGGCGCTGATACATACTAGAAGAATCACTCAAAGTGGGCCTTTACTTACACAGTAAGCATTGGCACTGTAGTGAGGCCCATGCTCTGATTGCCAGTGCTTTCTAAGGACACCATTCCATCCTGCATTCCCTAAAAAGCCCTGGTACATCTCTTGTGATATCTGATACCACTGTCACAAGAAACATCTGGCATTTTCGTACAATTATCCAGGATACCCTCACTGAGGTCTAGTGCCATTTTTGTGTTGCCTTTCTAAGTTCTGTGGCTCTTAAACATAAAACAGTAGTGTGATGCTTTATTTTGATTGTCACCTCCATGGGATTTATCATCACCGTGGAACCAAATCTCTGGGATGTTAGATTTGGCTAAATGAGAGAAGAAGACCTATCCTAACTATGGGCAACACTGTTCTTTGTCATTGGGTCCTAGATTGAATTTTTAAAAGGGACATGAGGTAGACTTTAAAATCCACCTCTCTCTGCTTCTTGATGGCAGATGCAATGTGATGCCCGGCTTCCGATGCCCACCACTGTGCCTTGCCTACCTTGGGGGACTGTCTCCTCCAGTTGTAAACCAAATTAAACTTTTCTTCCTTAAGTTGTCTTTTGTTGGACATTGGGTCCCAGTAATTAGGAAAATACTTAAGATAAAGAATATGAGAATATTTGTAAAATCTAAAAAAAATGATTTTGTTTTTAATCTTTGGGGAAAATACCCTTTTTTGTATGATAGATGCATATACAGTGATATAAAACCTAATCACAAGTTCATTAAGACTTCACTATGCAAAATCTTAGGGAGGCACAGTAGCATGGCCCTGTCACACCAACTCTTAAAAAGCAGAAACTGGAGAATCCAGAGTTTAAAGACAGCAAAGTGTGCATAGCAAGATGAAGGCTGGCTTGAGCTACACGAGACCTTGTCTGGAAAGAAAAAAGAAAAAAGAAAAGAAAACTTTTAAGTCTGGGTGTTAGCAGTTCAGTTCGCATATTTGTGACTGTAAATGTATTAGGTCACTCATAGACCCCAGCCCTCCCCTCTTCCTCCAGAGAGTCTCAAATAGAAACTTGCAGTGACAGGAAGTGAACCAGAGACTATTTGGAACACAGTGTTTCCTGATGACCTCTTGGAAGAAGTTTGGCCATTACATCATCATCATCTCTTGAGATCTCCATATTTAGGTTCTTTCCTCCTCAAATATCCAAGTATAATCGTTTTCCTGATTTCTTTGTTTCTGGCTGTGCCCCCCACCCCCACATATGTGTTTCTCTAAACATCATCCTCAAATGAGGTTTGGGGAAACAGACCACCTGGCACCTTGCATTTCTCTAGAGTGTCCCCTCTCCTCCGTTCTCTCCTGTCTCAGCCTGGCACCTTGAATTTCTCTGCAGTGTCCCCTCTCCTCCGTTCTCTTCTGTCTCAGCCTGGCACCTTGAATTTCTCTGCAGTGTCCCCTCTCCTCCGTTCTCTTCTGTCTCAGCCTGGCACCTTGAATTTCTCTGCAGTGTCCCCTCTCCTCCGTTCTCTTCTGTCTTAGCCTGGCACCTTGTATTTCTCTGGAGTGTCCCCTCTCCTCCATTCTCTCCTGTCCCAGCCTGGCACCTTGTATTTCTCTGGAGTGTCCCCTCTCCTCTATTCTCTCCTGTCCCAGCCTGGCACCTTGTATTTCTCTGGAGTGTCCCCTCTCCTCCATTCTCTCCTGTCACATCTTGCAGCAGGCTTCTGCCTTTCATAAGCAAGGAAGCAGCTGAGCTGTAATCCAAGCGAATGAACCTGAGCCATCGTGGAAGGGAGATCTGAGAAGTGGCTTACCTATCAATGAGCCCTTTGCTCCTTTAGTCACCCACCAGGACCCAGGTGTCCTGAAAACAGAGGGACCCAAGTTGAGAAAGGCAAGGCTGTCCAGCTTAGTCAACTCTCAGGCATGTTTGGTTGCAGGCTGTGTGCAAACCCACCCCTGAATCTGGGCAGCATGCTTTTCCAAGCAGATGAGATTGGGCAGGCTGTCTGCTTACCACCCACCAAAGAAGCTGGACAACTTGTTTTCCTACCCAGGCGAACATCTAAGCAACCACCCTACTTTCCTTGCCTCTTCTTTACCAGACACTAATTCATGTGAAATGAAATGTCCCTTTGCAATTGCTAAGATTTGTGAGAATAGCGCTTGACATCTTTGCCTGCTACTGATTCCTGGAAGTAACAGATGATTTCTTTGGTGAATGAGGCTTTCCTTACTGTGACAAAAATATCTAAAAACTTAAAGAATTTTGGTTGATAGCTTCAGAAAATTCAGTCCACAGTCTCTGACTTCACTGAGGTTTCTTGGTGAGGGAGCATGAACCAAAAGCCACTCATCTCATGGCAAACAGGAAGCAAAGAGAGTGAGCAGAGCTGGTTCAGAGTGGTGCTAGGGGCAAGGCCACTACTTCCTCCAGCCAGGCTCCAGTACCTAAAGTTGCAAGAACCTCCCAAAGTAACACCACTGTCTAGAGAGCAAGGCTTTCAATTCAGGAACTGTTGCAAAGAGGGATGAGTTGTGTTCCCAGCACCTGAGGGGAGTGTGGGCCCTTTTGTTCCCAGCACCTGGCTCCCGACTGCAGCCGCTAGTTTATGCCCGAAATGATTATACACAGACTGTATTCATTTAAATACTGCTTTGCCCATTATCACTAGCCTTTTCTTGGCTAACTCTTAGATTTTTAAACTAACCCATTATAAAAATCTGTATGTCACGAGGTGACTTACAGGAAAAGTCTAACCTGCATCCATCTCCGGCGGGAGCATCATGGCATCTGGCACACTTCCTTTCTTCTCAGAACCTCCGTTCTGTTCTACTCTGCCCACCTAAAGGCTGATCTATCTTATAGGCCAGGCAGCTTCTTTATTCAACCAATGAGAGTAACCCAAATACAGAAGAACCCTCCTACACCATACCTTTGCAAAAGGCACTTTATATCTAAACACTAATTTTCTTTTGAATAAGGATATGTTAAAAATCATCCACACAGAACCAAAATATGACACACTAACCACATACCCTTCATCTTGAGGGAGATCAAAGCCACAGCATGTAGGACACCGAAGCAGAACGCCCCACGGATGACACCACTTTCTTTGCCCTCTTCCCTGGTCCTTCCTCTTGTTCAATACGCTGGGGATTACAGGGACCATGCAAGCACAGACTGAGGATTTCTCTTTTACATGCAGAATGGTACCCACATCCTGATAGCCCTGTTTGACTGCTACCTTTAACCAGAATCTGTTCCCTGTGGTGCTGGGAGAGAACTCACTGCTATGCATGTGTGGAGTGTGAGAAGTGATGACTTCCTAGGGCGGGAGAAACCAAAGCAGGAGTTCTGCAGCCCTTTCAATTATACTCCTTCATCACTCAGGTGGGGACAATGAATCCTGCTCGCCAGTTTCCCCCAGCGGTTGTGAAACTCGAAGGAAGGAGCCCTAACTGAACAGTGAACAGCTATTATTTAGTAACTGACAGGTATTTGTTTTAGAGATCCCTTTAGATGCTTAAAATATTAAGAAACTAATATGTCTGAATTCTATCCGATGTCAGCAAAGCCCAGCTATAAACCATTATTCAGGTAAATCATTAGAGTCTAGCTGGGGCAATGCCAGTCCATAAGGCTAAGATTCCAAGAACCTCCACATGTACCCCTGTCAACGAGATATGCGCTGTGAAATTATCCGGCTGAATTTGACCAGGCACGGAAATTAATTTGTATGACTGTAGTAAAGCTTTGTCATTCTGGTTATACTTACTTTACTAAGGACACGTGCTGTCCATGGGATTCTTGCAAATGATGTCTTTTCAAGGGCTGTCAAATTGTTTTTATACTGAACATCTGAAATGCTGGAGGTGATGGTTGGTTTAAAATAATTTTTTTGGCAAATCAACATTTGGAACAAAAAGATACTATGACAAAGAGAACCTCCCCCCCACATGCACACACACGCATGCACATGCACATGCACACAAGCAGTAGATTATGTGTAGAGCAGGTGGCAAAGAGAAATGGCAGTAAACAGCACATGGCCACGGAACCCCAAGAGAGGTCCTGACTGTTGGCACGAATGTTGATCCTTCAGTAATTATGGAGTTCAGTGACCTGAGAAAGATAGCTCAGTCATGCTTCCCACCCTGGCACTCGTGCCAGCTGGGGGCCCAGGGCTGCTTTAAACACTGGGGAGAATCTCATACTTGTGCAAACATTGACACAGCGCAAGGCATTTATCTTGGCTCCCGAGCAACGCAGGCATCCTTTGGAGTTCATCTACCCTTTAAATCAGGCCTGAACTTGAGGTATTGGCCTCTTGAGATTAACCCATATGGATATATTTGTGATGATTCAGACTTTTTGGGTTGTTTTTACTGATAGAGAATGTCACAACGTTAACTCCTTTGCTGCGTATGGTGAGTAAGAAGTAGGGTGGGGAGGAGTGACAGCTCATAGACCAGCCTGGGCTTTCTGCATCCTTTAATAATAATACCATGTTGTTTAGGCTGACTGGCAAGGGATCATCATCCTCACAGACTTCCTGTGAAACAGCGAACTATACACAGGGCCCACACAAGTCCTCTTCCCTACAGGATGTGAGACTTTTCTAGCCTCTCTCAATGTCTCATTTGGAGTCCAGAGAGAAGTTATCAGGGCAAGAGAAACAAAACTGCTATGGCCTGTTAATTTGGGGCTCAAACCAGAGCAAGAAAATGATTGAGAGTAGCAATTTCCCTTCCAGTTACCAAGTATGGGAATCTGTTAAATTTATCAGTTATATAACATATAAATAAGAATGAAGTGTGATTCCCCTACAAAAGAAAACAGAAAGTCTGCATCAGAAGAAAGAGAAGAAGAGTTTTTTAAAAAGTCAGCTGGTTGGTGGTGATGTACACCTTTTATCCCAGCATTTGGAAGGCAGAGGCAAGTGGGTCTCTGTGAGTTTGACATCAGCCTGGTCTATAAGACCAGGACAGGCTCCAAAGCTACAGATAAATCCTGTCTTGAAAAAAAATAGTCATCTCCACTTTTCTGCTAGGAGAAGTACATGTCTGTTACTTGGGAGGCTGCAACAGAGAATCACAAGTTCAAGGCCAGCATTAGCATCTTAAGTAAATCTTGGATTGAAATTTTAAAAAGAATGTATTAAAGTCAGAGGCAGGGGCAGGGGGTGTTAATGGGGTAGTGCTTGCCTAGTATGTACAAAGTCCTATGATTAAGTCTTAGTCCAACACCAAAAATAGTGTCCATACTGTCTCAGTCTTGTAAAACTTGAGTAAATATGATGAGGCTTAATCACTTTAGTTAGCGTTATCTTATTTAAAATTTATATGTTTCTCAGATACTTGGAAACTTGTCAGGTATGGGACTCAATGGGGGCACGGAGAGAGCTGTCATTTTCCTATGAAATTTATTAGAGGAGATATTACTGTAGTAAGAGGTGCAGGCTGTGTTCCCAGCACCTGAGAGGAGCGCGGACCCTTTGTTCCATCCCGCCCTGCTCCCAGCTGCTCCCAGAGGGCCATGGGCCTGCTTTTGGTCCCGGCTAACTTATACCTGAAATAATTACACACAAACTGTATTCATTTAAATACTTCCTGGCCCATTAGTTTTAACCTCTTAATAGCTAACTATTACATCCTGCTTTAACCCATATTTAGTAATGTGTGTATCACCATGAGTTGTGGCTTACTGGCATGAGTCTAATCTATATCCATCTCGGGTAGGAGCATCATGGCGTCTGCCACACTTCCTTTCTTCCCAGCCTTCTGTTCTGTCTACTCCACTCACCTAAGGGCTACCCTATCAAAAAGCCAAGGCAGTTTCTTTATTCAACCAATGAAAGCACAGAAATATAGAAGGACCCTCCTACACCAAATTACTACCACAGCTATAATGCAGAGGAGAGACCAGGCCCTCAAGGCAGAGTAGTGGCTTCTTCTTAAGGGTTTCAGAGGAAGTGGTGTGGGAAAGAGATTCATCGTTAAACCCATTTTGCTTTCTTTTTAAGGTTAAGGGCGTATCTCAACGGCAGGACACTTACCTAGGGTGTGTAGGTGCTAGCATCAATACCCAGCACAACACACACATGCACCCACCCTGTGTAGCTTAGATGGTCTCTAATTTTAAAATGTTTTCTTAACCTAGGTGTTTTAGGTTAAATAGAAGTTATTCAGCATCAGGAAGTTGTATTTTTCCTAAGAGTTTTTGTTAAACAGCAGCATGCATTTTAAAAATGATTTTTTTTGCACAATAGGTCCTAACTAACATCTATAGTAGTTTATCAGGTTGGTGATCAGTGTTCTTAAAAGTCACTTAATTAAAATGTGTGTCATCTGCATTATGAAAAGATCTTACATGCTGATATACAACATGTGGTCTACTGGCTCCTTCCTAACTCCTTCTCTTCCCGGTGGCACATATGATCTATCAAGATTATAGATAGATCTATCATATTATCTCATCTTAAGACCCATAGCCAGCTGAATTTCCTTCCATGTTGTTTTCTTGCTTCTTACCCTAACAGATCAAGTATTACATGAAGAGTAAAGGAAACTCCAAAAAAGAAAGAAAGGCAGAAAGAGAAAGAAAATGAGAGAGAGAGAGAGAGAGAGAGAGAGAGAGAGAGAGAGAGAGAGAGTAAATATTTTCAATAAGACATTACTAGTGTCTTAAATGCCTGTCTGTCAAATGGCCTGTATAGCTTTCACTGGTTATTAACCTCAGAAGAGGGCATAAAACCATTGCAAAACCTGAAATTTTCAGGAACGTATATACTTGTGAGTTTGCTGTGTCCTTTTCAATGTTTGCAAAGTCAACTATAATCCATCATGATTTTATAAATCTCATTTGGTCAATACAGCACACATATCAAGGGCCTTTGAGGACAACAAAGAGCTCATGTGACCCTGCCTCAAAATGTCTAATTTACATTCCTCTTCAGATTTATGCATTTTCCTTTGGAAAGAGAATCATGCATCAAAGCAGACTTCTCTTTCTGGTCCTTGTTTAAGGGACTTTCCCACCATCCAAGTTGTTCCCACGGTTAGTGCTTAAGAGCAAGTGGATGCCACTGTCTCTAAGTTTTTCTTAATGGAAAGGGATCTGCTGATATCTAGGCTAAGCTTCAATAAATGTGAGCATTGCTGAGTCCGCCCCCATCTGTCTGCAGCAACCCCCCAGGAATAGTTCCAACCTTAGGAAACCTAGCGTGTCAGGTTACAGGCTCTGTGAGGAGTTGGAATTCATTAGTTGATTTTTTTCCAGGCTTCAAACACAATTTCCAGTGAATGACATCTCTCTCTCACACACACACAGAGCACACACACCAAACACAGACACACACACACCACATGCATGCATGCACACATACACATTACACACACACACAAAAATGTAAACACTTGTGATTTTTGAATGACTTTCCTTTAACCTACCCTTACTCCACCACAGAGTGAACTTTGTATTTCATGATGTTCTTAGAATGCTGTACTACTTACCCGGTTTTCCTGTCAGAGGCCACCCCCATCCCAGCCTCTCCAACAGCCCTGTAAATCATATGATTAACTTTCCAGCCAGGGCTGATTGACGTGAGGAAAGGACATTTAATTGGAGTACAGTGCCCCCCCAACACACACTGCCCTTAATGTTTTTGGGTTCAGCAGAATGTGATCTGAATTCCAGATATGGTTTTTATGTGACATTTATCTTTCTCCGGCATGCATGGGCTACACCTTTGCCTAAATTGGGTTGTTATCGTCTATTGCCTTTTTGAACTTAATACTATAAAAGAAATAAATTCCTTTGCAAATTTGATGTAGATAATGAATTTCTGTGTCCTCTAAAGTAATTTATTGACTTTTGACATCTAAAACCTAAGATTTATCATTAATTTAAAAAACAATATTTCAAAATACTCCCTTGATCTACAGGAAAATATGTTCACTTATATCAGTAAAATCAGTCAATTGGACTTGAGAGGGAAAAATTTGATATCACAGTCTTGTTATTCTTTATTTTTCAATGAAGCAGTTCATTGACTCAAGGTGGCAAATGTGGTAGGGCCTCTGCCTTGCTTTTACTAGGCAGAGCAGGAATCCAGGACGCTACATCCTACCCAGCTTCCTTTATTAATATCATTTCCCTCATTCTAAAGTAAAATAATGATAGACCTTGAAATGAGCATCTGGAATGGAGAGATGGCTCAGTGGTTAAGAGCACTGGCTGCTCTTCTAGAGGTTCTGAGTTCAATTCCTAACAACCCAAGTGATGGCTGACGACCATCTCTAGTGGGATCTGATGCCCTATTCGGGCATAAAGATGTACATGCAGATAGAGAACTCACACTCATAAATAAAATATACAAAAAAACTTTAAAATAAACAAAGGCATCTAGGATAAAAAAACATTCTTAAGTATATTAATGTTAAAAATTAGGGTAAATGATCCTCCAAAGAAGAGTGTACAATTGAATTCGTAATGATGCACAAATATTAATGATTTCTAGACATTTCCTCCAGAAGCAAGTGAAAATTTCAGAGACGCTAACAAGAGTTGTAACGATTCTCACTGGGAGCATGACAGACAAAGTTTTGATTCTATGAAGAGTTACAGGGAGATTCTTCTGCCATAGACTATGAAACAAACCCTGTGCCTTCATGCTCAGCATATGCACAAGCTAAAATTTCCCTTTCTTTTTGAGCCACGGAGGCTTCTGTTTCCCCCCTCGCAGTACTGTTATTTGAGTTTGCACTGAATAAGAAACCATGAGCAAATTTTAGGCCATGGGGATGTAAAGATACAGGAATTGGAGCAGGCCAAACCAAAATTATTTTTTCCTACTCGTAACTGGCGGTTTCTCTCCTGCCAGCCAGTTCCCAAATATCTACTCTGAGGCTTAATTTTAATTACAAACTGTTTGGCTGATAGCTCAGGCTTATTACTAACTAAATCTTAAATTAACCCATTTCTAGTCATCTATGTATTGCCACTTGGCTGTGTTGTTACCTCATATCTTCCTTCTCGGGTAGCTGCAAATTCTCCCTGACTTCACCTTCTTTTCCTCTTTGTTTCTTTTGATTTCCCTCCTAGTTCTATTCTGCCCTTCCATAGGCCAAAGTAGCTTATTAACCAATGGTGATTAAACATATTCACAGCATAGAAAGGGTCATGCCACATCACCTTCTTCTGTGCATATTACTGCTGCTCAAGGAAACATGTACAGAAAAGCCCTACTTGGCCAAGGAGGTACAGATGTACAGCTGTTAAGAATCTACCCAGACAGCGCATAGACTTTGTGCTTAAAGGCCCTTAACTGACGATCAGACCATGCCATAAAGCAACGATCAGCCTTTAAGTCTCTTTCACATGAGGTTGGGGGGGGTGGAGAGGAGAGTCTTACTCTCTGCTACATGTCCCTACTCACAGGCTCTTTGTCTATGAAAGGAAACACAGGGAGAAAGTCATATTATATAATCAGGGGAAAAAAGAATTTGTCTTTAATCGTGATTCAATCTGTGACAAATGAGGATCTTTACAGAGAACGAAATAAGCTAAGTGCAGACACAGGTTTCTACCGCGGCTCCCTAAAATAAATAACAGCTGAATAAAGGGGATGGGAGACAGAACCTTCCAAAGTCAGGAAGTTCAAGATGTCTCAGAGTCTATGTAGCAATCTCTATGTAAAGTCCTAAAAATAGCAGATGATGGCTTCGCCTCTTTAGAAACTGTAATGATCAAAATAATCCATCAGTTGTTTCTCAGTCGCATCAAATCCACAGTTGCAATACTTTCCCTCCTAGACCTCTTTGCAGCTGTAGCTCACATACTCTGCATGTCCTTCTGTCTGTTAATGAGTACACCGCAATTCTCTTTAATTTAGCAGAGAACCCACGAAGCATCATTAATTCACTAGAGAACTTGGACATTTAGTGCACTAACCCTATTTCAAGTAGAAACAAAGTAGCCATTCAAACCCCACAAGACCATATTTGCAAATTGTAAACCCCAAGGGACTTAATTCACAGTAAATGCTCAGTTTTCTTCTCATACTACGCGACATTTCGTCAATTGGCTTGGGGTTTGCTTTTGTTGCCAAAAGAGTAGGTTTGTAGCATTAGTTGTAGCATGAGGGTCCTGCTCATTGGGTTACTGTCCTGCCCAGTACCCCACAGCCGGCAAGCCCCAAAGAAAATCACACAGAGAGTCTACATTAAGTTATACACTGATTGGCCCATTAGCTCAGTCTTCCTACCAGCTCCCATAACTTGTATTAACCCATTGTTCCCATCCATGCGAGCCACATGGCCGGTACCTTTTCTCAGCGAGCAGCTTACATCCTGCTTCGTAGATGGACTGCGCAGGAATGCCAAGGGAGCTTCCTGCTTCCCAGATGTTCTCGCCCTGCCTCTACTTCCTGTCTGGTTGACCCACCTATACTTCCTACCTGGCCAATCAGCATTTATTTAAAACATGATTGACAGAAACAGACAAGTCTCCTGCACCAATTAGAGAGAAAAGAAACATAAAGAAGCCAACTGTCATGTTGAATGTGGATAATAAACACTCAGCTATTCTGAACATATATTACATTCTTTTTCTGTTGTGATTCTTGGTCACATTAATTAAGTGGACTGAATCTCACACTTCATTATCTCCTTAGTTTATTTGATGGAAGAAAGCCTTAAGCTCTCACTCTGTGTTGCTTGAGTACCAGGAGTCTGACTTTGACTATGTCTCCACCACACTACAGGAGTTTATAGGCCTTTATTTAATGACTTGTGTAGTTTATTTAGATGTTTGGCAGATAATATACACCAATTATGCATAAAAAGCAGGTGAAATAAACTTTATCCGTAAGCCCAGAATCTGTCTGTGAATCAACATTCATTGAATAGAATTATTAAAATTATAACATAAATTTAAATTGAAGCTCTTCATTTTTCTTGGAACCACAAAACTTTTGTTTTGAGACAGTACATTGTCATCTAGCATAGGCCACCCCTGAATTTACACCTAGCCATTCTCTCATCTCAGTGTCCCAAGACCTGGAGTCACAGGAGTTAGAAACTTCAGTGTGCTGTAAAGAATAGCACATCTTCCTTGATGGCCAGATACAGGAAAGGTTCTGTTCTATCATTGCTAGAATTCTTTGTGTAAAATATCTATCCAGATGGTTGTTGAACTCATAGCATCTTCATATAGCATCTTCTTACAAATTGGGAGTCAACACATCCATCTTCCAGGCACTCAGGAGGAGTCAGAGATTCTTGGCACACTTTAAGCAACAGGTTTCCTACAGCACCCACCTCTGTCCTAGCCTTTTTGCAGCTAACCACAGAGATCATGAACTGTGAGAAGTTGGTTATTTCAGCCACTGAAGGATAACAGCTTGCTATGTTTGGAGGATAACAGCTTGCCATGTTGCTGTTTTCTAAAAGCAAGATTAAAGAGCTAACTAAGTCATACACAAGCGAAGATGCACAGAATGTTATTGTTTAACTAAACTTAAAAACAACAAAGTACTGTAATGGTGGCAATTACTCTTCTTCAAGTGTCTGAAGGTGGAAGGAGAGAGGCCACAATGGCTCCAGTGCGATGAACTTTTCTTTATTTGCACATGCATCCAGACACCCAACGTTTTTGTTGAAACTCACATAGCTGATTCTGTACTTAAAAGGGCTTGGATGACTACATCAGCACCTCAACATTGTGCCTTGAAAAGTTATGAAATCTCAGAGTACGTGACAATATCTACATTTTGGCCAAGCAATGCAAACTTTTGTCATCCATTCTCTCCGAGGGCTGGAGCTATTCCAGAGACGGTTATATGAGAAGTGAGAATTGACTCCGAGCAAAACACAAGTAGATACATGCCTCAGAAAAAGAATTTGGATTCCTGACCTATTATTTTGTTAACGTGCACATATGCTTTGCCTTATTGAAAAGCTTAATATCAGAAATCATAAATTATTTAATGGGTTACTTTGAGATAAATACTTTTAATATCTAATTCTTATGGGTAAATACTTTCCACTTTGATTCTAAAATGCATAAGTAATTTAAGACAATTATTTCCTCAGTACTCAGATTTAGTTTCAGTTTTCCATATTTTTACTTGCTGTGTACATTTGCATATCAATATATATGCATTCTTAAACCAATGTGACATTAATTCCACAAGCATAATTAAATTCATCAAAAATATATGATAAAAACAAAAATGTTTTCTGTAAAAAAATGCCTTCAAAGTCCACCTGGCTCATACATCTGGAACATAAATGACGTTTCTCAATTATTGGTTTTGATGCATATTACCTTTCTAAGTATATTATTCCTTCTGTGTCTAGAAACACTAATGTCTGGAAATTTTCTGCATGGATGTAGCATATCCTCAGTTGGAAGTCAAATACATAACTTCACTCACTACACTGAAGCGCTTGCATGCCGAGAAGACCTATTGTTTGAAGGCCAAAGTTGTCCCCAAAACAGAAACAGGAAACATTAAAGTTTGTTGCTCAGTAGAGTGACCAGTCCACGAGGGAAGCAGATAGAATTGTGAGTCTTTAAAAAAAAAAAAAAAAAAAAAGACATTGGCTCTCTTCCCTTCCATCCCGTACCCTCACCCCCTTTTACCAAGGCCAGGACATGCTGAACAAGCACCAAAAACAACCAATAAATGAAAGGAAACTCAAAGGTCACTCAGGGTCATTATTTTCACATACCTTTGAATAATGAGAGCATCACATGTCAGCTAGAGGAGAACAAAATGTCACATTCTCCAGCTAAAGGGCAGCCTCGGTCATAGGTCACAGAAGGGAGGCCAGGAAATAACCTAAGAGGTTAGGCTGGGTGCACAAAGAAAGGTCACCAAATGTCAATGAAAGCATGCAGCTGTTGCGAGATGAAACAACTGAGTCACCCTTTTGTGCTGACATCGGCTAGAAAAAAAAGTCTCAAAAAAAAAAAAGTCTCTGCTGCCATTTTTTTGGCTTGCTGTTTTATAAGACAGGGACATGAATGTACCCAACCCCAAATTAGCCTTTTAAAGAGCAACAGTTTGGAAGTTAAGTGCCGCAGTTTCCAAGGACTCAAAACAATGACTTTTTTAAAATCTCAAATGATCAGCACAACAACGGGCTCCTTACACCAAATTTAGGTATCATCTGGGCTGATGTGTTAGCAGCGAGGCCTCAGGGGAGTTGGGCATCAGGAACCAGCATTTCCATACTTCTGAGAACTTATCCCTCCTCTAACTAAGAGGTTCTCAATTTCTCTGCTTTTTACAGGGGAGAAAGACATGAATGATCTATCCCTATATTTGACCTGGCTTTAGGTAGTTCTTGGTCTGGCAATAAAGCCTACTCACAGGGAAGAAGAATGGACAAACTTGCAGTGTCATTTGGAAGGAATTTGCGCAACAATGCTGGTGGAATAAATCTAAGTACCGAGGCCGCTCTCAAGTCAACCACTCCTGGTTAAATGTCAGCCCCAGCAGGGCATGCCCCGTAACCTTCTCCCAGCTTGGCAGTGGAGTTTCTAAGTGTGTTCAGGCAGCAGGTTCTACAGGAAAGCAGTTCAGGCACCTGAATTTATTCAAACACTTGGCTTATGCATGCCTCAAAGCAACTCTGGTGTTCTGCGTTGTGTTTTATACACACCCTTGACATGGCCGTGAGAGCTATTCTCAGATGATGCCTGAACCTTCCACATTTCCTAACATCTTCTATTCATCCCCAGACAGGAGACCCCGTGTTACAGTATGTGTTTCCCTCTGGGTTCCCAAAAGTGGCCTCAGTTTACACCATGAGCAAGTCCATGTCTTTTGAGCCAAATGAACCATGCTAATATCACCTTAGTGTCAATCTATACAATATAAGAAAAGAAAAAAACCCATACATTTAGACAATGAAAATATAAAAATATTGCTACATCAATATGCAAACATGTGTGGCTATATTTCCCTAAGTAGATCCACATGAGCTATGTAATCCTCTCATACTCCTGATGTAGTTAATACTGCAATTGTTTCATTGCACATGAGCTAACTTGTGCACGGAGAAGATAACTAACTTCCCCCATTCATTTACCTGTGAGGCTGAGGTTAGAGCCCAGCAAAGGCAATCGCAGGCTTGTACTCTGTCGCAAAGTCTAGATTTAGCTACGGGGGAACTATGAATCAAGAGCATGTAAGAAACGGGCGGTGGTGGCACACCCCTTTCATCCCAGCACTCAGGAGGCAGAGACGGGTGGATCTCTGTGAGTTCGAGGCCAGCGTGGTCTACAGAGTGAGGTCCAGGACAGCCAGAGCTGTTACACAGACAAACCCTGTTTTGAAAAACAAAGAAACAAAAAAGAAAAAAAAAAAGAAACCTCTTGCAAAGATTCGTGCCTCTCAAATCCAACAATCTAGTATGGGGTGACATCTAGTGACCTCCTGAGTGCAGGGATCCAGTCAGTCGTGGAAGAATCTGTTGAAAAGCTGAGGCAATCCTGGACCCTCAGACCCAAATCCCACTCTAAACTGAATTGGCCTGGCAGTTGGAGCAGAAGAAGGTCTCTTGGACTACTTTCTGGACAGCATATTATCTTTGTATGATACAGGTCAATTTGAAGGTTTTTCTGTTGGTTTTCGGTACTGTTTTGCAAGCAACAATATTTACTATTTCATTTCATTTTAGAACTAACTTTAGTAGGGCATTACTACTACTACTACTACTAATAATAATAATAATGACAACACCACCAGTAATAGTAATAATAATATTTTCCAGGAGAAAAAACTCTACAGGAAGAGCAGCCCTTGACAGAGTTTCTGTTCCAGGCTATTCTGTTTCTGTTTGTTATGCGGGGTTTGCAGTCAAGTAAGAGCCCTCACCCAATGATGACCTCAGGATTAGAAGAGGTGAAACATCCTTCCCACCTAATGGGCCTCCAGCACAGGGAGCCCCTCGGGAGAACATCATAAATCCTGCAGATGGGAAGGCAGGCAGTGGGGAGAGCCACACAAACCCTGTGGACTTGGAAGGCAGAGTTATTTAGCACATCAGGAAGTGCCTTTTATAAATGAAGTCAGCTATTTGAGCATGCCGTCCTATTCCATCTCTCCCGGGGTTGTTGAACTTTCTTTAAGAAGTCATTTTTATGCTTCTTGCTTTTCCTCTGGAATTTCCTTCACCTCTCCTGAGTGAAATGGATGTGTAAGCAACCGATTGAGAAATGGCTAAGGTCAAAATTAATAAGGAAAGCAGAAAGTGGGAAGACAGCCTGTCTTTCCTTAACCTCTCAGAGTTCAAGAGACTCAGGATGATTTGGGCATAGCATGTTAGCACTTCTGACACCAGGCCTCTTTTTCTTATTAAAAGAAAAATTCTCTCTCAAATAACTAATTCGTGGGAGGTAGTCAGTGTAGAAAGTGGGTGTTCAAATGCTGAAATTACAAAACTGAACTTTCTGCTCCTGATCTCACCCATAGACCAGCTTTTTATCTTTAAAGGTGGCACTGTGAAGAGCCAGTCTGAAGAAAATGACCTTCAAAGACTTGGAAGGATCAAATACCACCTTAAAATGTCAGGACTACTGTAGTTACCTGACGTGCAGACTGGAAAAGAGCAGAGCAAAGGTGGAGCCAGAACTAGGCACCCCTGTGAACAGGGGGGAAATGAAGTATTCAGCAAGTATACCAAGGATAAACTGTACCTCTCTCTTAGAAGATGTGCGTGTACCCACTGTCCCTCAAGAGACCTGAGGTTTTAATTTGGGAAGGCCACTGGATCATTTTGTCACATAAAAGAATACACACAAACCCGTCTTCGAATTAACACATTTGCACCCTGCCCCAGAAGGGATTTAAATGAAACTTGGAACTTGTACAATAAAGTTCATCAGATAAGCATGCGCCAAATTTAAGATTTATTACCACCCTAAACTGAGGGCTGCTACATCTCTGGGAAACCTCCTCTGTCATCTTCAGAGGAGATAAAGCTTGACATGACACATGACAACGCCTCAACTTTGAAAGAAAAACCACAATTGACTGAAAAACCAGCACAGAAGGAAAGAAATAAGGACTCTGGGTATGGAAAGGGGAAAACTAATTCTATTTGCTTGGGGATTTGTAAAAGTCACAGCTATCTGATTTGACTCAGTCCAGAAAAAGAAAGAAGAAAGAAGGAAGAAAAAAGACAGGAAAACAAATTCTAGTATCTAGACATATGTGTTTGCATGCTTCTATGTAAATTAGCTTCTGAATTACTGAACTAATAGCCCCTATCTGCTTTGTATTGAGTTGATTTTTTATTTTTTCTTGTCAAGTCATGGTTCTTTTTCTAGTATCTGAAAATGTGCCAAACTAAATGTCAGTGCCTCCATAAGGGAGATTTAGAGTTCCTTCTGGAGCAGATAGAAGCCTCAGATGACAAACAGCGCTTGTCCTGAGTGTTCCCCCTGCATGTGTGACTTACCTGAGAACAAGGTCAAAAAAGCCACCAGAGAAGAGCTATGATTTGTTTGACTTGACATTCCCCAGTATCTCCCTTTGTCATTCCTGTATCATCATTCTGTGGCCCAAAGTGAGAGTGAGCGAGGCAAGCGCTTGCCCTTAGGTGTCCCTGGCGGCTGGCCCTGCATGCCACAGAGAGCTGCTGGGGACTCTCCCTGGGCGAAACGCCTCCTTTTGACTTTAATGATGTTATATACAGCATTTTCCAGGGCCGGTTTAGAAATATTTCCTCAGAACAGATTCGAACTAGAAAATATACCTCTTCCTCCTCTCCTCTTCCTCTTCCCTTTCCTCCTCTTCCTTTTTTCCCTCCTCCTCCTTCTACAACTGCACTCAAGTTTTAAAGACAAATTTTACCAATACACACAGTGTCAGAGGCTGGCGGGTCCTGACTTGGAGGCGGGGCTTCAGGAATGGTGTCCTTGAGGCCACCTCTTCTAAGGTAAGTCTTGTGGATGAAAGCACCAGATAGCCAACATGAGAACACTATTGCAATTAGTTAATGATTAACCAAGATCCAAAGTTGACTTTTGCGAGGACAAAATTCACTCTGTGTGCTGGGAATACTAGACCACAAAGTCATGTCTCCCATCTTGAAAGTGTTTGATATGCAAAACCCAGAGCAGAATAACTACACTGTGGAAGCCCTGAGAAGTTGGCTTTGCTTTTTTGGGCTCCATGTCCTTCAGTAGTAACAAGGTATCAAAGACCTTATCCTATTGAAAAGCAAGTTTCTCCCTCCTGAAGTTTCTCACTTAGGCCACGTAATGGGGCCAACCGTTACGATTTAGGGACACAAAAATAATCCTGGATGGGGGAGAGGATACAGTTCCTTTGATAAACCACTTGCCTAGCATGCATGGATACCTGAGTTCAATCCCTAGCACTACATAGACCAGTCCTGAGAAAGCACACCTATAATCCTTCAGAAGTGCGAGATAGATGGATGGGAAGTTTGAGGATCTACTTGACTACATGGTAAGTTTGAGCCCTAGGCTAGTTAGTTTGAGAGGAGGATTAACAGGAGGGAGAAAGAGAGAGTAGAAGAGGAAGGAAGGAAAGAGGGAAGGGAGGGGCTTAGCAAGATGTAACCATGTACCTGTCTTTAAAATAACAATAATATAAATTTATTTTTCAATTCATTTAGCCTAAGTTTTAGACCCACTCTCCCGTGGGCCATTTCTTACAAAGTCCCTTAAGTTTGGGCAAGAAGTGCCTTCTGTCTCAGTGACAAAGCCGTCCACCGCAGCAAACTCCCTTTCCCATTCCTGCCCCAATCCCTCCTCTCTCCTGCTCTTCCTCTTGGCTGTTCTATCAGAGAACAGGCCTGCATTGAATGGAGCATCTGGACACATGTGAACCACTGGAGTTGCTTTCCTGGTGATTTTTTCCTGGGTGTCCACTGTGACCTGCTGCCTTTAGACCCTCAGGATTCTTCCCTTTGTTTACAAAGCAATTCCAACTGTTTCTACCTCCCATGCCCAACACTGAGGCTAGGACTCCTTTTGAAACTCGGTTACTTGCAAGGACTTGGTGAATAAACACAGTCACCCAGTTTAAGGAAGCCGGGCTTGCTTGACAAAGCAAGAAGGAAATGACCTATTTTAAACTCAAGTACTGAAAATGGCTACTTCTCATTCCAAAGTAGGGAAATTGCAAAGGTGAGTCAGAGGAAGAAAAATGATCTCAAAACTTTTCCATTAAAGCTATGGAGAGTACTTGGGTAATGACTTCCAACTGATTCATCAGAAGACAAAGGGCGTTTGTCTGCATGGTTCTCCTATGAGATCCCTTGGCAATTGAGAGGGTTTCTAAAGGTGTAAGGGACACGGTCTTTATGTAGATTTATAACTAATTATTCTAGCATTTTCTCCTTTTCTTTTCCATGTTTCACTTCCCGTCTTGATGAATATCTATAAACCTTCCCCCTTAAATATAAATGTGGAGTGGCATGTAAGTCCACACAACAAGGATTTCAATTAAAAATGATCTTTAAGTGAAGCTGGCCAAGTCCTAGAACTCAAAGAAACGGAATTTACTGGTTATAGGGCATAAGAGAGAAAATATTAATGGCAAAATTCTTGACGGAAGCCTGGGTACAATTTCAAGAGTGACCCCGACATGGCCTCCTCTCAGGTGAAGGGGCAAGGGCAAGAAGGAAAGTTATCAGAGCCTTCTGGAAGTAGGATGGGGGAGAGGTGCTCAGGTGGAGCTGAAGCCGTGGGGGTTTGGAGCAGCCACACAAGGTGCAGCGGGAACACGGGGGAGGAAAAGAAATTTTTTTTTTTTTTTGGAGGAACAGAAAATTAATACCTTGGCTTCTCTTGCCTCCAGTGCATTGATCTTCTGCCAGTTTATCCCAGGGGCCAAATGCAATCAGTAAACTGTTAGCAGAGGAGCAATTGCGGAGGCTGGCCTTGAGAGGCACAGGAGAGGAGAGGTGTTGCTGAGAGAGATTGGGAGTGGAGAGAAAGTTACATCCAACCTCAAGCTTGTTCTTTAATTAAAGAATAGGGTGAACTCAACCACAGGGCCTGGCCACAGACCTGCTTTGTGAAGGACCAGGACTATAGAGTGAGGTGCCTTGCCCTCACCTATAGACTATAGAGTGAGGTGACTGCCCCCTGGAGATGAGGCTTACTATACTATGCTTTGAGAAATAGCACTGTTTTCTGAAATCCGTGTTGGGGGTTTAACCCATGGGAGGCATTGAGTTGATGGGAACTTAATTGCTCCATGCTGTTTGGAGGCAGATCAGAGCATTTACTATGAACAGAAAAGAGCATCAGGATGGAGCCTTAATAATTCAATATTGCTGGCTTTCTAAGGTGAGGCTGGGAGGAAAAAGAGGGAACATAAAGTCATATGCAGACAGACATACACACATATAACACACACACATACACACACACATACATACATGTGGTTGTGCATCCTTTTTCTCTTGCTGTGTCATGGTGAACATCACCTTAGGGCTGCCAGGACAAAGGCCACCTGCATGTTCGGCCCCTTACCTGCCTGCCCCCAGATCTGTGATCCAGAATATGTGGCCCTTTGTGCATTTGCCTAGACTCTTGTATTCTGATTTTATCAACAGAAAAAAAGAAGACGTAACATTTAACACGCAACCAAAGTCGCATATCCAGTAGGGCCACATTCTCTCTCATCAGTCCTCTGCCCCCTGCCTTTCTCTAGGGACCTGACCTCACCCCACTTCCCCCATTAAAAGACCTAGGAAGAAGGTGGCCATCAACACACCAGGAGATCCTTCATGCCAGAAACTGAATCACTCAGCAACTTCACTTTGGAATTTCCAAGCTTCAGAGCTTGGAAACAATTTAGGTAAATTAGAATTCCTGGTTCTTAAATTGCATAGTAAAGGTCTTTTTTATTATAGAAATATAATCAAAGAGACTGAAGACTAGCCAGGCTTTGGATCATACAGACACGGATATCAGGGTTTACTTTCTCATTTGCTAGTTGTAGACTTGGGGAAATATGCCCAGCTTAATGCTTTCTGGTTTAGAATAGGTGCAATAGTTTCTACATCACAGGGGTTTCTAGACAAATCACAGCTCTTTCATAGCTTGCTTCTATTTTGTTATATTCTACTTTTTGTTTCTGTTCTTTGTTCTTTGTTTTTGTTTTGGAGTCCGGTCTTATGGAGCCCAGGTTGGCCTGGAACTCTTTGTTTTCTTGACTCTCTCTTCTCAGCACAGAGATTACGGTCATCTGCAACCGCGATGCCTGGCTGTCATTGCTTAGTTCTAATAAGTATTCAATTTTTTGGTAGTTAGGCTGTTATTTCCAAACCCTTTTAGAAGGCCCTTTATCCTCTTCTGACTTCCACTGTAGATGCTGTGCTGTCTCTGTTTTGGGTGAACTGCTCTTCTAAGGTGTGTACATTGCTGTTAATTTTAGACCATCATCAATGCTAGAGAATCCTCACCTATTATATCTGTCTATATTGGTGCTTCTATCATATCTATATTTTCTTATAAAATAAGAATCAGACATAAGCTCCACTCTGTAGGTTTCATGTTTCCTGAGCTCTACTCACTGAGACTGAACTCTGAGGCATGTCCTCTACTCTGCATCCCAACTGGGGAATGTCTCTTTAGCTGGGTTTGTTGTCTAATTTCTACTCCCTATTAAAGTTGAAGATTTGTACTTTTCCATTGTTAAGTATTGTCTTCACTGGGGTTTCTATTGCTGTGATAAAACTCTACAACCAAAAGCCACTTGGGAAAGGATGGGTAAAGTTCAGCTTAGAACTTTCAGGCCACATTCCACCACTGAGGGAAGTCAGGGCAGAACTCAAGGCAAGAACCTGGAGGCAGAACCTCAGGCTGAGGTTATCGGTTATCGAGAGTTCTACTTACTGGTTTGAGCCTTGTGGCTTGCTCACCCTGGATTCATCAAGTATCCAGGACCACCTGCCCAGGGGTGTCATCCACAGAGAGCTGGGCCCTCCCACATAAACCATCTGTCAGGAAAATGTTCCACAACCTTCTCCACAGACCAATCTGGTGGCAGCATTTTCTCAACTGAGGTTTCCTCTTCCCAAGTGGCCCTAGCTTTTGCTAAGTTGACATAAAACTCCCAGCACAACTGTTTTCATATTTTTAATTTTTTAAAATAAGTTCTATCTGGTCAATTCTTGCAGGGCCATTCTCATTGCTCTCACACTTGGTGCCTTTCTTTAACAAGAATCTCTGAGTATGGGGCATTCTTACACACGCGCACTTCAGGAATTCTGCTGTCATGTGCTGGCAGATGTGGTTTCCCTGTTGGAATTGTGCCTTTTATCAGACTTGGGTATTTTTTTTCCCTGTTGCACTTTTTACTTCTCTAGTTCCTCTTGATGAGACTTTATTTGTGGGGGCTATTCTGAGTTCTAGCCAGAGAGAGCATTTCTCTGGAAAAGTTCACCCACCAGCAGGCACAACCAACCAGAGGTGGCAATAAATTCAGGGTACAAACCCAAATCAGGGTCAGCAGGTGCTCATAATCCCAGAAGGAAAACTTTTGTATTTGTTTTGTTTTTTGTTTTTGTTTTTCACTTTGTTTATAGGAATGCAGGATTCCTATACTAAGAAATTAACCACTTGAAAAATGTACACCTAGCGGCTTATGTATTACAGTCATACGGCAGTGTCATTATCACCCGAATACTTCTCTTTCACAGCTGCAAACAGAAACCCTTCCCACAGTGGTAAGCAGTTTCTCCCCACTACCCATCCTCCCTGGTTCAAGTCAACCTCCTAAAGCGCTTCCTGCCTTTACAGAATTCCCCAACTGGAAGTAGTATATAAACGGAACCATACAGCATGCTCTGTTTGTAATCTCATTTCTGCTTCCAGATGCTGTAGTGGAGACCAACCCCTTGCACACGTGAGGCGAGGACTCTACAGTGAGTTCTAGCTTCCTCTTTATTCATGTTTGCAACTCCTGTGAATAAGGTTGCCGTGAACATCCGAGCACATGTTTTTGTTGAATCCATAGATCACTTTGGGTATTATTATCATCTTACCAATATTGATTTCCTAACTCAGGAGCAAAATTGTTTCTCTTTTTACTCATAGCTCATGTAGTTTTTTTTAAGTTGACTTTTCTATAATTTAATGTTTGCTGTCTCTTTGCTTAATGATTCATAAGTATTTTGTTCTTTCTGATACTTTTTATATAAAAAGTATCACTTTCCTTTGGATTGCTATTTGTTACTGTGTAGAGAGAGTTTTGATTTGGTTCTATTGGGCTTGTGTCCTGCTATGTTGTTTTATTCATTAGTTTACTTCTTTGTTCTGTTTTCTTCCTACATCAAGCAAGGAAGAGTCCATTTCCGTTGATGCCAGCCTTTGTAGGGCAGTTACTCAATTTTCTTCCTACATCAAGCAAGGAAGAGTCCATTTCCCTTGATGCCAGCCTTTGTGGGCAGTTACTCAATTTTCTTCCTAGCCATTTCGTTGAGGATCTTTTCAAAGTTCTAGTTTTGCATGAAGCTGGGCACATATTTGGAAGCCCAGAGTTTTGCATTTGCACGCTGCATTTGGCTTGTGTGAGTGTCAGTGCTCCTCTTCAGAGAAAGAGTGCTCCTCTTCTTGAGAAAGGGGGGAGAGAAGGGGGTTGCTCTTCCAGCCCTGCTGGCTCTGGATGCACGCATGTGCATAATTTAATGATTCTTGTCAGCCCTGCAATGTAACCCTGGGCATGTTTGCATGTGTTTGGGTATTTTATTCAGTGTTTTAAGTGTTTCCCAATAAACAGGTTTTGCAGGATTTTAATCTATTTCCAGAAGTGGTAGTCCCATTTGTAAGTTGGTTTTGTATGGGAAAGGGTGGATACTTTAAAAGGGCTTATGCATATGAAAATCATAAGATGAAGCTTTCTCTGTGAACATTTTTTGTCATATATATACATATATATATATAGAAAAGTCTCATATATATGTCTGTATATATATGTGTGTGTGATACATACATATGATATATATGTATGAATGGAATGTGAAACAAATGTGTATTAATGCATACTTAGGGTATCATAGGCAAAAGCATGATGAGAGACTCATAACTGCTGCTGTGGAAATTCCTAGTGAAATGTATGTCCTGGCTGAGAAGCCAAATTTCACTTGAACATCAGAACCGTATTTCCCCCTCCCCACAGAGTGATAACTTACAATTCCCAGGTGATAAGAACATGGCTTTTAGAAGGGAGAGCTCTACTTTCCCAGATCTCACTGCCACCCTTTAATTGGTAGGATGAGAAAACTTACTAGCAGTTGCCTGGAACCTTGCTGTTCAGAGGGATTCTTCATTGTGAGACACACCACTAAAAGACCACGAAAACTAAGGAAACCCCCATAGAATGACTATTTATGGGCAAACTCAGTCTTAAACCAGAGAATCACAGTCCAAGAGAGGGCAAATTTCATCATGAAGATGACTGAAGTAGGCTAAGTAAATAGAATCTCCAGAAAGTAAAGTTTCCATTGAAGCTGACTGTAGATGTCATTTCTTTATTGATCCAACCCAAGCATTGATCACTGTGTGTCTCCTCAGCCTCATGATTTTGCTCTATTGAAAGACTAAGGGATGATTCGCTGTAGTTAAAATGCTTCTCATTCAGAACAGTTGGATATTGGGCCAGGGAGATGGCTCAGCACATATAAACTGCTCACTCTGCAAGTCTGAAACCTAAGTTCAACCCCAGAAACCCATGAAGAAGAAGAAGAAGAAAAAAAACAATTCCCAAATATTATCCTTGGACATCCACATCTGTACCACAGCTTGTCTGTCCACACTTGTACATGTGCATCACACATCACACACACAACCACACACAACCATACATACAACCCCCCCACACACACACACAGGGAGGAGGGGATAAAGAGAGAAACTAATGAATGAAATGAAATTTAAAAACAAGAACAATTCTGGAAAAGTGTCTCCATGCTTAAGAGAACTGGTTGCTATTCCCAAGAACCTACACTGTATTTCCAGTACCTACGTAGTGGCTCATAGTTGTATATACCTCCAGTCCCAGGGGATCCAAAACCTTCTTCTGACCTCCATAGACTCCAGACACACACATGATATACAGACATACTTGCAAGTGAAAGATCCATACACAAAGAAAAACTAAAGGAATAAGATTTCTAAATATTTAAATTTGTATTTAAGTGCTTTTGATATAAAAATCTTAAAGTTGGCCAAGATATGTACTTTTTCAAACACATCATCAAGATCATAATACTGGTAAAAGTAACTTTATTTAATATCTTACAAAATGTTCATGTGTGAAATTATTCCATTTTGTGTAACCAGCATTAACAATGAATGTGTTTTGCCTACTTACTATTTTTTTTTTTTTGTTCGACAAGCAACAAGTATCATTGTGTGGCTGTGAGCTGGAGACAGTGGAGGCTTTCTTTGGCTCTTGAACTTGGTCTTACTATTAGTACAATTTGGGTCAGGCTTACTGTACATGAATGTAGTAGTTACATCATTATATTATAAGCAGCTAATTGTATTGCCAGCACTGATGAATTATTCATGGTGTAATCACATAATTTGCTTCACAATGATGTTTTATTTTGCATGCTAATTTGAACATGGTACATTTTTCACATTTTGATCTAGAGATGATCTCTGATAATGACCTGTTTGTGGATATGGGGCATACAGTGACCTCAGTAGTCCATTTTTCTCTAAACATTGCTTCAGAATGTGTATATTTTACCAGGTCAGCATGAGTCAGGACCCCGCTAATAATTTCTCTTAAGTCCCTCTAATTATCACTTATTAACTATGTTTCCAAAATGATTATTTTTCAACACAAGTCATTATGCTACCCAGGATCTTACAACACAAGATCATCTGTATTTTCTCTTTTCCATCCCAAGTTCCTAAGCTCATCGCTCTCCTTGTCCCTGCTCTGCCACCAGTGTTTCCATTTAATTACTTTCTCCCTGCTTGCGCTCTATCCCATTCCCCACACTCAATCTCCTGCAGGTAACCCATAGCTTTATGTATGGGGCAATGACTCACCGTTGACCAGTGGATAGCTGTCTTAATGGGCTCCCTGTCTTGTCCTTCTTACCTCACATCTTTGCACGGTTGTCAGGTTAATTCTTCCACAGCCACTGATCAAAGCACGTGCTTTTCCACACAAAAGCATGTCAGGGCTTATTCCTCGCGACCCATGAAACCGCTTTTGCTCACTTTTAAGACTTTCCTAAAGTACCTGCTTTTGAATGATCTTATTTCATTTGCACCCCATTGAGTCTACCTATTTCTCTGCAAATCTCTCAAGTTCATAACAAGATCTCTACTTCCTCCAGCCTGGAATTTCCAAAGTTAATCTGTGCCTGTAACATGCTGCTTACCATTCTCTCAAGGTTAGGCACAAATGCAATCCATCACAATATCCAATTATTTCTCACATGTCCCTTAGTACTCCCATCCGTCAGCTAAATACATCCTTGCATTCTTAATTTTACCTTCCTTAAAAAAAATCACAACATTTTCATTCTGAAGTATGAAACGTACTCTATATTTGTGTTGTTTTTCTCTTTGAAGGGAGAGCAGAAACTTAGCACTGCTTAAGTACAACAACAGTTTATCTTATTTGACTCATTATAGATACCTATTATGATAGGTGTTGTCACATACATCATACTGGCAATACTGCATCTAAACGGCCAAGCTATATTTCAGACTATGGGTTGGTATTCTAAGAAAATATCATAAGATAATGGTGATTTTTTATTTGTGTCAAAACGTATATGATTATTTGACCTCTTTTTACTGAATTAAAAATATTTATCAATTGCAAGACTAAAAGGATGACAGCAATATCTACTTTCTACCTGATTGATGGGACAGATTTATTTCATTTCGATGGTATAGACATTTTCATTATTGGATGCTGAAATTATGGGATGCAATAAGAGAATGAGAGTCTCATTCAGAGGAGAAAAACTATTCTACAATAAAGACAATTGGTAGATATATATGTATATATACGTGTGTGTGTTGTATATATGGGTACATATATTACACAAATATTATATATATTATAGGTATATGCTTATATATATTCCTGATAAATGTTAAAACACAATAGCAATGATGAGTATTTCTGCCTATTCAAAGTCACATATGTCTAGCCTTTACACAGGTTTTCTAAGATTTCATTTTTTACACAATTATTTACATGAAAACCTTTACATTTTTACATAATTGGGTCTAAATGCTTCAGATTAGTAAAGCTATGTCTTTAAGTAAAGTTTCCTTGAAGGTATTCAATTACTAAGCAGAAAATTGCACCAAGAATAATTAGTGGTGGCGTCTAGTTTGTTTCTAATACATTCCCCAGTGCACAAGAGTATGTCTAGCACCTTTCAAATGTTTCCTGAATATTCCTCAGTCACAACAGAGAATAAGTACATGAGATCACAAATTCAAGTAAAACCTGGGTGTTGTGAAGCCATCTACCAGTGAGGACAGAGATTCAGCCATTTATGCTAATGTCTTAAGTTTATATTTTTTGAACCACTCTCTAGTTTGATTGAAGTCATGTGGTTTTTCGTTTCTCTACGTAATATTTCTGACTTCTTCGGGGGCACTTGTTAATCCTTGCCAGAGACTAACAAGGCATGGCTAACAAGCCAAGACTTTCCTTATTTGCCCTTTGAATCTCCAGAGGAAATGTTGGAAAAATTAAAATACTGTTTCCATGGTCATTACTATCATGGCCACAAGGAAAACTTCCCGTGTAACATGCTAGTGAAATGTGCCTATAGGACCAACGGTACAAGGTCAATGAGTAGCAGTAGGGCTGGCTGCCCTGTCTGTATCAGGCTTAACTAATACTCCCATTGTCAATGTTGCCCAATTGCCAATGGTTAGAGCTGTTACCATTTCACATTCTTAGTTACCTCTTGAAGCTGGAAACCTGGAATCCTATTAGTCTATCACCATGGCAACTCGAAGGTAAGCGTCTGCTTTCATCATCACCCTTCCTGCTTGTATGCCACAAGGGAAACATTGGTTTCCCGACACCATTCCAGTTGATATTGGTGCTGCCTAAAATGCAAGCTATTTTCTCTCCCTTTCTGGGGAGTCTTCCATGCTTAGAGAGTATGACTCCAAGTCAAGGAACCCTGATACTGTTCTGGGACACTCAGCCGGGGATCCTAAAGAAAATTTTCTTGCGTTTATAACTGCTATACCACTTTATTTAATGGGTCATTTAAATTATCTGTCAATTAGTGTAGTATGAGGTGCAGGCTGTGTTCCTTTTGTTCCTTGTTCCGTCCTGCCCGGCTCCTGGCTGCATGGCTAGTTTATACCAGAAATAACCACATGAAAATTATATTAATTTAAATACTGCCTGACCCATTATCTTTAGCCTTTTCTTGACTAACGTTCACATCTTGCTTTAACCCATATCTAGAAATCTGTGTATCACCACGTGTCATGGCTTACCAGCATGAGTCTAATCTATGTCCATCTCAGGTAGGAGCATCATGGCATCTTCACACTTCCCTTCTCTCCAACCTTCTGTTCTGTCTACACCGCCCACCTAAGGGCTGCCCTATCCTACAGGCCAAGGCAGTCTCTTTATTTAACCAATGAAAGCACAGAAATAAAGAAGGACCCTCCTACACCAAATTAGAATTTTTTTTTCTTCAATTTTTATAGTCAGTGGCATAGTGCACTCATACCTACTCACCTTTTCCTGACCCAGACTCTTCTGATGGCTCTGGACTACTGGATTCGGAAAGATGTCCCTTTACAGCAAGTTCTCTCTTGTCCATCCTGTTCCTTCTGTGGTTGATGTCATGGTGTTTGCCTCTAGCCAGTCAGAAATGGCTGACCCACCATCCTAGATGGATTTCAGGTTAACTTTTCTCTTAGTGCTCACTAATATGAGTGAACATTATGGCTGCAATGTGTATGTGTGCTTTCTAACAATGACACTGGAACTTAAAGCCCAGTGTCACAGCATTAAGAGGTAAGGCCTTTAGGAGATGATTAAATTATGAGGTCAAAGATCTCATGAATGGACCCAGGGTCTATTTACCATTTACCTTTTACTTCACGAGAGGATCCAGTGTTTATTTCTTCTCTGTGTCCTCTGTATGAGGATTCCACAAAGGAAAGACAGTACCAATGGAGCAAGCTTTCTTTGGCCACCAAACCTGCTGGCCCTTTGGCTGTGAACTTCTCGATAATCAATTCTTGTTTATAAATTCTCAGCCTCAGATATTTCGGCGTAGGAACACATACAGACTAAGATAGGGACCTACTTTAAAAAGCTAGTGTTGTGCTATCTTCATTGTACACATGAGACAAAATACTCAGAGCATTTGGGGATGTGGACATACATGACTTAATACTAAAAGAGTATTACTGGTGAGAACATTAACAACAGGTACTGCTGTTCAATCTTATCATATCGAATCACCCCTGTATTGCATGTGTACATGCTATAGACAGATTTGTGTTATCCTTTAAAATAAGCCTTTTGTATCAGTGCTTATGCAATGTGAACTAAAAGAATATTGGTCCAATATTACTTTACGAAACCTAGAATTTTTCAGAAAAGGCCATCGGTCATATCGAGCTTTTCTTTTCAGCTGAAAACTTGTAATTGTTTGTGCTAGTTTTCCTGTTTTTATTTTCTTTGTTTCTTGGTTCCCTTTACCAGACACAAGCTACAGTCACGTGAGAAGAGGGAACTTCAGTTGAGGAAGGACCCCACCAAACTGCCCTATGGGCAAGACTGTGGGAGTATTCTTGACAAATGATTGATGTGTGAGTGCCTGGCTCACTATGTGTGCTGCCGCCCTTGGGTAGGTGGTCCTGAGTTGTATAAGAAAGCAGGCTGCACAAGCCGTGAGGAATGACCCAGTGAGCAGCATCCATCCATGCCCCCTGCTTCATATCATGTGTTCAAGTTACTTCCCAGACCTCCTTCCATTATGAACTGTGATGTGTGAGGATAGGATGCAATAAACCCTTTCTCACCCAGTTGCATCTGGTCATGGAAGTTTTTCAAAGTTCTAGAAACCCTAACTAAGGCAATAGTTTTTGTTTTTGTTTGTTTGCTTCTGTCTTGGAAATAATTATTTTTACTACCTTTTGGTCTATGTTTGTGTTATGTTTTATTTATTTCACAATCATAGGAGACCTTAGTTAATCTAAGCATGTTATCTAGAATATAAGTAAGATTCTATATATGGAACCTTTTGTAAAGCTGACTAGAGTTGGGTTTTCGTAGAGTCACAGTACCAAGTAACTCTAATTAGACCCAGTGGGCTGTACACAAAACGAAGGCACAGACTTGGGTGAAGCACTTATTGGAAGAAAGGTGTCAATAGGAGATGTAAGTGGTAAGGGGAGAGTGATGGAGATGGCTAAAATCCCTTATATAAGTGTATGAAACTGGCAGCCAATTTGAAAAGTAGGAAAAATAAACGCTCAGTAATAAACTACTAACAGTGAAGTCTCAAAGAGAAGGTCACAAAAATTTCTGTTGACATTTTCTTCTAGCTCGTTTCCCATTCCCCACAGAAGAACCGTAGCTGAGACCGTACTCAATAGAGCATTACACATATGCTATTTGAGAAGTGGTGAAGAAAAATCCTTAGCTACTATTTTCAAAGGAAACATCGAAGAACACACATTTGTTCTATTACATGCACATTAACCTGGTAGACAGAGACCAAAGAGAAAGCTATTTCTGTATATGGCTATGAGCACTGGGCAAAAAGTGAAGAAGATATTATAGAGGGTTGATTAATTATTCGAGACATCCTATGATATGTAGAAGAAAAAGGAAAGAAAGGGGAAAGGCTTAGATGATGAATTACAGATTTTTATTACAAGAAGCCAAGACCAATTGCTGAGATATTGCACCAATTGTCAAATAATTCAATGACTAATACTGGCTACATCTCAGAGTGGCATTTATAGGGTAGCTATTGTGTAAGGCCAGAGTCTTCATTTATGTCCCCTCTTTGCATCCTCCTACAATCCAAGGAGTTGTTACCTTCTGCCCTTTATCCTGGTACTGAAGCTGGTGATTAGAACATTCAAGGAGCGCCTCCACAGTCCCAAAATAGGATTGCAATCTGAGGTAAACACTAGAGTATGCTCCTTTTAATTTTAATTTTTATTATGCAAATGAGTAAGAATGTTAACATCTAATAGTGAAGAGAGAAGCTAAAGTATCCAATAATGACAATGACGTTTCTGCAATGCATCACCATTACAATTATTTTCAAGAAAGGGAGACTGGGACCCTGATGCTCTTGGTTCAGTGCAGTGGTGGCTTGAATGGAATTAGGGTACCAATGTCACTCACCACAACTTTAGAGCAATAAAACCTTTTTTTTTTTTGGTAATTTCCTCCATGATTCAGAAACTGAACCATGTGCTAGAAACTTATATTTTTTTTGTTAAAAATTTTAGATGATAGGTTTAAAGGACAAGTAAATTCCTATTTTTATCTTCTATATCTATGAAAATATGTATATGTGTTTTTTAACAGAAATATATTCTGATAAATGTGCTGTTAGGTATTTTTGCCATTGTGCACATATTACAGGGCACCTCCATGAAATATGAGGACTCTGATATCGTTAGGCAACATAATTTTAAGGGGCTATTTTCATATATTGCTTCTTATCCAAATATACCATAGTCTTGTGAATATACAATACACATATATGCTAGCATCATTTTAATTGCTATAAAGTTGGGCGCTATTTTTATCATAAGGCACTTATTTTTAATTAATTGTTGTACCATGCAATCATGCCTTATTGTATAGAATATTTGGACTATAACCAAGCATGAGATGGAACCAATTGAACTTAACTTAGCCAGTCTGGCCAACATGTGGCTAAGCAGAGATGAAAAAAAAAAAAGGGAGAAGATAGAAGGTTTAATCAAAGTGACTGAACTTCTAGAAAAGAAGGGCTATTATTGTCAAGTTTAGGGGATAAAAACATAAAAGACACAATTGAAATGAAATGTCAGGTAAAGCATAATTTTGAAGGTAAACATATCTGCAATGTTGCACCGGGTATATTCACGAGAAAACTTAGCCATTCTTAGGTAAATTCAAAGTGATGACTTGGCCTATATTTTATTTGGGCAACCCTAAAGAAAGTCTCCCTTGGGAAAAATGTAAGCTAGACTGGATGCCAATGGCCACACGTCCCCCTGAGCTGACGGAAACACTTGTAATTGCAGCCACTTTTGCTCAGTGCCTCGTAGTGACAAGCTACTGATAGCCAGGCTTTGCCAAATTCTCATTACTTTCTGAAACTCAGGCACCACATTTAGAAAAGGCCACTTGCTTACGGAGAGGTCATCTCTCCAGTAACCTCAAGTACCGGGAACACAGCTGAACCCAGGAAGTGGAGGGGGGTGGCAGGCTCTGAAGACTCAAAATAGAAATCACATGCAAAAGCTCAGGCTCTTTCCTCAGAGAAGAGTCCCTCAGACCTGCACTCGGGCTAACTGGTGTTCTCTCAGTCATCACCCAAACCAGTTTGGTGGTCTGATTTGGAAGCAGCAGAGACAGAAAGAAATTACCAGCTCAGCAGAATGACTGCCTGGAGTACAGATGAGCCACATGGAGGAAAACCTGAAACACGCACACACATACTTGCATACACAGACACATAAACACATACACTTGCACACATAGACACATAAACACACACACACACAGTACAAAAGTATTCTTATACCAAAATTATACCAGTCATTGTTTATCTTTTGATGTGCATTCGTGTGTATGTGTTGTGTGTGTGCGTGCGCACACATGCACACACACATGGAGCCCAGATGTTGACCTCAGGGGTTATTCCTAGAAGCCACTCCCTTGGGTATTTTTTTTTTGAGACAGGTTTTCTCACAGGAACGTAAGGCTCAGCTCCTAGGCTCAGCTGTCTGGCCAGCGGGAGCAGAGATCTGCCTGTCTCCACCTCCCCAGGCATCAAGATTACACATCTTACTATTTCTCCTGCTTTCTTGTCCCTCTCCCCTACTAGATTATAAATGTGATGAGATTAAGATTAATGTCTTTGAGGCCTTGAGTCACCAGTAAGTACTGTAATATCTAGAATGCTAGAGATGAGTGGCTGGAGGTAAGAAAAGTGCTGGAAGTCAGAATGTGTAACACTCCTACAGGCAGTCGGGAGACAAGCCTCCAACTCTCTTTGCCCCAGTGAGGTCAGGGCAAGGGTTGCTCTTCAGTCTGTTTTGATTATTGTTATCAGAGTGTATTCTGAGCCTGTGAATCAAATTTTTCAGGAAGCTTGCCTTCTGTGTTTGGCATACCTGTGGATCCTACCTGTTACCTTTATTACCTTCTTACTTTCTCTCATCTTTATAAATATTTTTTTCAAAGACCGCCCCTCAGTACCACAAGATTTAAATACTGACCTAGACCTCCACACTTTACTAAATGACATTTGTAAATAGAATCCAACCATTTCTCTTTCTTTCCAAAGAGTTGGATTAGTATCTATTTGTATTAGAACTTTGGCTTTGTAAATATGAAGAACTATCAATCCCTGCACAGCAGACATCAGACAGAGTTGTCTGAGCAGAATGCTATGATTCAGCAACTATTATTTTTGTCCTGCAAATGAGTTTGAAGCACATTTTAGAGACTTGGAAGGAATTCTAGAAATGGGACAGCAGTGTTGGTTTCCCACCATTGTAATGCCGGGAAGCAGCTCCCCAGCTTGCCCACAAAATGCACGAGGGCCTGCCAGGAGAGTCCCTTAACCCCAAGAGGCAGCTTTCCAAAAGCTAAACTGCACATTTGGGCATTTTTCACTCCCGTCAAGTACTGGCGCAGACAAGCCACAGGGTGAATTCACTCAGCGATGGCCTTCTGTGTTAGCCAATGAATTTACCCCCCTTTCCATGTGTATGAAGCTTAAACTGGTGGTAAAGCTACCCAGGTTCTCTCCTAGTTCTTTTTCATTCCCGCCTCCTGGAGTTAATGCAGAGATAGGGGGACATAAAATAAGATGACATAAACTCAGAAATGCAATCTAAGAACTGGAATCAAATTTTAATTTTTAAATTAGTATTTTATTAATTGTTTGAGAGTGTCAACAAGCATTCAATGTATTTTAACATATCCACCAAACACTCCTCTCCTCTAACTTTTCTTAGATCCATTTGCCTCACCCTACCCATTCCATTGTGTCCTTTTTTTTCTTTTTCTCATCTTGTGGAATTTATTTCACGAATGTATTTATGGCTGTGGTGTAGGTCCATCCAGTGAAGCATGGTTAACCTACCAAGGGCCAAAAAATAAAATTGACTCTCACTTCTTCAGAAGCCGTCGACTCTCAATAACTGGTCACCTGTGGGTGAGGGCTCAGAATCACTTCCCCAGTCCATACTGAGATTGATTTTGTGCAGGTCTTGCATCAACATCCAGAGCTTCTGTGAGTTCCTGAGTGTCTTGGTCCTGTCATATCAAGATGCTGCTCTCTCCCAATACCCTGAGTCCTCACCTCTTACAGTCTTTCCACCCCACCATCCTCGATGGCTTCTGAGCCTTACAGTGGGGGCATGATAGATGCCGCATTTGTAGATGAGAACTCCTCAGCCACTCAGAGCAGTTCTGAGCTTCTGGGGTAACTGCCGTCCACTATACAAAGAAACTTCTCTGATGATGTCTGAGAGCTGCACTAATCTGTGGACATAGAGACAAAATTTCAGAGGGCAGCTTGATACTCTGTCCAGTTAGCAAAATAATAGCAGTTGTTTTATCTCAGGTGTATCAATTCCCCAACCATGGGTTCTTGGCCAGATTTCCCGGACATGTGTTTCTTCTGGTGGAATGGGCACTAAACACAATTAGAAAGGGGTTGGTTATCCCCACGACACTCATGCCACTTCACACACACGGTCATGCTTTGCCATGCACGTTGTTATTATAGCTCACAGAGTTCATCAACAAGGTTTTCAAAGGTATAAATTGTGAAAAAGATTTCTCATGTCAAGGAAGATCTTAAGAATTTCTGCATCAGAATATCCTTAAAACCCCCAAACACTAAATAATGCTTTCTTACCCCACAGAAAGCCCCCTTAGCAATAGACAGACTAAATTGTGTTGGTCTTGTCTGGGTCACCAAGAGTCTAAGCAAGGCCTATATGCTCAAAATGCAGCATTTTTGTGTCAGGAGCATCATGGTCCCTAAAGCTCTCCAGAGATGAATGGAGACCACATGCTGCCCACTGTCTGAACATGGCATAGCTCTTCCTTAACACAAGAAGGTAAAGCACACTCCCCACACGACTTTAGAGCTAAAATGTTAACTCTACTGTCAGCAAATGACATGTATGTAGCACAAAGTATCTCCTATTCCTCACTCAGAACTCCTAAGAATTAATGGTGAAAACAAATTGATCATTAAAAAAAAAATCTAAGAAAACTACACATCCTTAGAATGACATTCAGAATAAATGTATATGAATAGAAGTCTTGATCAGCAGTGGGAGGATTTTTATTTGTTTGTTGGTTTTCATGTGTATGAGAGTTTGCTTGCGTGCATGTCTGCGTCCACAGAAGAGGTCATCAGAGTCCCTGGGAGTTTCAGATGCTTGTTAGCCATTGGGTGAATGTTGGGACCTGAATCCAGGTTTCTGTAAAAGTAGCAAAAGTCCTTATCTGCTTAGCAAGCTCTCTGGCTCCAATGAAGGATTTTTAAAAGTACAAATGCTTTTAAAAAGGATGGAGTTGTCAGGGCAAAGAATAATTTTATAAAATAGTATTCCTTTTGATATACTGCTTAAGGGTCATCACCAGCTTCTCACTCCCAGAGAGGTGGGTAGCCAAATCCCAATGCCAGTGCCTACATATCGTCTATTGTGTACAAGAAATTACTGGAAACGCTGTGGAATTCTGATAACCTAGCTTTGAGCCAATCACTATCAACAAATCCATTTGTTCTCGTCATAAAGTCCTGAGCTAAAGTAACCGCTGTGGTGGTTTGATGGGCAATCCAGAACAGCAAGCCCAATAGATATTTGCTGAACCAGTGAATCTTGGATTTAGCAGGCGTTGCAAACAGACTCGGGTTTCTGATGTTCTGAACGATGAGCGACAAGGAAAGAGTCATGCTTCAGGAATTCTCGCATAATGGGATTATCCATGTCTTGATGTGCTCTATTTCCTACTGTGATCTCTGCGCTCTGGGTGAGAAGATAGCCTTGGAGCAAACACCCTAGCAAATATCATCTTCTTGACATTGACCTTTTAAGTGTATTTCAGTTCTGGTTCTGGCTTTAGGGTCCATGTCTATATAAGGCTCATCCCTTACAGCCAGTTCAAGCTGGCTGAACACAACGTCCAGTAGAGGGCTCCCCAGGAGACTGACTTGGCCTGGCAGTCCTTTTGGCCCCCTGGATTGGCAGGGATAAAGAGTCCTTTAGGTTCACTCTGTTCTTTTCAACTATTCTAGAAATTCATCCCTGAAGACTTCTTTTTTTTTTTTTTTCTTTTCTTATTTTGAGTTCTTTTGATCTGAGACATTCAGTGGACCATTAGTTTCTAGGACTCTTATAACAAATGACTGCAAACTGGTGTCTGGAGATAACAGAACACTATCCTTTTGTGATTCTGGGGCCAAAATGTGAATCAGGGTGCTGGCAGGAGCCTGTTCCCATTGCAGGCTTTCATGGAGAAGCCTTCCTTACACGGCTCATCTCTGGTGGCTCTCCATGTCCCTCTGTGACTACAGAACTCCAATGTCTCCCTCTGCCTTCAGATCATGGCCTCTTCTATTTCCTAAGATATCTGCCATTGAACTGAGGGACAATTTGAATGATTAACATTGATCTCCTCCTGACGTCCCTGACTTCTTCATCTGTTTTAGGGTACATATTTACACATAAGGTCAAGTTCATGGGTTTCAACTGCACCCATGTGTATAGCACCACCCCCACCTTGGCTCTATAGCAGGAAATTTAACTAGGGCATCTTGAAAGGTGACCGGTAAGTGTTTTGTGACAGTTGGTACTAGGAAGGCCTGTTTTTAAAAGTATCTCCTTACTTTAATCTGTATCAGCATCCTCAGCAGTCACTGTATCTTTTTGCTGTCTCAATTAGTGGTTCATGTAGACCAGGGTTTCTTAGCTAAGTCAACATTGACATCTAGGTCTAGGTAATGATGTCATTTAGGAGACCACCCTCTTCTCTAGATGTGTTTGTCACAACTCTTGGGCCGACCTCCAAGTGGAGCACATCTCCCAACTATACAGGAAAAATGTCTCCCGACATTGCCAGATGTTCCCAGGTGCAGAGAACTCTTCACTGTGACTCCTTGACCAATTTAATTAAGTATCAGTTTACAAAATGGAACTATTAGACATTACACTAGGAAGGAAAATTCAGTCAGACTGTGATGGAAACAAGCCTTTAATCCCAGCACTTGGAAGATAGAGGTAGGCAGATCTCTGTGAGTTCAAGGCCATCCTGGTCTACAGGGTGAATTCCAGGACAGCCAAGGCTACACAGAAAAACCGTGTCTTAAACGAAACAAAACAAAAGAATAAAAATTCATCTAAATCGAATGTTTTATTTATTTGGCTAAAACCAATGCCTTGCAAACATTATAAAACTGTTTTATTTCACTTTTGGAAAGAAGAATGAAAAATGGAACACTTTCCTAGCATATACATAATGGCTCTAGATGGCCCAGTCTGCATTTCCTCACCAAGTCACAAGGAGAGAATTTAGTTCACAGCAAGATCTCCAATTTATCTGCCTTCATGTTCAAGAACAGAACAAGAAATTGCACATTTCAACCAGCAAGGGAAAAATAAATTCCTTTTGTAATAGGACTCAATGGGGAGGTGTGTGTGTGTGTGTGTGTGTGTGTGTGTGTGTGTGTGTGTAAAGAAAAATTCCAAGAAAACTTCTTTTATGCTTAAAGTAATAAAAACCAGCAATGAATCCCAACAATTTTCACACTCAGTATGGAAAATAAAAAGAACACAACTGTTGTTGCTGTAGACATATCCAATATTTTTATGAATTAAAAAATACTGTTAAGTATATGTCTATCAACTGTTAACACCGTCTGCTATAGTGAAAGACACCAGAACACACGTGGTCAAGGTCATGTCTTTAGGCATTAGTCACATTACTAAACTACAAAACTGTGATTGTCTCATTTTCAAACATTCTAAACATTTTAGATCTTGAATAAATGCCAATCTGGGTATCAACTCATTCTTGTTTATATGTATATCCTTTCCTTAACTTGTGTTCTATCTGTCAGACTTGTGCTGAGGATTCAGTTCTAAAGTACCTGACTGTATAAGAGAAATCCAAAGCCAAGTGCCAAAATGTTCTTATCAATAGTCGTGTTTCTCTAGCAAATATAGGTGTTCCCTAAAAGACCATTCTGAAAAAGAAAATGTGCATTTCTAGTTATAAATTTTCATTTCTTTAAAGATCATTTGTATTATTTTTAGAGTAGTATTCTATGCGTCTGAGTACTTTGCCTGCATGTACTTATGTGTGTCACATATATATATATATATATATATAGTGCCTCTAGAGTGCAAAAGAAGATGCTGAATTCCACGGGATTAAAGCTATAGGTGGTTGACAGCTGTCATACAGGTGCTGAGCAACAAACCTGAGTCCTCTGTAAAAGCATCAAGTGCTCCTAACTGATGAACCAGCTCTCCAGCATCCCTACTTGTATTAATAGTTAGGGCCCATGTTAGGCAACTCATTAGCCAAAGCCTCGATGAAAACAGAAATCAGATTTTCTTGTAGCTTTAGCTGATAATGCTCAATACAAATAATAGGACATTGAGAGATGGTCTTTTTGAGCCATAATTTATTTTGTTGAGAGGTATAGAGGTATCAGACCATACTGGATAGAACTATGCACTAATTGGTTCAAGTGCCAGGATACGATGCTGATCTTGCCATTTCCCGACTGTTTAACTGCACAATGGGAGCACTTTTTGCTTGACTAGATACCATAAGGATACCAGAGTCAATATCTGCAAAGCCTGACTAGCAAGTTCATCACATTGTAAGTGTTCAATGAAGGATGCTGTTGCTGTCCTGGTTTCTCTTTCTGGCATCCCCTTCCATCTGATACCTAAGGACTCAAGTGTCCTGAAGCAGATTCAGGACATTTCTAATTCCTGCTACTCTGTTACAAAATGAAATGTTTGATTTCCCTGCAGATTCTCTGCATGCCATACTTTTATCTCTTAGGGTGTCTTTGCTGCCTTTGGGAATCATATCTTCCATTTGCATTTTCCATGTTCTATTTTAATCATTATTACTAGCAGGACACGTTAAAGCACGTTGACAATAGATGGAAATGAATTCAGTTGGCACAGAGTAAGAATCTTGTTGTATCATTATACAGTTTGTAGAAAGGAAGGGGAATGATTTTGCATGATATAAAAACATCCTTTAAAAAACAAAAAAAATGTTCTTAATAGAAGTGGGTTTACATTAAAGGCTTAAATACATTAAATTCTACAAGGTAAGTATTTTCTTTTGATCTTCTTCTTATGTAGTAACTGTTTTCAATGTACTCTTAGGGTGGAGTTTAATGACTAATATTTTAATTTTAACTTACTTATCAGCTCCAATGTGGACAACTATTTTCACTGTTAAGTATTCACGAATAATAGATGTGATATAAATTTCTATTGTAAGTGGTATTGGTGACATATTGAAGTGGAATCTGAGTTTATATTCTTCTAAGCCTTGAGAGACTGAACAAAAGCACAAACACTATATGGAAAATTGCATTTGAATTATTAGTCAAAACTCTTCCTCGTTTACCATAGTGAGGCACAATTTTCAGACTTAGAAAGAACCTGTGAAAACACTTTACATTGAAGGGAGAAAGTTGGGTTACCAGAGTTTTAAGAGTAAATTTATAAATGGTTTTAAAGAAGACAAGTAAATTTAAATGATACTTTTTAATTAGGGCATGAAGTTGTGATGGTGATGACCCTTTGACTCCAAGGCTCATAACTAATTTTGACTGAATGGCACTGGGAGCAGCACAGAAACTTCCATCTACAAATGGCGCCCAAGCGTTTGACAAGAATTTCCACACAAAGCCTGAGAAAGCTTTAAAGAAAAAATTCTAGACAAACAAGAGCAGAGTCAAGCTCAGCTTCTTGGTAACTGCCTCTTCTCCAGCAGGTTCTGTTTGCTGATGGTGAGCAGAGACATGGCTCATTTAAGAGAGGCTTCCTGACTCAGCATTAGTGGCAAAAACCTCAAAGCTCTTTTCAGAGGCTCTGCCACCTAACTCTTAAATGGTGTCTATGAACAGCCAGCATTCGGCTTCTTGGTGGTTGCATGGACCTTGAAACTCCACAGAGTTGTGGCAGTAATCATGGCTCTTGCCAGTACCTCCAGCATAAAGCTAGATTCAAAGGAAGCTGAGGAATAGGGTGGAATCAGCCGCCAAAGCCACACCTAACCATGGCTCTTAGCAAATTTAAGACTTCCGCTCAGAAAAAGATGGAGATATACAGTAATGATATATTTAGATGACAAAAAAAACCCTTTAAACAGTTTACAGTGTATTTAAAAATATATGTAGGCTTGGGAGAGAAAAGAAAAGAATAGAGAAAGTCCTTTAAAGAAAAAAAAAAAGAATTAGAGTGGCCAAGTGTGGTAGCACCCGCCTTTAATCCCAGCACTTGGGAGGCAGAGGCAGGCAGATCTCTGTGAGTTAAAGCCCAGCCTGGTCTACAAAGTGAGATCCAGGACAGGCAAAGATACACAGAGAAAGCTGATGTGGGATTCCAGTCTGTATGCTGTGAATAAGTTTTATTATCTTTAGTTAATAAAGAGACTGCTTTGGCCTATGGCAGGGCAGAATAAAACAAAGCAGGAAATCTAAGCAGACACAGAAGAGGAAAGAAGGCTGAGTCACACAGACACCATGAAGCTGCCAAATGAGAAAGATGATGAAACTTTATGAGTAGACCACAACCTCATGGTTATATAGATTAATAGAAATGGGTTAATTTAAGATGTAAGA
>JAQHUG010000155.1:3550610-3570904 GCA_028555095.1 Dicrostonyx torquatus
ACAGATTAATGGAGATGGGTTAAATTAAGATGTAAGAGTTAGTCAATAAGAAGCTAAAGCTAATAGGCCAAGCAGTGATTTTAATGATACGGTTTCTGTGTGATTATTTCAGGGCTAAGCGGTAGGGAACTAACTAGTGGCTGCCCTCAACAGAAGGCATTTCCAAAGCAGTGCAGGGTGCCTTTCCAGGGCTCATCGCACACCCTTTCTGTGCTGCAACCAGTGTGAATTGCAGGTTCAGAACTCTCTGGCCCATAGAGCCCAGAGCAGGCCTCAGCATGCTTTACAACTTGGCACTGGATGTAGCTACTCTATAAAGCAATAAACAAATGAACAATTAAACTTTGCATTCAATTTGAAAATTACTTTCTCTCAAAGATTTGCAAAGAGCTTTTGAATTTCAAATAGGCAGTGATGCATAGTCCCTACTGAAATATGCTTAAAAGAAGACTTATTTATCTTTTATTTTCTAAATATGAGGGTCTTAGCTGTGTATGTCTTGATGCTGTGTGAGTGCAGTGCTCATGGAAGAGAAAAGACAGTGAGCTACTATGTGAGAGCCAGACATTGGACCTGGGTCCTCTAAAAGACCCGCCAGTGTTCTTAACCTTTGAGCCATCTCTCTAACTCCCAAATACTTTTTATTTCTTTCCAACTTAATACCTCGTAGACAATACATTTGTTTCTCACTTTCTTCTTGTGCTCTTTCCATGTACTCTGATTGCACCAGGTTCTGGGGATGCTGAGGAGACCGTGACACAGTCACAGAACTCTAACACTCAGCCATATGAACCCAGCTTCATCTCATTGATTGACAAGTTCCACTCCAGCTCCATCGTTCTTTTCCCATCTTAAACCAGACCATTCCTTATCTTCCACCATAAGAAACCATTTTATCAGTCTGATCTGGGACTTATTCTTTTTGCTGGAGCCAGAATAATAATAATAATAATAATAATAATAATAATAATAATAATAATAATAATAATAATAATAATAATAATGATCACATGGATCTCTCCATAGGATTTTCTTCAATAAGGTAAGCGCCAACCACACACCCTGGCTTCCACGCCTTGCATGATTCATTCATCACTTCTTTATACAGCTTTGCCCACTGTTTCTCTTTTTCTTAATCTTCTTCAGCTGACAGAAAGTGGCCCTCTTCTCAAACTTCTGATGCTATTGTCCTTTTGAGCATTCTGTTTTGTTTCTTAGTAGGCCCTGTTTCTAACTCCACCCCTACCCATATAGCTAACTTACTAATTCTTAGTCAACTTTTTATTATTTATTATTACTGCGTGTACACAGTAGGTGTGAGGGGGATGTACCTGTGTTATAGGGTGGAGGACAACTTCGTGCAGTTGATTCTCTCCCCCCACATTTATGTGACTTTAATTAAAGGAACTCAGATGACAGCCCTTCACCTGCTGAGCCGTCTCAGCAGCCCAGAACCCTTGAGTCACTTTTCGTCTCAGAAGTTCCTTGGCTCAAAGATTTTGTTTCTGACCACCCCCACACTGCCACCACCAGTTAGAGTTAATTAATCTCATGATACTCTGTACCTTCTTTCATCACATTTAATCATTATATATTATATCTGCTTGATTATGTGATTAATGCCCCCTGCCTTATTAGACTATGAGATTAATGATAGTATAATTTAGTACAGTGAAAAGTACCTGCTTTGATCCTTTTCTAGTTAGTTTTGTTGTCAACCCACACACTCAGAAAGAGGCACCCTTAATTGAAGAATTTCTACACTTGTTAGGCTTATGGGCATGTTTATGGAGTATTATATTTTATTACTAGTTGACACAGCAGAGCCAGGCCACCGTAGCTGGTGCCACCCGTGGACATAGGCAATGTAAGAAAGATGTGAGCCTGGAAGCGAGCCAGTGTGCAACATCCTTCACTGTTTCTGCTTCAAGCTCCTACCTTGAGTCTATGCTTTGGCTACCTGAGTGACAGACTGGAAACTGCAAGCAAACTAAACCCTTTACGGAGTGTGAAAGCTGATTTGTATCACAGCAACAGAAAAAGCAAATTAGGGCAGGTCCAAAGTATGCATATGTTACATAATAAACACATAGCTAAGCTAGGCAAACAAACAAACAAACAAACAAACCCTCATGGCCTGCATGACTGAACAACAACAGTGGCAGAAATATTAGCACCAATCTTGTCCCCAGAGTTTAGACTCTAATGGGCAATAGATATGTGACCTTGTGATAAAGCTTGATAAGTGGTGTGAGGGAACTTCTCAGGCAAACAAAAGAAACACTCCTAAATGCCACTTGGGAGGAAATACTATTGCAGGGATGAAAAGGAACCAAGGTGCCGAACCATATTTCAGGAAATGGAGGCTTTTTACACACCGACTTCTGAATTGTGATGTATGCCATCCCGTACAAATACAAAGAGTTGGAACGCTACCAAAAAGAGCTGTATTTAAAAATTGGAACTAGAAATGACTGCAAATTATTCCAATTAACACATCGTGATGGACTCAAGAAGTGGTTATACTGGGGAAAATCAACATTGACAGAGGAAGGCTGGAAGGAAGAAGAGGAGAAGGAGGGGAAAGGTAGAGAGGAGGAGGAAGAAAAGCAACTAAATAGAGGGAAATCAATCCAGGGTGACTATCTGAGTAACAGAAGAAAAGAATTAGGATCAAATCTGGAGCATATTTTCCTTTGAAATATTCACAGCTAGAAAAAGCTCATGGGAAACCCTAGGATCTCATTTTGTTTACAGCTAAGCATTGTTTCTAGAAACTTCACACATTTGTATGTCAACACTATATACATATATATTAGAAATTATATATAACAACATACATATTTGTAGCAATTCTAAATTAAGTTTTCAGTCATTCTCAAGTCATCATCTTTGCTGTCTTGATGAAGTCCCTAAATTTAAATCATCAAGTGATGGGATTTAGATACAAATCCAAACAGCTGAGCTCCTGATAACTAAGCACAGATGCCCAGTGGTCAAAGAATGGTCCCCTTGTGGCTGTGTGTGTGGTTTCCAGGGTATTTTGTCTTGGTTAGTTTTTGTCACATAGCCCAGTAGAAGTGGAGCAGAATATGAGTGCCAAATCACAGACCCCATTGTTCAGGAAGGGATCAGCCAGACACCACTCTCTGTAAGTTAGCAAATGACTACACGGCACACAGCGAGATGCCAAGAAGTTGTCAGCACCTTGAAAACAATGAAAGTCAGAAAACACATTCAGCAGTGCATACTGCTGGGGGCACATTGAGAGCTGAAGCTAGTCACTCATCTTCTCCACCCCAAGCAGAGGAAAGGAACACACTCCCCCAAAGGCGCCAAGTTCTCATTCCCAAAATGTTATGAGCTCTTTCCTTAAAGACTGGAAATGTAACCACATCTGGAAATAGTGGGGTTTTTTTTCTTCCAAAGAAATTTGCTCTTTGGAAAATAACATTTCCTTTACTCATTCTGAATTTATTTTTGCAGGGCTGTTTGACATATTAGAATGTAAATTAGATTATCAATTTGGTCTTGCTGAATTTCTCTTAAAACTTGTAAGAAATAGTGCCATCACTAAAAAGTACCATGTTAGCAAATGAAAAAACACAATAGGGCCAGTTAATACTTGTGACTTATTCCTACACAGTGAGCATTGTAAGTAAATGGAGACAAAAAGAAATGTGTTCAGAAATGGGGGACAAAAAGCCTTAACGGGCTATCCTCTGTAAGAAGACAAAGCTTCCAGTGGAGAGAATGGGACACCAAACCAGCCTCAATACCTTCAACCTACAGTTTATCCTGCCTGCAAGATGCACTGGGATAAAGGTGGCACAGAACTTGTGGGAGTCACCAACTAAGGACTGGTCCAACTGGAGCCAGGAAAGGGAGCTCACACCTGACAGTGCCTGGAGGGCCAGGAACCAGAGCCTGGATGGCCCAGAGACCAAACATAACTGTCAAAATAACAGAAAAACATGGTAGAAGGAGAAGGAGCAGGAAGAAGAGCAGGAGCAAGAGCAGGAGCAGGAGGAGGAGGAGGAAGAGGAAGAGAAAGAAGTAGTATTATGTTCAGAGTACCTGATGTCAATTCATCTAGCTGTATGTGTCTATATAAATCACTTAACTGCTCTATGCAAAGTATTGAGACAGATACCAAAATATGTTAACAAGATGATCTGCATAATGTGTGAGTTTGAATTTCAAAAGCCTTGAAATATTAAGCATATTAGGTATCATTAACAGCAGAAGCTACAAAATAAAAATAATTTTAGGCTATCTACATTTTTTTCTTGATCTGGATTATATAGCATTGTTTAAAGTGTGCTTTAGTTAGCATGCTGGCCCTTAAGAATGATGGTTTATTAGCATATTGTTTATGTTTTGTTTAAGATAAAAATCTGACACTTTCTTTGTGACAGACTACTTGTTGGGTGGCTGTAGCTTGCACCTTCTGTCAAGTGGTCTCAGTACTCTCCTGCATGAAATACCTCCCCCCCCCCCATTCTTTGCAGTTTCCGGAACATCGTGTTGACTGATCATTGACACTTGTCCCTCTGTAGGAGTACCAATGCCCCCTGCTGGTCAGCCTGAGTCAAGAGGCCCCAAACTGCCTTCTCAACAATAGTCCTGTCCACAGAACATGTCCTCCTAAGAGGTCAGTGTGTCCTATTGTCCTCAGCGACACCACTGTGGCAGAATACATGTTATGAGATGCATGTTAAACCAGAAGGTGCATTTTCAACTTGGAGTTTACCACAATACTGTTACACATGGGTTTATGTGCACATTTTAGAATGCCTGTATCTTCCATTGACTCAGGACAATTTGATGTTTATCCTCAGGTCAGAGGCACATGAATTAGAGTGAAAAGTATTCTCTTCCAGATGAAGATGTTCTTCCAGTGGTATATAACTCCTTCTACACTACCGAGACACCGATTAATGTCATTGGAGACTGGGCATTTGTTTCCCGACTTCCCAGACCCGAATAATCACACAAAAACCATTTTAATTACAACACTGTTTGGTCGATGGCTCAAGTGTATTTCTAGCTAGCTCTTACATCTTAAATTAACCAATTTCTCTTAATCTATGTATCACTATGAGGCTGTGGCCTACTTGTAAGATTCCGGAGTCTTTCTCCTTCAGTAGCCATATAAAGTCTACCTGAGATTAACTGGCTGCATTGTGTTACTCCATCCTCAGATATTTTTCTTATAAGCTTATGTGATGGTAGATATCTTTCTAATGCCAATCATGTGTTCTGTATGTGTGACCTTCTGAAATGGAAGTTCAAGGAAGATCCTTAGTGGGATTACCAGTCATTCCAGTTTGCCCAAGATCATAAAAGAAGTAGCATACAAAGGGCAAACACCACTGTAATACAGCCTCTGCTTACAGAATATGCAGCAACATTCATTGAAAAATAGCCAGTCAGTAACATCCTGGTCAGTTTCTTCTCATTAAATGTGTTATAATTATGTCAATATTTATAAATTAATCCATTAAATTGCTATATTTGGAGCATGTTCATGTATACAAAAGAACAGAACGTGAATACAAATTTGCACTATGAAAACTACTGAAGACAAAGAGAAGAGCTAAGTTTAACCTTGTAAAATGCAGAAAAAGCTATAAAAGTTACCTAGACAGAAAGGCTTTAGGACTCAAGAGAAATTAAAATCAGAAAAATATACATATTCATCAAACCCCTGAGAAAGACAAACATTATCCATCAGTCAGTCATAAAGAATCCCTAAAGCATAAATCTAAAAAGATCTAAAACACAACCAGCTCTTTCTAGCCAAGCAACATTTCTCAGGACATTGCTTGATATTATTCATTAAACACTGAGTGACCTTCTGATAAGTTATTATGAAATATTAGTCTATGTTTCTTGTAGGTAAAGGTCCTCACACTGTATTTACATCCGCTACTGTTAAGTCTCATTATTTTGCTTTCTCTTTTAAAGACAGTAATCTCCTTTACCTAAGACATAGAGACAGAACTTGAGGCTAAACGCTTTCAATTGCTCATGGTTTACTGCAAATGGAGGTTCTTGGATGCTCCATTCCTTGCTCTATTCCTGAGTGAAGAACCATGAATCCTTGTGTAGCCCAGTGGTGGCTCTCAGTTTCCTGTCATCATGGGGAATGGTTCAGACAAGTCAATCATAAGGTCCTGTGGGAATCAGGGTACGCTCCAATCTTTGTCCTGTAAAGCTGGCCTAGCAAGCTCCTGATGGATTACTTTTCCCAAGTGACCTGCCAGAGCATGTACTGTCCCTCTCCAAAAGGCTATAATTAACTGATGCCTAGTTCATCTTCCCTGGGCCAAGGACTACGTATTTGACACCCTCATAGCCTTGGGACAGGAATCCCTGTATCACTGGTCATCTGCAGGGGAAGCAGGTGAAAACTCTACCTACCTTAACCCCCTCTTTTCCTGTCATTTCTACCACTGCTGAGTAACAAAACAATGTAGCAGGTGTGTGTCTTCACCTGGTACAAAATGGGCTTTGATAATTAAAACTGAGGGATAAATGGACTCAGAGTTCTTAAGATCCCAGTAGCTTCCTAACAACAGGAAGTGGTGACCACAACAAACATTCAGAGATTTCTGATTTCTAGCGACATTTGTCTGTGTCTAGCAAACATTTGATGAAAACAGAAAACAAATTATTTCCCATGACGACTTAGTAGATGCTGTGTGCTCTAATTTGTGATTGGAATGTGCCCTGGTAGCTCCCGTGTTTAAGAGTTGGTTCCAACTGTCTCATCACTGAGAGGTTATGAAATCTTCGAGAGACGAGAGTTCCTTGTTAGGCAAACTTAAATCATTGCAAGAATGCCCTGGAAGCAGATCCTGGTGCCCTGACTCTTTTTCCTCCTTCCTTCTCTTCCCTGTCCTGAGGAAAGCAGGACTCTTCTGCTACATGCTCACAACATACCGCTCTTGCCAGCACAGGCTCCAAGCAATGAGACCAAGCGACCATGTCGCTGTCTTGGTTTTGTTCCCTTGTTGCTGTGATAAAATGCTTTGATAAATGAAATTTGAAGACGAAAGAATTTATTTTGGCTGGTATTTCAGGGTGCAGTCCATTGAGGTGGGGGAAGTTGAGGTAGAAGGCTCCTGAAGCATCTGGAAGGGGGCAATGAATGCAAACTGCAGCTCAGATTCCTTTCTCTGTTTGTACAATCTGGGATCTCAGTCCAGAACTACTACCACCCACAGTAAATGGGTCTTCACAGCTGATCAGTGTGCTTAAGAATAACCACATCAGACAAGGCCAGAGACCCGTCTCCTAGGTGATTCTAGATTCTGTCAAGTTAACTCTAAGCCTCCCTGACCCTAGAAAACTGTCTTCTTATTGTGTGGTTTATCTCAGGTATTTGTCATGATGACAGAAGGCATGACATTGTGATTTACAAATCCATAAACAATTTCCTTCTCGCTTTTCATTAGTGACTTAATTCCTTTTTCACTATTGGCCTTATATGTTCTTCTGTAAGAACAGAAGAAAATATAAAGACATGCTGACTTTTCATATGCTGAAGTTGTTCTTATTCTGCTAAAGTAAAGATGACACTGTACACTGGCATAGGTAGACATTATGGACAACTCTCAGAATATCAGAGAAAAGCATTGAAGAACTTCCTCAGGCCCTCTGCCACTTCTGAATTAATGGGTCTGAAAAAGAGGCCTCATGAATTGTCTGCTCTGAAAGTTCTGATATCAGCGTCATGAGCTCTGACCCTCAGTCCAGCGCTCTTTATGCCGTCCCCCCGCCCCCCGCTAGAATGAACTGAAGATTGGCCTGATACCTTGGCCAGATTCCCAAAGTAGTAGCTTAGCATATACACTGAGTGATGCTGCAGCATGAAGAAAAGCAGTTTCGGTGTTGATCTGGGTCTGGCATTCCTCAGAGAATCTAAAGAACTAAAACGGGTGACAACTCGTGAGAAGACTAGAGGATCCCTGACATCCATGAAATCACTGATCAATAATGCATATTTTTTGAATCCTTCAAATGGAATGAAATTTGAAATGGCCTGTGGTTAAATACATCAAAAGGTCATAATTGTGCAAAGTATTGAGCTTCCAGGCATCAGTCCATACCAGGATTGGTCCTATGCATTTCTAACATGCTCGTGGCTGACAACACAAACTATAAAGTAGAATAAAGCCACCCACTGGAAGCATGAGATGCCATCCAAGACAGAATTGAAAAGGGGAGCCCAGAGGAATCTCAGAAGTAAGGATCTAGCCAACGAAGTGTTCCTCAGATGAGAAGGGAAATTCTTTGAAAATCTGCATTTGCCAAGTCAACCAGCATGGACGTTGACATTGATCTCTTATTTATTGTTTTTTTTTAAGGCTGGATATTTAGCTTAGTAGTAGAGAGCATGCCTAGGAGCCTAGTATATCTGAGGCAGATTCAAATCAACAGAAAAAGAAGAAAAGAAGGGTCATTAGTTATGGATAGAACTTCAAACATAACACCCCCACACACTCGTGCATACATTCACACACAAGCATACACATATAAAGTTCACTTCTTCAACCCCTAGCATGCATTTTAAATTGTAGGAAGAGAAGATGAACGAGAACAGACTCTGGGTATCCTACCAATAATACCAAAAGCGTAGAGAATCACAGTTATTTTCTATTATGTAGAATTTTTCCTTTCTTAAAATATAATGACATTTTTCTGAGGAAGTTTATTAATATAGAGGTATTTCAACATTTTGCATATGCCTACAAAAATTAGCTAATAGTTTTGGTGATAGGTCCAAGGTTTCACAAAGAGCTGGCAATGCCACAAAGAGAATGAAGGAGCTGTTATTGTGCTCCCAACAATATGAAATCTCACCTTGAGAAACTAAGAATGACAAAGACAATGACCGAGCTGATCAGCCTCCACAAGTGGGAGACTTCCCAAGCCAAATTCCACTGACAGCCAAAAAGACGAAGCAAGATTATTTCCAAAAACTGAACTCAAGAATTAATGGTGATTTATTACTCTGGGACTTGACATTAATTAAAGCAAATTTAGCAGTATTCTTATCACTTCAAGCTGATGTTATTGCAGTTGGCTGGCCAGGGAATACAAATTACTCGGGCAAATGTTGCCAGCCCACCGCATCCTCCTAAAATGCTTTCTTATCCCAGAAGAAAGATTTCTGGAACTCTGAAATCCCTAAATTAAATTATGTTGGCAGGACCCTAGCCTGACTGTGTCCTTAATCTTGGCTGTTTATATGTCTCTCAAATGCATGACTTAGCTATTTTCAAAACTCTAAAATAAAAAGGAAATGCATGGTGTGTAGAGAGAGAGCCGAGAGAAGGTAAGGTCTGAGGCAGAAGTATATTGAATTGTATGTAGCATGACTCACAAGAAAAACAGCGGCTTGGCTTAGTACTCACTAAACTATAATTATAGATATAAAATATTACTAATTAATCTTTTCTGTATTGGGGGAAGACAGTAGTCTGACTAATACAATACATTTACTTTGTTGGTTTGTGGATTTAGCAATCTGAATTTAGAAAACTTTAATGACTCAATAGGCCATGCTCTAAAACTCACAATGGGAAGAGGAAGATTTTTTGTTGTTGTTGTTGTCCTATTTCATGGGCACCACTCACATTGACTTTCGTTCTCAACTCACTTTCTAGGGTATCCCTCAACTCTTACACTCATACTCTAAATACTTGTAAAAATACTGAGTATTGCCTTTACAAGTATGCTATGTAAATTTGGTGGCTATTGTTAAAAATGCTTGATGCTAAATAAGAACCAAGTTCTCATTGAAGCATTGACTTTTATTTTTTTCCCCCAAATTGCTTGGTTTGATCAGTTGTTATTGGAACCAACTGGTAGTCCATCCCCTTAGACGTCTCATTCAAAACTGGCTCAGTATCTGTTTGAGGTGCACTGCCCATCGTCACTTGGGGGTCATAGTCATCACTCTTGTACATAGGAGCTGAGCCTAAGTGGACATGCCATGAATACCCACTCACCTCCTCATATGGCCAAACCTCTGTATTGCTTTCTGTATTATTAGGTAGGTACTACTTTTATGGAAACATTTACAAGTAGCTAAACAAAATAAAAAGGAAAAAAGGATGCAAATAGCTTAAATAACAAGTGAATAACCACAGGACTAGAATGGAACAAAGCTGAAACTCAAGCCCAGGCATACTGATATTCTATGGCTACATAACCAGTTATCTCAAAGCTTATTGGCCTCAAAGAATAACATTCATACCTCCCAGTGCCTTGTGGTTTGCCTGGATCTCCTGGCTCTAAATTACTTACTAGGTGTAAATTGTACCCACTTTAATGCTTGATTGAGGGTGGGATCTTCTCCTAAGCTCATCTGGCTGTTGGGGAAATTCCATTGCTTATCAGCTGTTGGGTGGAAAGCCTCAGCTTCTTGCAGGCTGCTTCACAGATGCCACCTAGGAAAGCACAGCTCAGAACATGACAGACGACTGCAGCATTGACTAAAGAAGAGCTCCCTCACTGCACACAGACACAATATGAGTTTAGTGGACAGCACTGATTTTTTTCACACTTAATCTTAGAAGTTGCGTCCATTAGAAATCAGTCATTGTATACAATTCTCTTTCAGAAGAAGGGTATCAAACAAAGGTATGAACACACACACACACACACACACACACACGCAAACTCATCCTATGGATGAGCAGAAGGGATTTAAAAAGTTTCACACTTTTATTTTAACCTTTAAGATGACAACATTATACATCTGTACTGATGCTATGTATTTCTACTCAACACCTCCAATACATTTGCGAAATCATCACTTATATTCTTGACCAATGGAGCATTCAACAGTTTTGCAAATTTTTGAATAACTATTTAAACAAAATCCTGCTTGCAATGCAGTGTAACTTAGATAGTAAACAATTAATGAGCAAACTGTCATTTGTCACTGTGCCCTGTCACTCTGACTCACTTTACAGGTCGCTCATTATTGAGTGATCCATTAACTCTTCTTTAGTTGGCACTGTATAAATGCCATGTGGTAAAGCAACATTTTAGATGCAAAATACTTTCATGAAATTGACATGGTGAAGACCAAAAATTCAAACGAACTGTGATATCTGCAGCCCTCGCCTTGAGACAGACTGATACACACACATTTAAACACAGGGGGGTGTTTGTCCTGCCTTATAAACAGTGAAAGGATTTCTACAGCATTTAAACTTATTCTCATAACCAATTACAGAAATCTAAAGGGAAAGCCAATCTTCTCTAGGTTGTGAGATGGCCATCGGCAGCTTTGTAAAAAAGTTGGACATAACTAATCCAATCCAACCTCAATTCCAGCCATGTCTCACAGGAAGAAAAGGTGCTAAGACTCTCTGAACCAGAATTACTATCACAATTCTAAAGATATGATATTAATTTAGCCACTAGACAATCACATTGAAATCATAACTGTAGAACAAGGATTAGCCCATTCATGCTCTGTGTCTGCTTTATCAGACTCCAGCACCTGTTTCAAAAGGAAGTCATGAGACAGATCTGTCCTGTTAGACACAAGGCAGTGACTTGTTGCCCATCGGCAGCCTGGAAATGTTAGTTACCAACTCCAAACTCTTTTCCTTCTAATAAACGCCAGCTAACATGACTAGTCTCCCTTCTGACACCAACTGTGAGCTATTGTGGGTGATGCAGAGATCACCCCGAAAACTCTGAAAAGCCATTCTATTCAGTAACGGGTGATTAAATCATAGAGGGAAATCAGCAGAGGGGCGGGTACCTGGGACGAGGAGGCATCATGGATCAAACTTCCAGTTGCCTGCATCTAGGGCAACAGTGAAGATGATGCCTATTTTTCTAGCAGGAATGAGTAAGCAAAGCTATGGAGTGATGCCAATCAGAGATGTTCAGCGCTCTCTCTGTCGGTTTTGTGAATACTACAGATTGATCACATAGTTGCCCTCCTTCTCCAGCTCTTGCAGTGACCAAACTGATAACATGTTTCCCATGGATCTCCTCCACAAATTACTGGCATCAATGATCTGGACTGGCACAAGGCCTCCAGGTAAACAAAGACACACATCTATATGAGCACAGTCCAAAGGCTTAAAATTTACCTTCCAGGTACTTCTTAGGGAAGATTAATTTTTTACTGTTAACTAGCCAAGACCATTTCTTTCCAGGAATGAACACTTTAGATCTTTCAAGTACCCCATCAGCAGTTCCAGGTGTTATCTTGGCTCTTTCAGGCAGCTGTCTAAGCAAATCTGAGATGTGGGCTGTTATCCACTCAAACAGAGCATGAAAACATAGCTGGGTTTTATGCTCCTCTTCTTTTCCTCCCAGGGTGGAGTGGGATATAATTCTAAACAAACTCCCCTTCCATTCCAAACTTCACCCATGGACTGCTGTTGCCTCGACTCTCTTGCTGAGTGTGATGTGGTGTTTCTGTTTGAATGCCGGGCGTTTTACTCTTTCCAGGACCTGTTCTTAGTGACTAGATTCCTTATCTTGGTTTGTCTCAAAAGTAAAACCCAGTAGTCCATTGGAAGGATAGATGATTCCAAAACCAGAAGTGGGCTTACAGGAGCAAAGAATGGATAAAGGGGGAAATCCACCATTTAAATATGTCTTCAGAGTTGATGCTTCCCATGGCCATGTATTGTTACTCTAGGACAGTGGTTCTCAGCCTTCCTGGTTCTGCGACCCTTTAATATAGGGTTCTGCGACCCTCATGTTGTTGTGACCCACAGCCATAAACTCATTTTCAAGACTATTTCATAACTCTAATGTTGCTACTGTTATGAATCATAATGTAAATAAATCTCTGTGCTTTCCGGTGGTCTTTGGCAACACCTGTGGAAGGATTATTCAGAACTGCTCAGGGGTTGCAACCCACAGGTTGAGAACCACTGCTGTAGGGACTCCTAGAAAATCCCCAGAATCTCAGCATTTTCAATCTAAGGTTAGAGAGGGGTCATTGATATACTGATTTGCATACCATTTTGGTCAAGCACTGACTGGTTGAAACTTCCTCTGGCAACAGTCTGGCATCAAAGGAGATGTATGGCATAGCCCAAAGACAGTGACATTTGAAAACTGAAGGACGTAGTGCAAGTCTACTGCAGTTGTTGCTGGAGCCCGCAGGATGTGCTGACATCTGCTACGACTGTCACTTATACCCACTGTGGTTCTCAAGCTTTGGAGAGGATCTGCAACACAAGGATGGCAGGTTTCATTTCTTAGCTATTGTTAACAATTTAGCAATAAACATGGGCATGCAGATATCTCTATGGTATGATATAAAGTTGTTCTTGTCCTTTTCTGGGAGTGGTAATTTTTGGCCACACGACAGTCTGTTATTACAAGGATTTTCACAGTGGCTTCCCAAGTGTGCATTCCCACCAAAGCTGAGTAAAAGTCCTCTTTCCCTGCATTCACAGCAACATTTGGCATTGTTTGTTTTCTCAGTGATGGCCATCCTGGCAGAAGTGATATAGATTGTTGAAGTAGTTTGCATTCACATTTTCCTGATAGCTAAGGGGTTTGTACATTTTAAAAGATATTTGTTGGCTATTGTGTTTCTTTTTCTGAGAACTATTTTTTTTCAGTGCATAGTGATTGATTAAGAGATGGTTTTGTTTCTTTAGTATTGACTTTGGCATTTCCACATATTTTCTAGATACTAACTCCCTCTCTGGAAGACAGCTGGAAAATGTTTTCTTCCATGCTATAGGGAGGACATCACTTAGCTTTGCAGTTTGAAAGTAAAGATTTGACTCATTCACGTATTATTGACAGGTCTCTTAAGTCCATTTTGAATTTTTAACAATGTACTAAAACTTTTGTTATCATTTAAAGATAATTTAAGCCATATCCTCTAATGTTCAACCAGCATATTCAAATTGGTTTTTTTCTCATTTTTCGTTAGCTTTTATTAGCAAAGGGTGCCATGGTAAACACAACAGAGTGTGTTTCAGATCGGTAATTCAGGTCTCAGAAGAAGCACCTCCATTCACTCCGGCACTTGTGCGTCTGTATTAAGTTGTTAGTCTTCATCAGAGCTCTCCAGACAGTCTTCAAAGCAAATATCTTTAGTATATTGCTTTGCACTCTTTAAGCAGACAGCAACATAGCTTTTGACAGCTTATTTTCAACAGCTAAACATGAAGACATTGTAAAACTGTCTAGAAGCATTTAGCCTGGTGTTAATGATCTGTTTTGACTTTTGTGTCTGCAGTGTCTGATGATCCGGCTTCAGCTCCCGCTGCTGAAGATAAGATGACATTTGATAGCTAGGTTCATCCCATGGAAAGTTTAATTTAATTACAAGAGGAGATTAAAAGGTCAATTATTATAAAATTTATTTTTGGTGAGAAGATCTGAGAAGACTACATAGTGCAAAGTTCATAGGCTCAGACATGACCAGGGTACCTTGCAGATGGCTTAAATTGAAGCACTAGGGAACATTCTCATTGGACAAGTGGGGACACAAACAAATACATCCCAGGGGTTACACATGCTGCTTACAATCACTATGGATGGGATCTTTTCTTTTTTTTCCCAAAAAGTAATTTTTCATCGGTGTGATTTGGGGGTAGAGGGCAGAATCTAGGCTAGAACTATCTAAATTTGTAAACTGTACAACATTCTGTAGGATTCTGTAAGTGCAAATGCTTCCAGATAATACAGGGAAGTGCTTCAGTTTCTCTTCTGCTCGGGGATGCAGTGAAAGCGTAAACACACCACACCACACCACAGAGTCTGCTCATTGTTAGTAAGATGATCATTCAGACAAAGGAAAAAAAAAAAAACCAATGGAGTCCAGAAAATTCTGTTTGCTCTCAACTCACTGAAGAAGATCAGGACTGGTATGAACCAAAGCTACCAAGCAAGTTCATGTAAGAATATGGCATGCCTGATTAATGAGGACTAAGCCCGTGGCACAGGGGTCGACTTGACCAGCCAACTTTAAAACAACCGAAACAGTCAGATGACAACCTTATGCCAAAGAATAAAGAACTGCAGAGCTCCAGCTAGCTAGAAATGAACTCAGGAGCCTGATAGTGGAATCACTGCCTGCATGCGGGAGAAAGGAGAACGTAAAAAACGCAACACAGAGACCCAATAGACTCAAATTTTCGCTTCATCTCACAGATCAAAGGAGAAGAGATCAAAAACAACTCAAAGATTCCTGGCTAGAGCTGCTGAAAGGGAGGCGGGGCGCCTTATTAGACAATGTGAGGTGAAGAATATGGGGGGCAGCTGGCTTCATAAAAAAAATCCTTTAGCTTATCTTTAGGACTAAACTTGTATCTGTGCCAATTCTTCCACCCACAAGTTTTCACTAAGTGCTGAGATGGTCCAGCAGACCATGCCAGTGAAACTTGATGCTCTCCTCACCCATTTCACCCCCACTTAAAAAAAAATGACAACATCTCTGGATGAAGGGAAGGCGCAGATGTCATATGCTTGGAGGTTTGTAGCATATTGGACCCAGTGCCTCCCGAAATCTGACTTGAAATATTAATACAAATTGATGTGGGCAGAAGTGCTGTCACATGACTGAGAACTGGCTCTGAGACTGTAAACAGAGGGAAATGACAAATGTCAGTGCACTCGGAGAGCAGTGGCTGAGTTTTCCTTAGGAGGACTGCATCCAAGAGACCTCCCTCCGTGAGTCAGGATCTGAGTTCATTTTTGACCAGAACATGTATCATCTATAAAGTAATAAGATCTTATGAAAACATGCACAGCAGTCTCTGAGTAGGGAGAATACTGCACATTAATAAAAGTGAAATTGCATCTGACCAAAGGGCGGCAGGATCCAGGAGTCCCCCTTTTCTATGGATTCCCTTTCTGAATTTTCAGCTGCTCCAAGTGTAGTCTGAGACTACTGCATGGAAAATTCCAGAAAGAAGCCATTCATGATCTTTAAACTGTGGATTATTTTGAGCAGGGTGATAAAGTCTTGTGCCATGGCAGTCATCCAGTTCCATGCGTTACTTAGCAATTTATTAAAACCTATTGCCATAATGATAGCGTTGTGCTATTAGCTGTCACCGTTTTATTTTGCCTACTTGAGAAACGTCATCGTAAGTACACACACACACGGTGAAATCACTTCCATGCAGCGTCTACTCGCTCAACACTCTTTCTAGTTTAAAGCATCTGGAAAAGGGAGACACTTGTTCACAAGTGGAAAATTAATTTAAAAGTTGCTGATAGATGGGACAGAAAATAATAGGGAGGCATTCGTCCCAAACCCGGAAGTTTTAAGAACGTAGATAAAAGTTTTAAACCTACTCGGCTTGATGTTCTGCGGCCTTCTTTTGGTTCATGAGGACATGCGAACAAAAGGAGAGGCACATCTCCAAATGACCAATATCGCATATTTCAAAAGTTTCACAGAAATATTTACTCCTCCATATTTTTTCTGCTGCTCTTTTGGGTCCAGGTCTCTGGATTTGGGAGGTGTGCATACAACTGCAAGCAGAAAAACTCAGAAGTATTTGTAGTCAGGAAATCGAAATAAAATCTAAGCAAGGAAAACCAGAAAATGACAATGTAAGCATGGGTTCTATTTTTTGCAAGTGGAACTTGTAACCGGGTACCTTTTAGGATAGGATATGACATTTCTCATAATAACAATTGCTTAATTCCATACCGACTGCACCTTTATGCTGAGACATCTCCTAAAGTTTGCTTTGGTCGTTGAGAGGTAATTGTTCCAAAGTGCGATTTGAGACACAGAACCAAAGCACGTTTCTTCATCTCAAGCACTTCTGCTAACAGATCAACTCTCCAAACTGGAGAACTTAGGAAGGCCTCCTTGACCCAGGTCCTTCCTAGTTTTGATAAGAATTGGACCACGCAGGGAAGCCAGAGTCCACTGCTCCTGGTGACATGGCCTGAGGAAGGATCCAGGGCAGCGTCTACCCAGATACCTCGCATGACTATGGCCCACACGGCCCAGTGGAATCTTTCACTTCCAGCATGCTTCCGTCATGCCTGAGGTCTCACTTCACCACTGTCCTTCCAGCCAAGCTGGACCTCACTCAACAGAGGCACACCGTCCTTTTCCCAGCCGTCCGTTCTGGAAGCCTGACGGAGCCAGCTGACTGGGCTGCGACAGACAATAGCACTTGCCAGTCTGTCTGTCTGTCTGTCTGCCTACCTGTCTCTTCTTCTCTTTCTGTCTCTCTCTCTCTGTCTCTGCCTCCGTTTCTCTCTTTCTCTGTGTCTGCCTCAGTGTGTGTGTGTGTGTGTGTGTGTGTGTGTGTGTGTGTGTGTGTGCGCGCGCCAAGGTGAAGAGTGTTCCAAGCCAGAGTCTTTCAGAACTTTGGGGCCACTTAATCCCACGGAACTATTCATTGCTCCTACTCATTCTTGGCCTCCACTCAAAAGGCACACTCCTGTAGCCGCCTGTCCTCTCACGTCCCCAAGCTCACGCTCCTCTGGTTCCTCTACAATGACTCACCTTCCTTTCCCCTCTGGGTTCTTCTGCCAGGCTCCTGGCCTTCGCTCACACCGCTCATTGTGTGTCCTGCCCTTGCCTACGTGCGACATCTGCTGAGAACCCACAGGTCCTTTAAGTCTCCTCTCAGTCATCATCCTCTTCTGAATAGAGCAGGACACCACCTCTTCCTAGCTGCCGGCTCTCAAAGGCACCTTCCTGTCCATTTTTATTCCCGATCCAGGGTTTGAAATGTAGTAAATTATCAGTTCATGGAATAAAGTAGCTCTGGTGTGTCTTCATCGGAGTAAAGAATTATTTTGATTGAACATTTTCCTCTGCTGGACAGTCATCATTCTGAGGTCCTACTGAGGTGGTTCCCACTGCTGTATCTTCAGCGCCTAGAACCATGACCTCTAACATGTAGAAGGATCTCCTTAAATATATGCTAACTAAATGTTTACTGACAATACCTTCTTGGGTACAACAACAATGTATTTTTCCTAATCAACCTTATTGTTTTTCCTATCAAGAAACTTTCTTATATGGTCAGTAAGATTCCCTGTTCATTCAAAGCGCTGCAGCCCGTGTTGTTGGTGTCATTCTTTCACTGTGCACCTGATTTTCCTTGATCATTTAAACTAGCACTATTCATAGTCATGGCTCCTTCCACCCAGGCCCTAAGATAAGTTTTGATGTAGTTGCCAATTTTGACTCCTGTTTTTTGTTCATATAGAAGATAATTTCAAGAGTAGTTAACACTAACTTTCTGATCAGCCACTACTTTCCTTCTCTATTTAACCGGCTTTCCACGGGGTCAAAGGCATGGCAGTGCCGAGTCTGTGCCCATCTTCTAGTTCTTCATTCACACAGTCCCCAGAATCTCTGAAATACCTAAAATAAATGACTTATTTCCCTTCCACTTTTCTCTTATTTATGTAGTCTTTTTCCTGTAGCTCCTTTAGCCTGTTATTCTTTTATAAATACTGATTATTCATTTGTTTTTAATATACTTGTAAATTTGTGTATTTATATATTATGTATGTGTGTATTTATGTTCATGTGTGTGCACATGTGTGTGCGCAGATGCATGTGCTTGTGTGTGTATGTGTTCATTGTTCTCCTCTGTTGCTCTTTGCCTATTCTTCCAATGCAGAGACTTTCTTTGACCTGGCCATATTCTCACCTAGTCTAATACTTGTGATCTTCCTGCATCAACCTCACTTGGAGCTGGGTTGGCAGGTGTGCACAGGCTTGTTACGTGGGACCTGGTGCACAAGACCTTGTAACATGAGGGGCCTGCCCAGTACCCCACAGCCGGCAAGCCCCAAAGAAAGTCACACAGAGAGTCTACATTAGGTTATACACTGATTGGCCCATTAGCTCAGTCTTCCTACCAGCTCCTGTAACTTATATTAACCCATTGTTCCCATCCATGCAAGCCACATGGCCGGTACCTTTTCTCAGCGAGCAGCTTACATCCTGCTTCGTAGATGGACTGCGCAGGAATGCCAGGGAAGCTTCCTGCTTCCCAAATCTCCTGTTCTCACCTCTACTTCCTGTCTGGTTTTCCCACCTATACTTCCTGCCTGGCTAATCAGCATTTATTTAAAACATGATTGACATGATACAGAATTGTCCTGCACCAAGACCTGCTCCTCATGACTACGTTACAAGTGCCCTTAACCTCTTGCCTCCCCCGCATACTCTATGTTCTTTTTTGCCGAGTATTCTTCCCTCAGGCCTCAAAACCTTATTCTCTGATCCAAACATAATTTTTAAAATGCTTACTCAAAGATTCAATTTTAAGGAAAAAGAGTAGTTGTCAATAAGCAACTAGAAAGAAAAGCAAATAAATAAATAAATTGAATAAATGCACAAATAAGACAATTTTTCATAGCAATTCAGATGTGGATCTTTATTCTTTATTTTGAGTCTACTATATTTTTACTTAGCATCAAGCTATTTCTTAGTAATAGTGAAAAAGAGCTGTAACTTCAATCATATAGCTCAAAGAAATCCTTATAAATTAAAAGTATTATACCAATTATGAACATTATATCTATCCCCCTGCTTATCCCAAGTAATTGAAATTTATGTTGTTTATGAATTTTTTTCCTACAAACTTTGCAATTCTTGGCAAATATTTCCTGCTGTTTAATCTTAATCTTCATGTTTATGAAGTCTTATTTTCTTATTCTGTTTCCATAAATGGTTAAAACAAAGAATTTGTTGCTCCTGTGTGGAACAGGGTTGTGGTACAAAGAAATTCAGCAGTCCTAAATTTCTCTACAGCATCCAGTCTTAGACATACCTTACTCCAGCTCCTTTCCCTCTCTAATGACCTGGTCAGTATATCAAAACGCTGACTGCGTCCTCTATCGCTCAGCGCATCTTATTTGCTCAGGCACAGACAATGAAGGCATTTCAAGGTAGGAATGTATGACTCAGACGTTGAAGAGGATTGCTACTGTTCAGGACTTGAGAATGGTGACCATTTTACAAGAACCCGTGGACAGAGACGAAGCTCAAAGTCGCTACGGAGTCATAGAGAGTCCAGCCAGGCCCAGTCAGTACACAGATGTACTCAACCACAACCTCAGGCAATAAGATCAATTTAGGAAGGAAAATCCAGGCATGGGAGCAAAAGTGAACATTTCCTAAAGAACTTAGAAGAGAAAGAAGGCATAATGTAAAGATGCACGTGCAGACAGCCTGGAGGTTGGTGTGAAGCCAATCCACTCCTCAATTCAACCACTTTTAACTTTCCAGCAATGAGATAGCCACATACATCAAAAGAAAGGGTCCCTGCTCAGGCCTTTAG
>JAQHUG010000155.1:3592048-3626418 GCA_028555095.1 Dicrostonyx torquatus
GTTAGCCAGGTGCCAGGAACACAGCCCGTTGGTGCCTCTTACAACAGGCAGTAGTCTCTAAGCCACCTCATGCCACGTTGTCTGAGCTCCTACACTTTGAGTGAGCCTCCCCTTTATGACTTACATTCCCTCAAACTACAGAAAACTATTAAGAAATACTAACGTTTGCATTTTAGCTTGTGTCTCAGAAAATGCAACATTACATTGCCCACAGCATACTGAAGCAAGAGAAAAGTGTATACACAGCATCAGCACTAAACCAATGGCTGCCCCTACAAAATGAAACCCTTGTGTTCCATTTCACATTAAAATGATTCTTCAAACCCAGAGACCTCAATCTGCCTGCTATGGCCACAAAACAGTCACTCTGATTTGAAGCTTTTTCTTAGCTATCAGCCCCGCCAGTCTCAACTTTATATTTCTTCAGGATAGAGCAAGAATTCCAATCATATTTTACGGACAATTGTTATTTTCCTACTGGCTTCTATGGTCTCACTCTTTCTGCTTTGTGTCCCCATGTCTTCTATCTTGGGTCATTCTCCTAGTGTCTAAGTGATGGAGGTTGGCTTCTACAAGTCTTTTTACCTCTGACCTTGACTATTCTCGATGTATTTTAATGTCCCTTTACTAGCATATTAAATTATCACAGATGTTAAGCAATGCATTGTTTTTGCAATTCTAAAGGTCAAAAGTCAAATATCAGTTGCCCTGGTCTCAGATTTTGTTGTTGAGACAATGGTTCTGGAGGAGCAGAAGCTTGTTCACTATTCCTGACTTCTGGTGGCAACAGCATCCTCCAGCTTGTGGCTGTTCCCTTCCTCTTTATAGCGCATCTGTCTCTGATCCTCTCACTTTATGTGAAGCGCTGCATTTTGTTAAGCCTATGTAGACAATCTGGAATAATCTTGTATCTTTACCTTAAAATCCTTTATTCAGTCCAATCTGTGAAGTTGCCTGTGCTACATCTAAGACAACAGTCATGATTTCCAGGTTGAGGAAGTGGACATAGCATCCTGAGGAGAGAAGTGGATTCTATGCTGTTCTTCTTCCCGGGGTTCTCACCCCAAGTCTTTAATACTACTGTATGGAAGGATTTCAAGGTTGTTTCTGCAATGGAGATTGTCTTGCTAACCACAGATCTACTTATCTTCTTCCTGAATTTTGTATCTCACAAAATATTCTATAACCAACCCACAGTTTAGCATTTTATCTAAATAAATCATCTTTTCTTCTATAATATGTTTCAACTGTTTTCCTCAACTGGAATCAGTTTTCGCACAATACACGCATCGCTAATGAGCCCCCTTCTCTCACTTTTGAATGTTTCCTCAGCACACACTCTCTGATATTCTTTCACTGGGGCGAGGCAATGCTTTCATAGCACTATGCACTGTTCCATCTGTAGCTCTTAACACATTATAATTTTACACAGAATTATAATTTTATATAAGTTCATTGGTATGACTGTTTTCTTCATGTTTTCTCCACTAGACTGTAAGTCTGCAGAGTAAGTTCTGTGTACTGTAATTCTCTTAACTCTCCACAGATTTTAAGCATAGAGAATATTCCAAATTATTTGTGAAAGAAGTGGATTAATTTTCTGCCAAGAGTTGCACAAGTTTTCTACTAAATGAGAAATCTATTTTCCATCTCCCATCATTTTATGAGCCTTTCTTTCAGAACATTCGGCTGGTTGTTTTCATTACCAGGAAAATAATTGAATTTAATATAATATTGTAGTGATAGTTAAGATAACTTAAACAATTTTGTGATATTTTAATATATTAGTATGTAAACAAAACTGCTTGATTTTCTGCCTGAGAGGAACATGTTGATATGATCTCGGATCCTAAACTACCTCCCATGGTTTGAAGGGAAAGATCTCAACAAGCAACAACTCTAGCAAACCTTACACTCAATGTACCGAAACCTTAATCTCAGTACTGTCAAGTTGATAGGGCTGTGGTAATGACTAATTGAAGTGGTTATTTGGAACACCATTTTCTAACTTTGTTCTGTTATTGAAGATCACCTGTCTTCATGATAGGAAACTAGGAAATGTGGTCTTCACCATCACCCGACCTTGTGAGAACCCCATAGTTTTGACAAAAGGTGGTTTCATTTGATTGTGTTACCAACTTTATAGCAAAGAAAGGATTTCTGCCTTGTCTTGGCTTATTAAGATAAATTTATTTAAAATCATACCATGGATAGTTCTTATACAATAAACTTTTATTTTCCACAGTTCTCAAGGTTGACAATTCCCAAGGGGGGGGGGCACTAGGAGATTCAGTGTCTATTGAGATTTCTACTTCTTGGTTCATCTACAATTCTTTCTGGTAAGTCCTTAAATGGTACAAGCTCCCTTATGCTGGTTTTATGGGTCACTTATCCTACTTTTGGGGTCTGTGCCTCCATAATGTAATCACATCTATGTGCCATGCCCTAATAAGAACCAATTGAAGGGCAAGATTCCAATAGGTGACTTTGGAGATAACTCCAGTACTCAGACTATAGTGTGCTCCTAGGTTTTAAAGTTTTAGCATAATTTATTACTTAAGAACATCAAAAAATGTAAAACTAAAGATCATTATCACATAAGAATGATTGTGCTGAAAATTTTGATTTTCTATCTCCTTTCATCCTTCCCACTAAATACTTTTAACAAAATGTCATCGTATTATCGCCTTTTTAACTTTAAATTAAGAAGTAAGATTTTACTGTAAGATCCATTAACATTTCCCATAGACAAATCTGTCTGACTTCAGGTGGAAAACATATGGTTGCCATTTCTTGGTGTTATTATATTGCTGTTTGGTTGATTTTGCTTTTTTCCTTTGAAGCTTGTAGCCAGGATAATCTAGACTTGTACTACTTCTGCTCCAGTTCTAGTGTACTGGGAATGCCACCATACCACAGAAGTGCGTTTTGTTTTCAAGTTCTAACCCAGACAGAGAGCTTCTGAAGGGGTTTAAGAAATGATAGTAACATTGCACAATTTTTCTAACTTTATAAATCGTAATTAATAAATGATGCCTTTGCTTGATTAAGTCTTACAGCCAGTTAATGGCAAATAGTTACTCTGCAATTACACAGATTCCATTATTTGAAAGAAACTTCCGCATGTGATAGCACGATTCAATATTTATGAAGACATTTCTCTACGTCTAAAGAGCACACCTGTTAATGGAGTTCTAAAAATGAGACTCGGTAATTATCACTTTCCTGATGATGTTCTTCAGAGTTTTATTGGTCGGGTGTTTGTCGTTTCTAATTCAGAACTGAAGGAGTGTGAGGAAAGCCTGGCCTCACTGCTGTTTCGTGACAGAGGCTGACACCTTAAACCTGCTTCGAAACATGTGGGAGGGGGGAATGGTGGCTGTTGCTGCATCTTTAAGGGTAAAAAAAAAAAAAACAACTTGTATTTAAATTATCCAAACCATTATCATCTCTCTCCTTTTTTCAATTCCATTTCAGCTCTTCTCTGACCCGTTGCTGTCACCTCATTGTTTTACAAGTATTGATAGATGTGATAATGAGGAATGACATCTATTCATGGAGAATCTGTAAGGTCTGAAGTTACAGAGTTTTTCATTAAGAAAATGTGTTTCTAGCAGGATCAGGCACCTTGACTTAATCAGATTGGCTCCAGTTCTGTAAACAAATGGATGTTCCCTAAGTTTCATAATGTCTCGCTTCTCGCTTCCGCCCACCTTCCACTTTGGTCCTTTTAATGACCCAGATGTTGTCACAGTAGTTTAAGTGCAAAGACGGGTTGCCACTCATTTTTATCCATTAGAATGAAAATGATGTGGGGCTTTCTGATGCTTTCATCTCAGAGAGGCTTTGGATATGCAGTTTTGAGTACTCGCCTTTAAAATGGGTTCTTATATACATGACAAATGATCACTAAGAAGAAACCAGAGAAGCAAGGTGCATGTGGAGATCAAAAGTAACCAACCTTCCTTCCTTCTGTGGATTCCAAGCAAGACTGGCTGTGAAGTGACCAGCCACCATCTCCAAAGTGGGCGTGTGTGTGCCTTACCTCTATAGCTCTGTCACGCCAGGGTTTCAACGCTAACTTAAATTATCAACAGATGTCACTGGAACTCGGTTGTTCTCAAACCCTGGGACAAATGGCTGAGGTGCCTATTTAACATATCAAAGCGGACCTGGATCTAGTTTCTCCCAGCATCCCTCAGTTACAACCTGGTACAGGATATGGTTGTCACACTCTTCCCTCTACCCCGAACTCTCCAGCCCAGGAGTTGGGCTGCCCTTGCCCCTGAGGCTCTTCCCAATATAATCCAGCCATTTGGTACCTACTTCTTTTTTGTTTGTTTTTTTTTTTTGCCATTTGCCCTCTTGCTGCTGTTCCTAGTGTCTTGTGCTCCTCCCCCCTCCACCCCAACCTCACTCTCACCCCCACTCCTGCCTCTCCTCACCATGGCTCAGGGTCAAGTTTACTCTCAACTCTCCCAAATGTCCCTGCCACTGGCTATGCTCTCTCTTTTATCTACAGTTACCCTCTTTATCATACCTAGGAGCAGTCATGGCCTTCCTTTTACTTTCTTTTTTAATTCAAATTTAAGTAAAATATTGCTGCCTGTGAAATCAATATAAAAATGCCCTCCCATAAGATTTTGCCCATTTGAAAATTTACAAATATACACTTTCATCAGCAGTTGGTTTGAAAAAAGCAATCTGGTTGTTAAATGCTCGAATATCATCCATTCATGTACTAGTCTTACAAGTGAATGCCCCAAAGTACTAACACTTTCAAGATGCAACTTAAGCTGTCACAAAAGATATTGATTTTATTGTAGCATAGGAGTGAAATTTTTAAAAGCAACACATATATGTGTATATGTATGTACATATAAATTTTATTATTCACTCCCTGATTTTTAGCTTTATATAAAGCACTTATATGTAACATGAGGCCTGGCTTGTTGGGGTTTCTGTCCTGCCTGGTACCCCACAGCCAGCAAGCCCCAAAGAAAATCACACAGAGATCTCCATAAGATTGTAAACTGATTGGCCCATTAGCTCAGGCTTCTTACTAGCTCTTATAACTTATAATAGCCCATTGTTCTTATCTATGTTAGCCACATGGCTCGGTACCTTTTCTCAGCATGGCAGATCACATGCTGCCTCTTTTGTTGTAAATAGGGGAGAGGTGTGGGTTATTTTCCCCAGCCGCCAGCCGCTGGCCCGCTCAGCCGCTGTCCGCCTGGACCCAAAATAACCACATGAGAACGGCATTCGTTCAAACTCTGCCTGGCCCATTATCTCTAGCCTCTTCTTGGCTAGCCCTCACCTCATAAACTAACCCATTATAAAAGTCTGTAAGCCACCACGTGGTGACTTACTGGAAAGGTCTAACCTGCATCCATCTGTGACGGGAGCCTCATGGTGACTGGCTCTCTCACTTCCTTTCTTCCCAGAACTTCCGTTCTGTCTACTCCACCCACCTAAGGACTGACCTATCACAAGCCAGGCAGAGTCTTTATTTAACCAATGACAGCAACAGAAATAAAGGTGGACCTTCCTACACTCTTTGATGTGCAGGAAAGGTGAGGGAGCTTCCTGCTTCCCAGAATTCTCCTATTCTCACCTCTACTTCCTGTCTGGTTTTCCCGCCTATACTTCCTGCCTGGTCAATCAGCGTTTATTTAAAACATGATTGACAGAATACAGAATTGTCCCCCACCACTTATAAACAAACAAACAGAAAGGTGACTCGTATTTGCTCAAATACCTATTCCTACAAACTCAGTATAAAAGTGTCAGATCTTTCTTCAGTACTGTCCTCTTCTGGCTCTCCCAGGAACACCTGCCCCAGAGGCCACAGAGGGTCACCCATCCTTTCCCTTGCTTACATCAGGATTTATCAGCCCTCTCCTGCTTTGTATTTCAGATCCTCAAATTTCCCAAAAATAAAATTCCCCCAAATATCTCAAATGATATACACCTAGTCATACATACTCTACATTGTTTTCGGAGAAAACATGATTAAAAGTAACAAAAGCTCACATCATTGTAGTAGGAAGGTTGGCAGGCCAGTGTGTAAGACAGAGATATCTAGAATCTTTGAGTCCTTATTTTGCTTCTAGGATTAGCCAATGAAATTAGTTTTCTGCTCTTCTGTAAATCGAAGTCAGTACTGAGGTCTGGCTATTCAGGACCGCTGCCTCCAATCCAATGACCAGCATTTGATAACTGTCCCTTAGGTCTGTCTGAATTTATTTCCTTTCCTTTGATTCTGTTCTCACTTAAGCTACCAGCTATTTCATTTAAGCTTTTACCTAAGCTGCTTTTAACCATCTTATTGGGTTTTGACTCCTCACAAGTAACTTTCAGCTGAAACCACCTAGATAAACCCTTTTCTCCATCACTGTCCCAGGCCAGAGTGAAACCGTTTCATTTCAGCCTCAGGGAACCATCCATCCCATCCTCCCATTGCTTCCCAGGACATACACATCTACATACACATCTATTTCAATAAGTATTTACTTAAATCAGTCTGCTGCCATTTGAGGAGCTTGTTGTTTAGTGTTCTCTTTGATCCTCTGTCTGCCTAATAATCACACTGCAAATAGGCTATGGGTTCAGTCATTGTATCCGTCCTGATGATTTCTCTCTTTGATAGTTGTCTTATTGTGTGGAGGGAGACATTGATAAGGAAGCCTCCTTCTCCTTCAGAGCCAAAAGATCTATTTTACCATTTGAGAAAGCAAAGCATGACAACTATTGAATATCTAACCAAGAAATTAGGAGAATTTTTGGAATACAATATGAAAATAAAATTCTTAATCTAAAATATTTTTTCAATGAGTAAATCAAATGATTAAATAATGCTACTTTAATTGCTTATAGAGTTTGAAAAGCATTGTTTTAATTATATGCTAATTACTTCCAGCCAGTTCATATTATAAGCCTTTCAAAGGCTTTAAGCAAAAACTAAACGAGGCATATCTGTGAAACTATCAACTTGCCATGAATACATATTTGGGATTTAATAAAACTACTCTATATACTACAAATAAACCAGAAAATGAAATATTCTCATAAATTATGTAATCTTTGCTAAACTTACTTGTTTAAATAATTGATCAATTCACAGTTTTGCTGGAACCATAGCTTGTCTATCTATGCCTATATTTTGTTATGAGAAGTAGGTACACCTGAATAAATCCATAGACATTCGTGTTCTGCACACATAAACAAGATCTTTCATAAAACATTGGAATATTCCAAATATTACAAGTTTCTAAATAATAGATGCATACATAAAACAGGGAAACTAGCAGTTCCCAAAACTCAATTCTGATATTTCATACACTCCAAAATGTAATCCAAGTTCTATCAAATGAGATTTATAGACTATTGCTAACAAAAAGAGACATTGAAAGCCAGCCACTTGAGTCAAATTTAATTAGTCAAAATTTCAATGTGGAAATTTTTCAAATGGCCTCCTGCCCCCAGTGCCACAGAGGCAATCCACTTATCAGCCCTGTGACTTTATAGTCAGAGAAAGTGCAACAGCACTTCATAGATTCCAGACAATTTTAAGGTACCCTGTTTTTGAGTTTTAAGGGTGATGTATACTAGATTTGCTGCATGAGCTTATGGTACCCTTGACCTTTAAAAATATATTTTAGACTTACTTATTTTTACCTTATGTGTGAGTATTTTGCCTGAATGCCAGTATGTGTCCTACGTTCTCTGAGCTCCTAAGCCATCTCTCTGGTCCCATGGTGCCATAGCTCCTTACATTATGTTAAATTACTGTGACATTACTTTAAACTAAAATCTCAAGTTCACAGTTAAGCAGTTCACACTTGACTTTTGTTCTGTGTATTTGATTCAGCTTACAAGTGTTCCCTGAGGACTATAATGATAACTTTCATCTCTTGAGCAGCTACACCCATAGAGTGTTTCTAGTGTTAGCATCACAGAATCCATTAGTACTTCAAGCCATTAGCAGTCACCATCATCAAGAATAGCTAAAACCATCCCTTGACACTATCGATGCTTCCAATAAAAGATAGTCGGGGGAGTGGCACACTTCTTTAATTCTAGCACTTAGGAATCAGAGGAAAGCAGACCTTCAAGTTTGAGGCCAGCCTGGTCTCCAAATCAAGTTCCAGGGCAGCCAGGCCTACATGGAGAAATCCTGTCTCAAAAAGACAAAAATAGGTAGAAGGGGAGCGGGGAGGAAGAGAGTGGAGTGGAGAAAAATATATAGCATAATAAAAACAATAGAAAGAAAACAATACACACATACATAAGACAATAGCATTATTTTAAAGATTTTTTCAAGGTGTAAGCTACTCATCCTATGATGTGTTGGCATGTAGTTGACAAAACAAGAAAAGGAAGGGAGGTATGTGAATGTGTGGGGAAAAGTGACGCTCACATTTAGAGGAGAGATGGCCAAAATCTATGGCCAAAGTAGTCGTGTGCCAGAAAACAGTATTATTTAAGTAAAGAAAAAAAAGAATCAGACATCAGAAATCAGAGAAAAACACACTGCATAGGCTAAAAAGCAGTGTGGGCCATGACTGGTGAATTTCTTTATGAAAACACTCTCCAACTACATGCATGCATCCTTGGTGGTAAAATGCCTAATGTGTCCAAAGAGAAAAGCAAACCTGGCAGAATCTTTCTAGAATTATGATCCACAACAGTGACCAGCACAGCAACATATGACTGAGGAGGCAATAAATACTCTCATATCGTGGCAGAAAATAACAGCTGTCTAATTGGACTTAAGGCCTGTTCAACAGGAGGGAAATCATGCCTGACACTAGAAAGGAACCCAACATCTCAGAGCTAAAAAGGTCATGAGTCTTACAAGAGAACCTTATACCAACAGTTCATTAAACCAATTTCTCACTATATTCGAAAAACTTTTCTTCACATCCACAGCGAGCTCTCACGCCTCATCAAAGAAACAGATGTACATGATTACAGAACTCCACAACTGCTCAAAATTCAGAGAACAACTGATTATGGGATGATCAGCCCCAGTGAATAAATCTGTAACACAAGTCCTGCTCCTAACCCTTAGGGAACACAATGGAAAGACTGAAAGAGCAGGATCAGGAAATACTGTGAGGCCTTGCCCACAATAAACAAACAGTATGACTGCCTAAACAACACCTAAACAATGACCACACCAACAGGCATGTTAATGTACAAGGGGAATTCTCAGACTCTACTCCTAAGCAAAGAGCTACAAGCAACTGTAGACAGGATGAACGTCCTAATTGGTTATCTAATACCAATTTGGCAGCCCTGAGACCATGTACATACAAATAATACTAAATGGACTGAGCGGGCTGTATCTGTATATTTATGCATTTATAGGTGTCTATGTATAACCATTAAAGTAAAGAGGTAATGGATGTGAGATGCAGGAAGGAGGAGGATCATGGGGAGGTCAAAGGAAGCAAAATAAGGGGAAATAATACTATATTTGATATTTGATTTTTATATATGATAAATAAAAAATAAGAAAATAGAAAGGAATGTCTTTGAGATAAAAAAGTACAAAATTATATACTCATATATTTGACCTCCTTTACATCAGATTTGTTTTATTGAATTGTATGAAATCTTTACAAATTTAAACCATCAGTAGTGTATGAGATATCTATTTTGCAAATACTGCTCCTCTCTTCTTTTTCTTCGCATTGCCTAGTAAAAAAGTGAAAAGTTTAATATTGTAATTTTAGGAGTCTGTTTATAGCCCCCCGCAGGTAAGTGTCCCTAAAGATAAGTGACAGCTATCACACATAAGGATGCAGGAAATGCAAATCAAAGCTACTGTCATTTGCTATCTGATTAATCAAATTTCAGAGTAGTGAAACACTAAGTGTTGGAGATTGTTTGAAGCACTCCCAACACCCATCACCCATATATTACAAAGTGGCACAGTCACTTTGGAAAACCGTTCAACAAGTATGCTGGCACCACTCAGAAATCTGCGTCCCTTAGAACCACCCCCCCCTTTCTCCTGGATATTTAGCAAAGAAAAACGCCCATGTCTGTTCAATGTTTGAAAACAAATCATATTTTAGGACATTTACTTAAAATAGCCAAATTTGAAAATGCTTGTTTATTAACTCGTGAATGGTAAAAACGTCACGGTATAACCAAATTAAGAAATAGTATTCACCAATGAGAAGTAATTGCTTATATAGCCAACATCAGAAATGAACCTCCAATCTACTAAACAAAATGAAGTAGGTAAGATCCCAAACCTAGACTATTTAATTTCCATTACATGGAATTACACAAATCCATTCAGGTGGAATTAGATAATAATTCTGATGACTAGAATAGTAGGAATTGAGAAAATGGAGTCGTTGATTGAAATTTTGAGAAGACTGGAAAGTTTCCATCATGATTTTCCCCCATCATAATTATACTATGACTAGGATGATTATTTTTTCAAAACTCAAATTGCACACATAAGCAATCATGAATTTTGTTGCATTTGAATCCCTCTTGAAACTGGAGCAAAGTGGTGTTGAAAAAATCTTTAGAGTGAATGAACTTGACTTTTAAAACCTGACAAAGAAACAGAAACCTTGAATGGAAATTCAGCCATTAAAGAGTTTCGTTTAATAAACTTAGACACACTTTCTCATTTGTACTGGGGAAAAAGTAAAATATAAACCACAAATTCAAGCATGTTTCATGTTTCTTGTGTGAATTTATATGGTTATCCAACAAGCTCCTCATTCATTGCAACATCTAAATAATTGCTCGTAGCTCTACTCTACCAGTAATTGCCACAGCCTGTGCCGTGTTTTGACTCGGCAAGCCCTACTTAAGTACCAAGCTGCATTGAGTTTGGCCACATTGTCCTTCTCGCTTTTATGCAGACTCTCACAGGAAATGTAGACATTTTCCATAAAGTTTACAACCTTTCTGGTAATTGAGCACAATATGGTTCAGTGTATCTAAACGTCTGGCCTCTCTGTGGCTGTGATAAAACACTGGCCAACACCGAATTGGGGACAAAAGGATTTTTCTGGCTTACAACTTTCAGTTCATCAGCACGAAAATCCAAGGCAGGAACGTGGAACCAAGAACTAAAGCAGAGGCATTGGAGAATCACTGCTTACTGATGGAATTCATCTGCCTTGTTCACCTGTCAAGGGGTGGTACCTGCCACACTGGGCAGCAACCACAGCTTCAACTTCCACATAAATTATCCAGACCAGTCTGTAGGATGCAGTGCCTCAGTTCGGGGTTTCCTTTTCCAGGTCAGGTGACTAATTTGTGGCAAGTTGACAGGAACTACTCTTAACAGTGGCCAAAACACACGAAGTCGTATTAATATTTAAAAACACGAGAAAAATTTCAGTGGTAACTTTTATGACATCAGTCTACTTACCAAATTGCTCCACAAAAGTAGACTCAGTGCCAATGCTTTAAAATATAATCCATAAAATCGTGCCAGATACGAGCTCACTCTCTGTCACCATTTCTCTTTGGCACTGTATTAGAGGTCTAGACCCAAAGGCCTAAGTGGAAAATGATCGATAAGCAACGGAACACAACTGTAATTATTAGTAATTGATAAGGCTTTTTCAAAAAAAAATGAAAAAATAAAACCAAACTTAAACTTGAATGTAGCAAAAAGAAAACTATAGATCTAAATGTACTTGCTTCTATGCTATGCCTATTTACTTTATGACAGAAAACACGACTTTTTCAATAAACAAAATTATATCAACAGCTATCGATAGCCTATAGATGTTGGTGGTTAACTTTTAAGCATTTATATCCATAAATGAAAACAAAAACAGAAACGAAAACAAGACAAGCAAACAAACAAATGAGCTAATGGCCCGAACAAGGTTGCTTTGAAAACTAGTGCACTGTTAAGAAGAAACTCTCTAAAAGGTTTGATTCTCAGGGCAACAGTGAAATGCCTTGTCTTTCTCATTTAACTGAGTGTGTATGGGTGATTTACCTGCATGTGTGTCTTTGTACACGTGTGTGCCCGCCCGTGGAGATCAGAAGAGGAGATTTATCTGATCTCCTGTAACTGAACCTGTACAGAGTTGTGAACTGCCGTGTGCGTGTTAGGAATTCAACCTCATTTCCCTGGAAGCGTACCCATTGGTATTAACTGCTGAGCCATCTCTTTTTGCTTTCAATGATTGTTTTAAATCGTTGAGTTTTAGGATAACTTGAAGTTGGGAAAACATACAGCTTCGTAGAAAACAAGGTTCAAACAAAGCAGCCCTGCCTGGAATCTCAGGACTTCTCAACATAGAAGCCCTGGCATCTTGCCACCACACTTCACAAATATGACAATTACAAAGGGGAGGGCATCTCTATAACATGTCCCAGATTTCCCCAAACTTGGAGTTTCTATGGTAATTCTTTGAAAGTAACTGCAGATTCCAGAATAACCTCAGATCATAAAAGTACCCTGGCTCAGAAAGAACTGGTTATTAGTCTGATCATACCCTGAAAACCTGTCCCCCTGCTGTACTGGATGTGTGGTGTTATCACTGGGAGGAACAGAAGTAAGTCGGGGGCTCAAATCTCCCTGGGGTAGAGCAAGCAACGTTCAGCAGAACATTTAATCGGCCCATGCTTACTGAGAACTGTGTCACCTCTTGCTCTGTTACATCCTCTTCTACCTCATGGAATTCTTATAAGGGACCTCACGTATACTCAGCGACTGTGAATTATTAGCTCCACCACCACCCACTGTTCTATAGCCACCGTCAGGGTCCAACAGAGAAAATAGACTCATGATTGCACAAGGAGACTTTAATGTAACAAGCACTACCAACCAAGCACAAAGCTGAGAACTGAGCAACTGAAAAGACAGGAAGAGAAAATGCCAGTGCACTGGAGGGAGGAACCATGGGAAACGGATGGCAATTATGACCGAAAGAGCAAGAAGGAAAGTAGCAACAGTGTTCCACAGAGGGAGCAGAGACTCTGCTTTCTCAAGGATGGGTTGGAGGTTCTGTGTGTCAGTGAACACGCGTGTCTGTGGGTCTCAGAGAGGATCAATGGTGCTGAGATACAACCTCGGAGGACAGGTGCTGAGGTGGGAGGGTGGAATTGTGAAGGGCGGAATGTCTTAAAGGGGAAACTTGTGGAATCGTGAAGGGCGGAATGTCGTAAAGGGGATGCTTAGCGGAATCGCCTCCTGGTCTCGGCTGCTGCTGTGTAGGCAAGACCTGTGGTTGCCAGGTGGAAGCTTTGCCCAGAGGGCTCCCAGGAACCCGCTCAAGCAAATAGAAAATGAACAGTGAAGGAGCATAATGGGGCAGGCTCCTTCTTCTCCTCCACTCTTACCAGAAGGACCTCGCGGGAGTCCGGTAACAAGACCAAAGAAAGGTTGGTGAAGTCCCGGCTTAGCACTTCAGAGTAATTGCAGGACAGTGGTTTGAGCAAGAGACAATAGTGTAGAAACTGGCACAATAATCCACAGGAAATTTTTCTGAAATAACTGAAAATTGATTTAAGATTACAGTTACACGGTGGTAAACGGCTAAACTCCTTTTGTAATTTGGTAGCTCACAGAGATGCCATGTAGCCCGGCATAACCTCAAAGTTTTAATAGGAAAATAACTATGAATTCTGGTGCCAGAAGATACATGATGCGGGGCTGGAGAGATGGCTCAGTGGTTAAGAGCATTGCCTGCTCCTCCAAAGGTCCCGAGTTCAATTCTCAGCAACCACATGGTGGCTCAGAACCATCTGTAATGAGGTCCGGTGTCCTCTTCTGGCCTGCAGACATACACACAGACAGAATATTATATACATAATAAATAAAAAAAGATACATGATGCATCTGGATGTCTGCATTTGATTCTGTTTTTGAATACCATTGAACCAGACTGCGGTTCTCAAGGGAGAAAGTAAAATATCAGCCTGGAGAGATGGCTCGGTTTAAAGGTACTTGCTGCACACACACAGGGTCATGAGCCCGGATTCCCAAACCCACATAAAGGGGGTCACATCAGCACATGCCTGTGATCTTAATGCTGGAGAGAATGAAACGGGCAGACCCCGAGGGCTTTCTGACTAATCTAACTTCTGAACTTTGCCCTGCTTAAAAACTATAAGGTAAAGGATTGAGTAGGATACCTGATGTCAACATGTGTTCCATTTGCACTACAGACACACACACACACACACACACACACACACACACACATGCGCGCGCGTGCGCGCGCGCACACACACAGAGTATAAACTTTAGCCAAGGAAACAATCACTGATAAGGTCCCTACATTAAAAAAAAAAATCCCTATTTATTTAAAACTATTCACATGAACACACCCAGAATCTTCTGATGAGATCTTAAAAGTTTTGAGTCATTAGATTTAAATAGACTGGATGAAGATTCTAAATGGGGATCAAGCAGATTTCAATTTCTGTCATTGTGTTCCCTTATGTAATAGACTAATATAAAATTGTTTGTTACAAAACTAATGTAGTCCCTTTAAAATTACTGGCCAATATTGCCTCACCAAATCTTAAGTTTTGTTTTAAATTTGGCGCAGTGTCTGCTCCTTAATCTACTGCTATGTCAGCCAGCAATTGTGACTCCAGTTACCAGCCTGCTTCTCTGGTAGTGGCCTGGATTCCCACAGCCTGGTGGGAATTTTGTTCCCCCAACCGCTGGCTCTGTTGCTGCCTCGAAAGGTAGCTTTAATTAAATCTTTATCATTCTATTTATAAATGAGACTTGAGATTCAAAGGCTGGGATGAAAACGTCCTAGCTCAGAGAGTTTGAATAGCAATTAGCTGACCTTCTTTTCTTGCTGATATCTCCCAAAAAGTGCACCCATCCACTCTGCCAAAGGAAAAAACAAAAGTCAGGCCCCTCTAAATCCTCCCCTCCTACTTCCAGTGCATCTTCCTTTCTCTTCCAGATGTCCTCTGATGCTCTATGCTTAGTCTCTGTCAACTAGTTGCTAACTCAGCCTCCTGACCCCAGATTAATTTTCTTTTAATTAATGGAAATTCAAACCCGGGGGTTACAGCATGATTGAATATCACGCAACACTTAGATTTATTGGCTGAAACCTGTCTGCTTTGTCTCACGACCATTTAATCGCTTGATTTGCTTCATCCTTCAGATATTTCTCTTTTGTCCTAAGTTATAGTAAGTTCTTCTACTTGTTAACTATCTTAATAACATTACAAATATATTTTAGGGTATAAAACCATCATTTGTAATTTTCTGTCCCTTTAAATATTTAAAACTGAGTTTTGCTTTTAATTTATGCTAAAAAAATAACATCTTGCACTCCTAATTTTACTCACTATTAAGTCATGCTGGGTATTAGGGTAATTCTCTGCCCATATATTTTCATGTTATCGTGCACTTTTTATAACCTTAAAAAGTTAGGTTCTGTAGTGCATCACCATAATTCTGTACACATAATTGAGTATATTAAGGGTAGACACTTGTTCCCAAGGCAGTCATTCAAAAAGTTGACCATAGAATAAACTGCAATAAGAATGTAGTCAATAGTCTATTCACAACAGAAAAAAGTCAGTGATGGATAAGCCTGTAAAGTCATCACTAGCTTTGTTAGTAAAAATGTAAACTTTAAGATGGGGCATGAAGAATCTGTCTACTGGTTTTTAACCGTGGCTGGGGTAGTTGACATGCCATTGTGTAACCAGCAGGGTGTAGGGGTTCCTTTTACTCTACATCCTCACCAACAGCCATTATTTGTTTTCGTAATGACTACATTCTGGTTTCTCTAAGATGGAACACAATGGGATTTTATTTAGCCATGAAAAACAAATTCTGTTATTTGGAAGAATATGGGCACAACTGGGGAGGGGAAAAAGGAGGAAGAGGAGTGTGAGAAGAGATGGTAGGATGTCCTTAAAATCCATTTTCTATGTGTTTGGAAATGTCCTATCAACTTCGTTCTCTAGGTAATGAGATGATATTTAATCCATTGGATTGTTTGAAATAAAAAGAGTGACAATGTGTAACATTGGAAAGACTAAAAGGAAGTTGTCATTGATGTCTATCACAGGCGGAAGTATGAGTTAGGAAGACATCTGACAGCACGTGTCAGCCTTGACATCGTGCTCACCTTTTGGCCTTCTCATTTGAGGTCAAGTTTGCAGAAACATTCACATACTCAAAGAAGTCACGATCATGTTCAGTGCAACATTCACAGGAGAAACGATTGAAACATTTCTATCACTAGGAAAGAAAGATTAAATAAATGTTGTTAGTAGGACCTAAGTAAGTTAAAAATCAAACTCAACAGCCTTCTCATAAACCATGGACAAGTGCGGTCCAGTCCCACCTAGTCACATCTGTGTGCATCACTTAAGCTCTTTTAGCACGGGCATTTACACTTACTTAGCCTTGGCCTGGTGTGAGTCTTTCTTTAGGCATCCTTATGACTGATTCTCTCCAGGCTCCCGCCTTGCATGGAACACTCAGAAGAGGTCTTCTTATAACATACTGACCAGCGTCCTCACTACATGTTATCTTCCTTCATGTCAGTCTGTAGACATTGCCGCTCCTCGTCAGTCTATTAAATATTGAGCTGCAGATTCCTCTGTCATCCATTTCTTTCACTGAAAGCAACTCTTTTTTTGAGAAACCAATCCATCTATTAGCTATTAACAAATTCTCTGTGCATGGAATGGTGACTTATAAGGAAGAATATACTTGATTAATTCGCTAGTTATTTTAAAGCATCTTCTAGAAGACTTGAATGGTGGAATGTTTAGCATTTGCAAGGCTCTGGGTTAGACCACCAAACAAAGGAAAAAGAGAAAGAAAATACAAGGAAGGACTTTATTTATAGCATAGATGGATGTATACATCCAGCTTGTAAATCTTGAGTTTGGAATATAGGTCATTGGAAAGTGCATGCTTAACATGTAGAAGGTCCGACTTTTTAATCTCTGTCATAAAATACACACAAATATGCAGATTACATTTAGCAAGAGTATACAAAATATGGTAATATTTGTGTTATCAGTTTTTGTGTTCATTGTGTGTGTGTGTGTATGTATATATACACATATGTGTATGCCCTACATGTGAAATATATATGTGTATGTGTGCATGCTGTATATGGTACATATAGGTATATATGTGTCAATATTTATATATAAATGCACATGCATTTGATATTCCAATGACGTAAATGTCTATACAAACAATTGAAAGTATATATGAAATAAAGATCTCTGTGAAAGAATATCTTTTGAAAAGCAAGGAAAAGGAACTTTGAAATTTATTCACATATTTCTATATGCATTTAATGTTGCTATGAGAATAGATTGATAGACTTTTCATAAAATAAAAGCAAAGAGGATTTGAATAACTCATAAAAATAAATGTCTTTTTAAAAGTCTTGTTTAAAATAGATGATATCCTGATCCTATATATGCATTAGCTCATAGAATAGTTACAACAGTCCTAAAGGACAATTATTAAAATCCTTACTAGGTCAGACTCTGATGATAAAGATGATTTCCATAACTCACACAAAAGGGACAGCCTCTGGGTAGCAGAGCTGGGGAAGGAAATAAGAAGGAAACTAGAATTGAAGACAAGATGGGGGAAAGCAAGTTATCCATATGCCAGCTACTGCACAGAAATCTAGATGCAGCAAAGAGTGATGGGAGGTGTTTGCCACTGTGAAAAACTATACATTAAGGAAAATGAAATTAAGAAGATTTTCACACCCTTTCGTGGGGTGCTCGCAAGAGTACCCAAGAGTCCTGGGCCAAATGGTTGAGCTATTTCTCAGTCCCTACATGTGTTCTGACAAATTCATATGGGGCATGGTTTGAGGAAGTTCTTTGTTCTAAATCATAGAAATTTTACTTTAAAAAAATGTGTTTCTAACTACAGAAATAAGGACATGTGTTAGAAAAGATAATTCATTTCTTGTCTTCTAAAAAAAATAAAGCAGTCATCAAATTGGCTCAATGTTGGTCAACAAAGCACGAATATTTTAAAAACTCCTAAAGGGATCATAGAAAGAACCTATGCCAGACTTGTAGAAACTCTTATCTTGACATTTTTCTGTTTCCTTTTGTGTACTTACATGTGTGGCCATTTACTGTTTCTAATCCTGAAGTTATGGGTAACCTAACTGAGTGAACTTCTGCTAAATTTTATTTGGAAGAAGACAAGGTCAACTAAAACAGTACACACGGAGGAAACACAGAAACAGATTGCCTCATGTTAGAGCGAACTTACTCCTCCTACTCCAGCTTCAGACTCACCATTTGCAAGTATCACCACACACTCCACCACATAGCAAAGTTTATCCTCTTTGGAGACTCTCCAGGGACGGAAGGAAGAGCACACATAAGCAGTTCGTCCATTTGATGTCTGCTAAAATACTGCACTAGTTACCGCCCCAAGGCTAATATGAAATTGTGCCTCTAACCCTCCTGTACGCTTTAAGATTTAATTTGAGGCATAAATGGAATTGATCCTTGTAGTTGTACTATTCTAATTAAAAACACTGTTAGGAGAAAAAAAAGCACTGTTAGGTGCAACTGTAAGTGAACTCTCTAAAAATATCCGTGCAGTCTAACTGTAGGTGTTCTATTCCTGAGAAGCCAGTATGCCAAAGGTCTGAAGACCGCCTGGCTGCTTTCTGTTGGAGAGAGTATTGGTTCTGACATGGGATTGAACCTGAGCGTGTATGATTACAGCTATACACATGATGAAGCTTGGCTTTCAGCATTCAAAGCGTCTACACAGCAGAAAACTGCTCTTTTGCAAACAGAAGGGGGGGGTGAAAGATGAAGTATCACATCTCATTTGTAGACTTTGTTCCTTCCTTTGAAAATGACTCAAAGAGTGGGTCACGTTGTTCTGTTAAAGTGTGTTCCCTTTTACACAGACGCAAGAGCATGATTTAAGAGTGTGCTCATCTTGAGCGCCATGCCTTTTATGTCGTGCGCTATTGAAATATAAATACACCACTAATTCTTTGCAACCACTAGACTGTAAATCAAACATGCCACTTAGTAGTTGACCCTTATTTTTCACTTCTGTTCTTTACAAAAGATTACCAGGTATCTGTGGGAACGACAAGAAAACAGAAAATTGTGAGGAAAATGCTTTGACCTCTCACTCTTCCTAAGGCAACATGTGTGTTTGAAGCTATTTGTAACAAATCCAACAACTAGTCAAAGGGTTAAAACTTTAGTCAAACAAGTTTATGCAGTTTATATGTTTCTTCTTTCCAGTTGCTTTATATATAAAAATCCATTAAAAGATGCAATGTCTTTGGCCCAGAGAGATGGCTCAGTGTGTAAATGTGCTTGCCACCAAGCTCAGAGGCTTGGGTTTCAACACAGGGACTCACATAGTAGAATGCAAGAACTGAGTCAAGGCTCACAAAGATACACAAACATGCACACACTCACACTCACACACACACACAAATAAAGTATATTTTTAATTAAAGGAAATGTAATTCTTTTACAAAGTGATAGACTGTTAAGAAAATTCTTGAGAAAAATGAAGTTTAGACATATCTTTGAAACAATATTAACCCAACCCAACCGTATTAACAGTTCTCACACACTAGATATCTGGTATGTGCTGGCCACCCAGAATGCATCGGGTCTGGCTGTCTCACAGTGAAATGTTCTCGTTCCAGTTAGGAGCTTGCTGTTATTGTTCACAAAGATCCGTTTCAGAAGCGTGGAGGTGAAAGCAGCTTCAGTGTATTGATGAGCAACGATGCTCACGGTGGAGTGGGAACAAATCTCACTGAAAGTAGCAGAAAGGTGAATTTTTGGAAAATTTTTGCCAGCTAGGAAAGAACTGAGTCACATGTCAGTTAAACCTGAGCTATCATCTTGGAATTAGAAAGGAGAGAGGAGATAGTCCGTTGACCAAGAGTTGTCAAGAGATGGATTTCAAGAGAAAGGAAATCTCCTATGATCTACTTCTATTACACTCTACTGAACATTTATCTTTGAATAATTCAGCATCTCTATCTCCAAACCTGCTTTTCTGCTTGTTTCATTGCTCAACAAAAGATATCATTATCTTTTTACATTCTCAAGACAAAAGTCTATGCTTTTTCTTTGCCTCTCATTCTATCATCAAGCTACGTCCACTTTTTAAAAAATTACCTTTAATTCCTCATAAGGATCTTTTCTACCAAAATCCAGATGGTGTGTATATATGCTAACAGTCTAGCAGTGTTATTGGTGGTAGGTCCCTTAAGAACTGAAGCCTAGTGGTAGGTAATAAGTAATTGAGGACTCTGCGCTTAAAAGAGATTGCTATTGTATTTTCTCAAGGGACTTTGTTTAGTTCCCTTGAGAACCTGTAATTATGCAGAGAGCAACCCCAGATTGAGATTATCCTGGCTGCATATCTCATCTTGGGATAACTTCCCACACTTCCTCCAATCATGATGTGTTCCCACCCATTATAATGTAGATAGAAGGCTCTCACAAGCCAGAACCATGCTGTCAGAGTTCTAGAACTGTTCATTAAAGATATCCTTTCTCTTTACAAATAAGTCAGCATCAGGCACTTTGTTATGACAACACTAAGAGACAAACACCAGACTAAGCACCCTGTGACTTCAGTTTTGATTGTGGTTCACACAAATAAATAATTCTACAGAGGAAGAACTAATTTGGAAGTTGAGGCAGCTAAATTACAAGAAGAACAAGAAGAGATACCAGCTGTCACTCCTACAATTTGACACAACCAAAACATGTGGCATCGCTAGACCCAGCAATGTGCTGGCTCCTATTCCCTAGGGGCAAACAAACCCTCTTTGCCAATTCCTATGGTGTAAATGTTCTATTGCCATTGATTTCAAGACACCAGCTTCTCAACAAATCAAAAGTTGGGAAAATATGCACACCTTCAGGTCTTAAGAGTGGGCAGAACGGAAATCAGAAATAAAGTATAATTTGGAGCTATGACAAGAAAATAACCAACTTCCAAAGGTGCTGTCTGACCCAGAGCCTTTATGGCTCGTAAATGAATAAATTCACTGGTTTCTCCAGTTCTTCCACTTTCTATTCTCGCTTTGGTGCCTCTCTTCAACCAAAGCTCACCAACTTCCTACTGAGCCTGACAAATGTAGCCCCAAAGCTCACATCTCCTGAGAGCAAAGCAGGAGAAAGATGAGGCAGAGACCCAAGGACAGATGAATCAAAGACAAATATCAAGTTCAAGTTTGTGACACAACTCTGAGTGTGAGGCCATCCTGAGAACATGGGGACCATTGCCTCACCTAGAGGCAGGCATTCATTAAGCATCAATAAATATTTTACAGAATCAATGAATGATTTATTAGCATCTGTCATGTTAGCATTTAATAATCAGGAAATCTGGGTCACTTTGTGTATATGACTTTCTATCAATTCACATTTATTGATATAGTGAGACCACGACTTAGCGAAATTACATGTAAAAGTACTATGTGGTTTGCCCTTTAAGACAGGTGGAGTGTGTACTTTAGTCCTGTGACCCCGGCCCATGGGGTTTGTTGGAAAATAACTGAAAGGTTTTGCTTGAATTAGTGACACAATTTTAAAACTTCCAATTATTTAGATAATTTTAAGAATTACCACAGACCTGGTGTAGTCTATGCATGTCCCTCTCCATCTGGGCATAGACTGTCGCCCTTTCAACTCCAAATCCTTGACTGAAGATACTTGTCTCTATGGCTAGCTCCTGAGAACAGGCAAGTGGTCTGAATTTCCACCCGTTTCCTGTCTGGCCACCTTCTGTTTCTAGCCACATCCACTAAAGTCATTCACACTCACAGGATGGCCACATGCAGAATTTCCTGTGGACTTTGTACAGTTCCTCTTCTTCATATAACTGTCTTTGTTAAAAAAAAAAACTATTTTACTTTGATCACAAATCATGTCTATGATAAACACATCCATTAGTTAAAGATTAGGGACTGATTTTAATCAGTCACAAAACTTTTAAGAGGAAAAAGGCTTCCAGCATGAACTCAGTCACCTTTGACTTGTTTAGAGGTGACAGCATTTTTTAAAGGGTGGATGAAGGGGTCAGGAAAGGAGAGCAGGGATTATGGAGCCTAGGAAGAAAAGAATTAAACATAGGAAGGGGTTAGCCAAGGCTCAGCTGTGTTCTTACCAAGGCTGGGTGGGGCAGGAATTCTGTCTTTATGTTGGCACAGTAAATTCTTTTTGTAGGACTGCGTTTTTCTTGATCAAGCACTAAAAGTGCAGGCTAGCATTATCCTTGACTATGGCCTTGAGTTGTTAGAAACTGGGTTAATATTTTGTCCAAGTCTTGGCAGGCCAAGGTTGAAAGTTAGTCAAGAGAAGGAATAAAGCCACCTTACTAATGAGAGCAGAAGCTTCGAGGCCAGTCCAATCTCCACCCAGAGCATAAGTATTTGGTGCACTTTGAACTACCTCATGTGAATTATCCTCCAATTCCACTGCCGCTTAAGAGTGGGCTAAGTGGTGGGTGAGGTCTTCCTTATATGCAAGCAATAAAATGATGCATATCACCCAGTGAGAACTTTAAAATATTTGCTTTTTGTTTTGACTATGTGCTAGCAATTCTCAACGTCAGTGATAAAATTCGTCCTTTTCCCCCAAGTCGTTTGATGACCTTAATTCTAGATAATTTATGTAGTAAGAGGTGAGCGGGTCACATTCCCTGTGCCTGGCTAGCTTAACCCCCAGAATAATTACAGAGAAACTGTGTAATAAACCCAAAATACATTGTTTAATTCATAATAAGAAAATTCATGAGCCCAACATACAGGCGAGTGGCAGAAACCTAAAAGCTTAGCAATTTACTTTGCTGTTGGGACCACAGGACATAGGCTTCACTACGCCTTGCTGGCACAAACCTAGAATGATATAATCTTCATAAGATGGATTTGGAAATTGCTACCAGAGGTTCCAATAAATTTACCTTTGGTCTTTGTCCATATTAGCCATGTCTATGAACTTAGGGATTATTTTGAGGGTACACTGAGTACGAGTATAAGGTTCATGGGGTCCATTTAAAGCTTATCATTGCTGTCATGGTTACTTGTAAATATCCACAGTGGGAAATTTAAATGTTAGCATCTTCTGGTGTTTTAAAACAAAGCTTGCTACACGACTTGGAGTGGACGGAGTATGGACACTGGTGCCTGCTGTGTGAAGGGTGCGGAATAAGTGCACAAGTAAACACGAAGAGACAGAAGTTCAGGACAAGTATAACATTTTCAGCTGGTCACTGCGCAAGGCTGCTCAACCAAAGGGACTTTCTGAGAATCAAAGGGGAAGGCCTCAGTAGCAAATACTTATCTGCATAGTTCCCTAGAGCAGTGGTTGGTACATCTGAGGCCATACTCTCTTAGGCTACCTCTAAAAGAAGTGGACCTTGTCCAGAGGATGCTGCATATCAGTGGCTAGACATGAAGAGGAGCAGGAAGAACTGGATTTGGTGTGTAAGAACTGTATGAGTGACTAATACCACAGGGGAGTGTGCAAATGACTTTGATTGATGGTGAGGAAATGAAGAAGATGCTAACTAGTAGCTGCTGTGGGACAATGGTCTGTATTTTGTCAATTATATTTTAAATAAACACTGATTGGCCAGTATCCAGGCAGGAAGTATAGGCAGGGTGACCAGGCAGGAAGTAGTAGAGGTAGGACAATGAGACTTCTAGGAAGAGGAAAGTTCTTTTTGCAATCTTTACCCAGCTTCAGAGGAAGCAAGATACGCCTGCCTTGCTGAAAAAGGTACCAAGCCATGTGGCTAACATAGACAAGAATAATGGGCTAATATAAGATTATCAGAGTTAATAAAAAGCCTGAGCTAGTGAGCCTATCAGCTTATCATTAATGTAGATCGCTGTGTGATTTCTTTGGGACTTAACGACTGCAGGAACTGGGCAGAAACCCTCAGACAACAAGTAGCAATTTCAGTATCAAACGCCCCTAAATCCCAAATAGGTACTCTTGTAATTAGCAATCCCATCAACATAGTCTGTTTCCTCAGAAAGGAATAGCACATATTAAGTCAGAAAATTATGGTATAGATACTAAAAATTTAAATGTGTGTCAGCCTATAAGAATAAACCATCAGTAAATGATCAGAGGTTAAGAACTAACATTTAAATGTTTAAATAATTAAATACTTACTACATTTAACTTATTAAATGTACTAAAGAATAGAAAATACAACAATATGCATATAATGTAGTATGAGTTGTAGGTATAAATGCTGATTTTGAAAAGTGTGATCAAGTTAGTTGATTAGTCAATTAAATTGTTTCTGATTTTTAGCTTCTCTGTTCCACATAGTATAACATTACAAATTCCAGAAACTATGGTGTTTGGGAAATCATTACTGTGCCTCACTCAAGGGTGGTGTAAGAACTGCTGTATATCTCAAAGCAGAGCTTAGAAGGTGATGGGATATGTGATGGGGGGAGTGAACCAGACCTCCAAAAGAACTCCAAAAACACCCTTATCCTGAGATTAGCTAGTGATTTTTTTTGTAAGACTAAAACATATAAAGGCACCTATGGAAGCTAAGCAGGGCCACTCAGCAACAAAAAGAACAAAAAACAATAATGAAGGTCCTCATAAACTAAGGACCAGGGACTTTACCTGTCCTCATAGAATAAGATAATTTAATCTTTATCCAGCTTGTGAGATGAATGGATGGATAGGTAGGTAAGTGGATGGATAGAAGGACAGATGAATGAGTAGACAGATGGGTGGGTGCATGGATGAAATGGATGAGTGATGAATAGGTGTATGTATGTGTGTAAGTATATATGTATGTTTATATGTATATGTATGTGTGTGGATGGATGGATGTTGTTTGGATGGATGGATGGATGGATGGATGGATGGATAAGTGGGAGGGTGGATGGATGGATGGATGGAACAGGTTTCAACAATGATACTGAATATCTTCCTAGTCAGTTGACTGAGAGCTCAGATATAGGTTTAAAACAACAACAAAAAGGACTCTAGCATTTTCTTATTCCCAGGAACCCTAGCAGATGTTCACACTCCTTGCATATTTTCTAGGCTGTAGATATTCAGTAAGTTTTTTTTCCTTTCTTCTTCGTCTGTCTTCCTAAAGCTGTGCCATTCCTGCTAAGCAGCATGCTTCAGAAGGTCTGACCTGGTAAAGATCTCTCCAAATGCTAGCAAGATGTTAGCCAGCTCGACTTTTCCAAACCTATTACCAAGTATTAACTTTTACATGTTATTATTTCCAGCATAATGGCAATAATGTGTGTTTCCTGTTACTGTTTCTTATGATTCTTTCTGCCTTGAAAGGCTTTTCCCAATCCATCTCTATTGCTTCAAATCCACAACCAAGGACAGCTGCCAAAGCTACTTTTTTATCATTTTGCCAAACTATCACTTTTAATTCTTCTGAGAGCTTTTCCAGTCACATTGCCTTTTAAATTTTTCTATATATAATTGTTATATTTTCTCTGAACTTCCTTGAGCCTAGTTTTCAAAAGTTTAAATGGCATGAGTGTGTTCTGTGATGTTATTATTTCTAAGCACAATGGTATTTGCAAAATAAACTTTCTTACACAATTTCGATTGTTTCTACCAGAACTTCAGTATGAAAGATGGTATATTAAGAGGACTGACTTTAAAATCCTGGCTTTTCCCCTCAGTGGAGGCAATGACTTCACTTATTCAAATATAATTCTACATGTACACACTGAGAACAAAAACGTTTGCTCTACAACATTTGAGAAATGACTAGTTGTGCATATATGACATACAGAGACACAAAACACACACATATATACATCATTATATGCATATACATGCACAGCACATGCACACAAGTATGTAAACATATATACCATCTTTTAATTCTCACCATTTATGAATCATATATTTTTACTCCAGAGGGGGATGTTAGTCTTAAAATATTTTAAGCTGAATAATTTTGAGAAAATGGTAAAAAGCAATCAGGTCTCACTCAGGGCCTTCATCTGTCCTTTCCTGCTGAGCTAAGAAGTCAAGCTGGGAAATGGGTTTCTGACTTTCCCCTGAAGTAGGTGATAAGATTTTCCCATTAGAGGCGCCCTTCCTTCAGCTGGCGGAAAGAAATAGGCTTATCTTTGAAGGTACGAGGACTGAGAAAAGGCTGAGAACGAACACGTCTGCTAAGCTTCCCCAGTTCATCACCCATAAACCCCACACTCTTCTCCTGACATGCTCCTCCTCTGACAGATCTATTCCTTCCTCAAACCTCCCACTAAGAAGTACACAAGTCAGGCATGGTGGCACATACCTTTAATCCCATCATTGGAAGGCAGATGCAGGTAGATCTCTATGAGTTTGGTCTGCATAAGGAGTTTCAGGACCCCCAGAATTACATAGCAAGACTCTGTTTCAAAATAAGCAAACAAAAAGAGAAGTACATCGCTCTTTGCCTTTTTCAGGGTGTCTGTTTTTGGAGTGGAGTGACTTCTTTTCCTTACTAAGTTTGATATGTCGCATAAAACTAAATTTAACCATATGTATGCTTATATACAGAGTATCATTTAACTCATATTAACTGTTAAACACACAATTGCATCATTTCTTCTGTTTAAATCTGCTAAGGGAGGAAAATGACAAAATATAAAGTTCCTAAAAAGTAAGGATTCAATTCACTAGGAGCTTGTGGCCAACCACCCTTGTCGCCCTGTGACCTGCACGGTCTTCCCTTCCGAATTAGCCTTCTTCCTCTGAACGGCCACTGAAGACCACTGGAGTCGTTAGCTCAAAGTGTGGTTTGTGCTGCAGCAGACATTTGTGCCAGCCTCTTCCATGACCTTAGAAATCTCAGTCACCACGGGGGCAAAGTCCTCTCCAAGAACACTGTCACACCTTTGACAAGCACACTAGTTTGTTTTACATCCTGCTTGACTGTTTTCTTTGTCATTCCAATCTTTTTTAAGGCTTTTTTAATTTTTTCCAAAGAGGAGAGAGTCCTCTAGTGGCTGGAGCCGGTTTCTGTTTTACAGTCATCGAAAGGAAGGAAGTCTGTAGAGGCAGGCCTTTTAATTCTAAGAGCTGTGAGCATTGATGACCTGGGAGGAGAAAGGGATGATCTGCAACAGTAAAAGACACAAGGGAAAATGACATGATGGCACGCATCCAAGACGTATCGTCCCTCGGCTGGCAGCAGTCAGGGGACTTTATGAAGCCTTAGAGACTTGTTAGATTCTAACCACTGATTGATCAAGATCTTTCTGATTATCATTAATGATTTATTACCATTTCCTCATTCTTGTTATGTCAGCTCCTTTCTCACCTACCTGCCCTGCTTTTGAACGATGCAGGCTCCTTTCCTACAGTGTCAGATCGACACACAGCTGCCCATGTGTGATTCTAAGCGGAAGTGGCTGGAAGAGAAAGAGCTGGTTGTGCTCATGTTTGTATTAAAAGGGAAAGGCTCAAGAAAATACATTTGCATTTCTGGTCTTCTGATTTCTTTCTCATTAGACGGCGAGAAGAGGGTCATGGGGTCATTTTCTCTCCTTAATTCTAATGGCGCAGCTGGAGAGATCAGAAAATCATTGTGCATAGTCAAAACCAATTAAAAAGAAGATGCTAGCAACCTGCAATTATCCATATTAAAAAAAATGATGCCAGAGATTTAATTGGATAAATAAAAGTCTGCCTGTATTCCAGTAACAATTTGACCAGTAACTCCACTGTAGACATTTCCCCAAAGTAGCTAATCTGTCTATTTTGGGAATCTTGCACAGTTAAATGTAAGCCAAATAGAAAGTTTTAAGGATGGGTGAGAGTCCTGAATCCTATGGCTAGTGCCCAAAGTGACATTACGAAGCAGAAAGTAAAATTTGCCTGTATTCTCAGGGTCTTTATGAAGCAACCGAGCCATTCCAAGTCCCCTGGAAAGAAAACAGCTAAATGACATGAATGAAAATGATCACTTATCTAAAAATTGCAGCCACTGCTTACAGAGCATTGTTCCGATGCTATGGCAATGAATCGTTCAGGGAGTCAAAGTGTTGCAATGTGTACTGTCTTTCAATACAAGTAGGCGACACAATGGTGGGTCATGTTCCACTTCAAACTATGGGTCCCTGGGCAGTCGACAGAACAAAATGTTTCTGTGCCACCGTGTTTTATGTCTTTCTGGATTTCTCATGCCTTTCCAGTTCACACTGAATGAATAAAAAGACAGAAAAGAAAAATCAGGCACAAAAAGTGAAAGTAGATAATTCATGAGCATTCCACACAGAATGCATTGCTTTGGCATATAGATTATTTTAAGGAAAACAAAGGGCAAAACACTGATAACCGGAAGAAGTAGGAAATGTCTATATCAAAGCACAAGTTTTTCTTTCCTAAAGCATGGGTTGGTTTGTTTGGCTGGTTGGTTGGTCTTGTTTTGTTTTGTTGTACATTAAGGGAAGCCACTAGCCTCAAGATGTCACCTTTCCTTGCTGAGCCAAATGACACAGGGCCGTAATCTGACCACTTTCAAAGCTGAAACAGGAGGATCCCAAGTTTAAGGTCTGTTTGGGTTGCAGACATGTCTGTCTGCCGTTTCAGAAAGACTGCTAACCACTCTTAGCAACGGCGATAGTCCTGAGTTAAAGCTGCCTGAGGAGGTGACCTGGAGCACCTTTGTTCTCCATATTTTGCCATATTTTCCCTCCCACCTCAGATGCCTAAGTGCTACCCACCCCTTTGAGCTCTGTATCTGTGGTCACCCCCACGTGCAGCTGTGAAACTTGCGTTGATGGCATAACTAACTCCTGCAGCTGGAGTGATGCTGTCTCAGTGGTTAAGAGAACTCACTGCCCTTCTAGAGGAGCCAGGTCCAGTTCCCAGAAGCTCATAGACATCCGTAGTTCCAGTTCCTGTGGATCCGACACACTCTTCTCATTTTCGCAAGCTCCTGCAAACATGTGGTGTCCATACACTCACTCAGATACACAGAACATCAAATAAAATAAGGAAACATTTAAAATAAATAAACTTTTAGTTTGTTCTTTTTTTCTTATTTATCTGTCACCCTTTGATGTCTTGTTTCTGCTTTCAGATTGGGACCTTTGCATCCCTCTCTGGATCTAGTTCCTGCTCCGGGCAAAGAGGCTCTTGAACTTCTGATATTTCTACCATCACTTTGCCTTTTAAGTTCTGGGATACAGGTATGTACCATCATGTCCAGTTTATGTAATTCTGGGTACCAAGCCCAGGGCTTACTAAACAGTAGGCCCACAAACTACTAGGTGTGCTACACCTCCAGCTGTGGCCTTGGCTAGTCTAAGTTACAAGGTGGACAGTTGTTGAGGTCAAAACACTCTAAGTTAGTCCATATTCTATCAAAGAATAACTTTTTAGGCTGTTCTTCTCCCAGGAGACTCCATTTTGCAAGAAACTTTTTACACCATTTTAAGGGAAAATAGTAACTACAGAATGTGGGTGGACCCAGTCATTGTAGCATGTCTCAGGCCCTGCTCATGGGCACAGACTGATAAGTGACTTAGTCCTGGGAGTAGAAAGGAAAGTACCCCATAAATCTATCAGGGGAAAGCAAAACTGCAGGGTACTTGGATGTATGAAAATGATATCAGAGAAACCATACCCAAGATCTTATCAGACATGCTAGACCAAGGAAAGGATCTCCTTCAGACCACCGAGAATGCTGGACACCTAATGCTGTGATAGCATTGCCCCAACAGTTACTTATCATCTGATACTGAGTGTGTGTGTGTGTGTGTGTGTGTGTGTGTGTGTGTGTGTGAAGAACCAAAAAGCAGAGGATTCTCCAACTCTTCCTGTAGCTACAGCTCAGCTCAGTCACCAACTGTTCAACTGTTCGTGCAATCTACTCTATCCGCCTGCTGGCCACTTGCTTATTCCTCTGGACCTGCGCCCTGTTCTCAGACCCTCTTCAGTCTTTCTCTTTTCAGCTAGGAGATCTTTGTTCTCAAACCCTTACTCCAGCAATTGCAACATCTCCCTGCCTGGTGCTGCTCTGTTCATTACCTTACCAATGCAAACTCTCAACCCACTTCTGAAATCCCCTGAACTCTGCTGTAGCCTCTTTAACTTGTTTTCCTTCTACAAGACACACACACACACACACACACACACACACACACACAGATGATAGAGATGATAGAGAAGATAGATAGATGATAGGCAGATAAATGATAGATAAAAGATAGCTATAAGTAGATATATTTGCCGTGTGATATAAGATAGAAGAGTTAATGTTAATAATTAAGACTAGAATAAAAGAACTTGAATTTCCTTTGGACAGACTGCCAAGATAGACAGACTTTTAAAACTTGTTGTCATTAATCCACTAAAGCATGTGAATTCATTGTCATTAAATAAATTCTAACTTTTTGGAAGGATACAAACATGTTCATCCATGTTTCTGGCATAGGATGCTCATGACACAGCTGAAGTACCTAGGATAGATGAGGATATCATTCCCCCCCCTTAAACCTTTAAGTATGTGATTATGAAGTGATTATGAAACAGGACAACTGCTTGGTACTCTATAAATCCCTATATTTTGTCTGTATAGACATCAACCTGATAAACAGTTCTCATGACTGAAGCTTCTTTGTATATCCAATATGTTCTTATTATATGAAGATTGTCATACCTCAAACTTTCAACACTTTCAGAGTCTGCAGACCCTAAGTGACTCATGATATCCCCAGAGAAGATTCTGGGTGTTATAAATGGGCTAGTAGACCTCTTCCATACTTGGCAGACAGATACGATGCTATGAGATCACTAATATCATGATCATATACTATCAATCTCTTTAACAACATGTTTGAATCTATCAGCTTGGCTAAGAGAGAACCACATGACTTAGACTGGTTGACTTCAAGTTAGTGATTGCCACAATGGCACTTTTGTAAGATTTGAGGGGCAGAGATAGAATGCCTTATAAAACAACAAAGAGTACTCAACAACCCTATTCTGGCTCACTAAATTGCACTTGGGTGCCATCTGCAGGCTCACCTTCCTGATACAGGAAGGTCCCAATTCGAGCTCATCTTGCTCAAAATGACATACTTATTCATTGTCTTCAGCTTGTGAGCCAGTGAATTCCTACTCCCGTGATAAATGGCTCAGTCTCTGCTGCATAGAACTTGATAATTTGAAAGTGGAGATTTGGGAGAACTAATACAGATTCTGGTCCAGCTGCATGAACTCCAGTGCGTCTTCATGTCTCCAAAGTCTCTTTTCTCCTCACATTGACTCCATGTGCTCTTCCCAGGCAATTGCCTTCCAATTCCAATTTGACTCCAAAGTCAAATGTGAGAATATAAACTATTTAAAGAACTACAACAGTTATAGAAATTCAACTTCTCCATAGGGGATTTCTTACTGTGAAAGAAACAAAGAAACCTTCGTTTTACACTAAGCACAGAAGACACTTCTGTGTTGAGATGTAAGGGCGATTTCCCCCACAAACCAAACAATTGTCAAGTACATACTATCTGGAAGACCTTTGATTTAATTCAATTTGACACCTGTCAAATGTACCTGTCTTAATTAGGGTTTGTATTGCTGTGATAAAACGCCATGCCAAAAACAACTTGGGGAGAAAGGGCTTTATGTTATCTTACAGCCAGGGAAGTCAAAGCAGGAAATCAAGACAGAAATGTGAATTTTGGAGTTGAAGCAGAGGCCATGGATGAGTGATACATACTGGCTTGCTCCTCATGGCTTGCTCAGCCTGCTTTCTTATAATCCCCAGAACCACCATCCCAGGGGTGTCACTGTTCACAGCGAGCTGTGTCTTTCCACATCAAACATCAATTAAGAAAATTTTCCACAGGCTCAATTTCTCAACTGATGTTCTTTCTTCTCAGATAACTTTAGCGTATGTCAAGTTGGCCCAAAATAAACCAAAAACTAAACAAAAACAGTACTACCTGAAGATAGCATCAGATATCATAAGTTAAGTACCCAGTTCCACAAAACTGTTCCTTACTTCAGATAATAATCATATTTTTCAGGCTTTCAGTTGCGCTTCTAGTCAATTAGTTGCAAACTAGAATTCCACAAATGGTCACCTTCACTCCAGTAATGGTAGTATGCAACATATAATTATGGAAATCACTTTATTCTTATTGTGTAGCTTTCCTAGGAGAACAAGTATCTCTTTGTCCTAGATCAGTCCCTTATGACAGGTCAAAGAAAATGACTCCAAATAAGGTACCTTGGAGAATCATTGAATTTATTGGGGTTGCTTGGGTAAGGAGCTACTTACCAGAGAATGGAATACCAAGATGCACCTATCCCACCCCCAAATCTCATACTATCCTCATGACAACTCATCAAAGTCCTGAAATGTGGCAGCTCTGTAGAAGAGTCTCCTCAGCAATTCATTATCCATTGACTCTGTGATCTTAGGAAGGGGCCTGTGGATCTTGTATGTTTCCTGTTCTTCCTAAGTCTTGTACATTTGCTGTACTTCCTAAATCTTATAAACCTCTTGCCTCCTTCCAGAGGAGACTTTTAATTCAGTGTAAGACACTAATTTATTATACACTTCTTCGAAAGGGATATATACAGGAGCAGGCAAATGAAAAGACAGAGGGATCCCAGTAAGTTAAAGTGAATGGGGAGGTGAAGATGTCCCAGGACCACTCCAAGTCATACTTGTTCAGCCATCAAGAAGCTTATTAAGAGCTTGCCATGTTTTGTTAAATTCCTTTTTTAAAGCTTAATCTCCAGTACCCATCTCAACCCTAGGTTAGTGGGAAGGGGTAGAAATTCCAACATTCCGAATCTCTAATATTTGGATTTTCTTCTAACTAGCCCCTTCCTGGGCTAAGTAAAGGTTCCATTCCAAATCACCTCAGAAGCAAACTGTGGTGTGGTCAAGGAAGTTAACTAGGAATAACCAAAGACATTCAGTCCCATCACTCAGGATAATCTAAAAATTGTAGGAGTTAAATGACAGAAACCAAGGGAAAAGAATGTGTGTGCCTCCTCCTGTATCACTGTTATGGTATACCACTTGCAGAGCTGCACCCTACTGCTGTGCAGCCCGTTGTGTGCTCGTGAAGACAAGGTGGCAGCAGAGTATACATAAAGCAGCCTTGCAACAGCTGCAGTTGCTTCCTAAAGCTGCCATTTCAAAGAAGCACAGGCTGGATGGCTTAACGGATCGAGATTTATTCTCTCATAGTGATAAAGGTGGGAAGTCCAAGACAGAGATGCTGCAAATTCATCTTCTGAAGCCTCTCTCTGATGAGCAGATGGATGCTTTCTTACTTCATACACAGCTGGGTTTTTTCCTCTGTGTCCAGCTATGATCATGTCTTTTCTTTCCTTTGAAAGATACCAGTTCTACTGGTGTGACTCATTTAGCCTTAAAAGTCCTAGTCACATTGCAGGTTGGAGATTAAGATAGAAATGTTGGAGACATAAAATTCACTTGTTAACAAAGGGCATCAATCAAACAGGGACCTCTAATTGCATATGACACATACTGGGTGCAATCACAAGAACAATGCCAAGGCGAGCCGTAAATAAGATCTGTATATCACATAGTTCTGGAGCTGTAGATTTAGAGGAGCGATTTTGTAATGTGTCACCTAAACTGAGAAACATATGAGAACTAAAAGGCACACTAAAAATAATGAATAAATGCTAACTGATCTGTGGCCAATACATTGTAGAACAACCCTAGAGATTGGGAGCATAGAACCATGTAAGGAATTGTCCATAAAGAAATGATATCTAAGCTGAGATCTAAGGAATAGAGGTAAACAAAACATTGTGTTAAGATTCAAGATGTTCTTTAAAAGTTCTAATCGTAAAAGTGGCATAATTGGTAATACGTCTTGTGATTTCTAAGGCACAAAGAGGAGAGGAAAGTACAGCAGGTCATCAAGCAGAAACACACAATGAGCAGGGCAACTCTAAACTATAGAAAGAGCAGCATTTGCAAGAATAGCAGTGTTCATCCAAGGCTTGAAAAGTGTAGTTGGGCCCATCAAGAAGGAAGAATGAGCAGGAATCAGAAGACAATAGGCTTCCTTAAGCAATTTAGCCTTGGTTTTGATCGCAGGTGCAGGCCAATAAAAATTTCCATCACTGGACCTAGCAAGATGACTCAGCTGACAAAAGCATTTGCCACACAAGCCTAATGACATGAGCTATATCCCTGGAACCCACTTAGTAAAAAAGTGTCCTCTCCTGAAAACTGTCATCTGATTCTCAGGCTTGCCAAGGCACATGCATGTCTGCAGACACACACACACACACACACACACACACACACACACTTTTCCATCATACACATAAATGTAACTTGGCTTGAGATTTCAAAAGACCAAAAAAAG
>JAQHUG010000155.1:3630678-3670867 GCA_028555095.1 Dicrostonyx torquatus
TCACCACCTTCTGTTCTGTCTACTCCACCCACCTAAGGGCTGTGTCCTGTCTTATAGGCCAGGCATTCTCTTTATTAACCAACGAAAGTGCACAAAATAGAGAAGAACCCTCCTACAGCATTCCTTTATGATATTGCGACCCCACTTGATATCATGTATTCCAAGTCTATTTATTTTCATGATAATTTGGTTACTGCATTTTTAAATATTTGAGTAGTAATCCATGTGTTGATGGACATCTATGTTGATTCTGGGTATTTGCTATAGTGAATAAGGAAGCAATAAAGATGGGAGCACAGATGTCTCTGTGATAGGGTATGGGCCCTCTGGGTCTATGCTCAGGAGTGAATTAGCTGGGTAATATAGAAATTCCATTTCTAATTTTTGTAAGTTTCCAAACCGATTTCCAAAATGACTGTATAATTTGTACTTCCACCAACAGTGAACAAAGATTCTTCCCCATCCATATAACATATAATCTCCAACATTTATTTTCAGATTTGTTCAAGACAACTTCTTTGAATTTTCTTAAATTACCAAAATAAAAAGGAAGTGGAAAGTTCACAGATAAGAAAGATATTTGCAGACTTACCTGCCATCACAATGACCATAAGCCTTAATACTTATATCAACATTCAAAGAAATAAACAATAATTAAAAGCCATGATATTAGTTGAGCATAAGGTCATATACTTATAATCTCAACCCTTGGGAGGCTATGACCAGAATAACACAACTTCAAGTCCAATTTATGTTACATAATTAGACTCTGTCTCAAAATTTCTAATATAACAAATATCTAAATAGTGAGAAAATACATGATGAATAGATATTTTGAGTCTAAGAAGGTTGAAGAGAGGGGTTCAGTTCTATCCCTAAACTCAAAGCTTTTAAAAAACCATTTGGACCAAGGACATCAATGTAGTATCAGAATCAGGTATTGGCTGACTCCATAAGAGTGACTGACATATTGAGGTTTGTATAGAACAACCTCTTATGGCTGCTATGTGGTGCTAGAACATTCTGTAATGTATTACACGGTGTTGAGGTTTATTCCTTGCTTCTGTCAAACCACAGGGCAGTAGTGTTCCTCTCTGTAGACTTTCCAAAGTAGAAAATATCTGCTTATATTGCCCAGTGTCTGTAGGGCAACATCTGTGGCTCATAACCCCTTTGACAAACCTCTATCTCCAAAAAATATTTACATTATGATTCATGACAATAACAAAATATAGCCTGGCTTGCCTTCTTTTTAAAGAAGCTCATCTTTTAATTATTTCTTTTATTTTATGAGGTTATAATATAATTATATAATCTCTCCCTTCCCTTTCTTACCTGTAAACCCTAACATATCCCCATCCTTACTCTCTTTCAAATTCATGGCCTACTTTTTAATTAATTGTTGTTGCATGCATATGTATAGGTACTGGACCCTTTCAGATGGTGGGACCTTGCAGTAAGTCTTTGTTGTTATGACCTTGAAGGGCACATTTCTCCCTCTCCTTCAGTGAGCTACGCTTTGCCACCTTCTGCTGCCTTTTTGTGCTGTCTTGTCACTAGTCCAAGTCAACAGCCAACTGATAAAGGGCTGTAACCTCCAAAGCTGTACTGTGGGTCTACATGAAGCTCTCACACTCTTTGGGCAATTATTTGAAGAATGATTGGTATTGTCTTTTTTTTTCTTCAAGTGACAGAAAGCTACTTAAGACAAGTATCTAAGCCAAGTGTTCAGAGAGACGAAATGGTAAGTATTGTAACTCAAACATAAAAATGGCTTTTGATGCTGTAAGGAGACTGAATGAGGGCCTCACTCATGCTAAGTACACATGAGACATCCTGTTTCTGCATTAAGGACTGAGCACATATGGGCAGAAGCTTCTACCAGGCCAAATTCCAAATGATTCTTCAAATCTGGTATGTGCCCCTTATCTAATATTCTCTAGGAGTGTAGGTAATCTGTGCATAGGATGAAGTTTTATTATAATTTCTCAAGACTGAGTTCTGTTATATAGGGAAGATGAAGGAATTTTATAGATATAATGAAGATATGTAATCAATCATTTATCACTTGTTAACTAAAAAGGAGTTTATTTTGAGTAAGCCTAATCTAATCAAGTATAGCCTTGGGATTCGCAAACTGCTGTGATGCAGGAAATTCTATGGAGGGAACCCCCAAAGCTCCCTGTGGAACTCATGCCAGGAGACAAGTGGTTCCCAGTCAACAACTGCAACTAAAATAGTTGTCATAAAACTCCCAGAAGAGGAATCCTGACAACACTGTGAAAGTTGCAAAGTGGACTTTGCTAGCGGATAAGGATGCCGTCAGCTGACATTTTGATTTCAGCTATGAAGCACCGAGCAGAAAATCCAATTAAAGCATGTCAGGTTTGTAATAATAAACGAATGCCAGATGACAGATTAAAGTTGTTGTAAGCCACTGATTTTTTGGTAATTCATTATGTAGCGTACAAAACTAATATAGCATCCTAGATCATGGAGAGTGTGTGTGTGTGTTTGTGTGTGTGTGTTTGTGTGTGTGTTTGTGTGTGTGTGTTTGTGTGTGTGTGTGTTTGTGTGTGTGTTTGTGTGTGTGTGTCTGTGTGTGTGTGAGCACCCGTAGATACTCGTAAATACACTCATGTGTGTACATGTTTTTTGTGCTAGAACTTGAAGATTTAAAAACTTTGAGAAAGAGTCAACACATAAGCTCTCTGCACATTTGTTTTTGACATAGTATTTCATTGAAAAATACTTTTTTTTTGTCCAACCATAGATGCACTCTTGATGTAATTTAAATGATTTAAATTCTTGCCTTATTCACGGTATAATAATCAGCCTATGGAATCTTCTTGATAGCTTGAAATGAATCCTAACCCCCTAAAGCTTCTAAGTGCTTTTCTTCCTTGAGGCGGTTGTGCTTACATTCAGAATGTGAGGTAGAAGAAACTAGAAGGAAGATGGGATGAGATTTAGAGTTCCTGAGGGAGTGGTAAGCTGGGCTGACTCACAGACCGCTCCAATCTCTCCTACCATTATTTACTTAGCACAGAATTGTCTAATGGCCTCAGCAAATTCAGTTTACTGATTCATTGTATGGAGTGTGATAGATCTGTGTTATCAGGCTGCAATCTGATGGGAAAACTACAATAGAAGACCAGCATTCTCCCTTTTTGCTCCTAGAAATTTGGGGGAGTCCTTATGGCCACCAGATGGTATCAAAGAAGTTGGGATCTATTCTTGGAATTCTTAGTCACATTAATTTAAAAAAAAAAAAAGAAGAAGAAAAAGAAAAAGTTTCAGACAGACTCAAACAGCAGCTTGAGGATAATTTTTGTAGAACTTAAAAGAAAAAGACCTGAGGGCCTGCAAGCTGTAACTCTTAGCAGATGCTCAGACAAGAAGAATGAAGGAGAGGAGGGGGAGAAAATGTTCTTAAAGTTAAGCAGACTTGGAGTTCCGCCACAATGGGAGTTGGCTTGAAGGGTGTGTGTGTGTGTGTGTGTGTGTGTGTGTGTGTGTGTGTGTGTATCGGTGGGGTAACTCTAGAGATAGAGTAACGGAGCCCACGGCCCCAGGAAAGCCGTGCTTCCTTTCTGACCAGCATGCAAAAGAGCCAGGAGAAAGAAAACACAATGCCTTTCTAGGGAGTGACACAGAGATGAGCAGACCCAGTGGTTTGCCACATAGGGTCTGCCCAAGGGAGAAAGAATCCTGGGAAGAAAACCTATAGAATCTAACTAAAGGAATAATAATCCCTCCTGTCTCTTTGGCATGGCTTAAGGTGAACCCACATTCTACAAGTGGTCCTGCATCCGGAGGGGTGATGGATCTGCCCAAGGGGTCGTTTAGGTCTCCACCCAGGCCAGGATTTTATCCTCTTGACCGACCAGGATGAACTAGTTTTCTTTTACTGGGCTTACAGTTGTGTCCTGTGCATACTGATAAGAGCTCCACAGCCTGAAACAGAGCTTAACCTGAAACAGATACACAGCTGTCCTTCAGGTAGCCACACTGAGCTCCAGAGGACTGCATCTACAGTGTTTCTCACCTAATCTCTTCTCCCGTTGCTCTACTTCTTAGAATTGGCACTGCAAAGGGAAAACAGATGCTTCATAGCTGGAGGCAGAACTCCTAGGTTAAAAAAAAAAGTTCTCAAATGACTTTGATTCTGTACATTTTCATACTCCCTTCTAAGTGTGAACATTTCTCACCAGAACATTTATGTATTAATCTAAATAGCCAAGCCCCAAGTAATATTCCACACTTTGTCAACTAAATCATTTGCAGACGACTCTTCTGTGCTTGTTTTTCCAGGCAACAAAGTCACCAGCAAAATTTCGAAACAGTTCTGATTTTTAAGATGCATGTAGAGAGAAAGCATTTTTGTTTAACACTGTCTATAAAGGGTTCTTGTAGTTGGAGACTGCTCATTCATCCGGACACCCAGATTAAAAATAACCACACAGAAACTGTATTAATTAAATCACTGCTTGGCCTATTAGGTTATGCATATTTTTAGCTAGTTCTTACATCTTAAATTAACCTGTTTCTATTGTTTTATATTTTTCCACGAGGATTGTGACCTACTGGCAAGGTTCTGGCTGGCGGCTAGCGTCTTTCTCCTCTGGCAGTTACATGACATCTTACTGACTCCACCTTCTTTCTCCCAGGATTCAGTTTACTTTTCCCACCTTGCTCTACTCTGCCCTATCACAGGCCAAAGCAGCTTCTTTATTCATTAATCAATAAAAGCTACACATGTACAGAAGGACTTCTCACATCAGGTTCAGCCCCTGCATGGAGGCCTGGAACATCCTGCTTATAGCAGCCCTTGCTGACCTCCAGCTGTCCCTGCTCACTGTTTGTCATCTGTCTTCTGTGGTCTTCAAAGCCACAACAGACTTTTCCCCCATGTAATTGCAACATATAATGAAATTAGTCCTCCGTATCTTAGAATGCCAGCAACACATCTGTGTGGGATGATTGTGGTCTTGTTGAAACATGCCCTGTTCAACCATACTTTTGACCCCTATAGCAGGAGCCATCACTTCTGGCTGCCATGCTGTGCAGGGAGGGGTGTCTCTCGGGAAAGTTTCACAATTATTATGAGACTCTAATAAAAAAAAAGGGTAATTTAAAATTTCTCTTACAGAAAAGAGTAAGATACACTCAGCTATTTTAAAGAGCTTGGATATGAAGAGAATCTAAACTTTAAAAAGGGACGAATTCTCTAGAACTATGAAATAATAATAACATACCTTCAAAAGGTGTAGACTTTCAAGATTACGCCAGTGGCTCAAAAACCTTGCTGACTATAAGAGTACCTAGAAAGAGGCTTATGATGCATTTAACTTGGATGGGGGAGAGAGGTCACTTGCTAAAGAGCTTGCCGCACAAACAAGAGGACCTGAGTTCAATCCCCAATATCCAAATAAAAAGCTGGATGTCGCTGGGGATTGGAATCTCTGCACTGGAGAGACAGATAGACAGATCCCCGGAGCTGACCTGCCACCTAGAAATCCTGGGTCACAGAGAGTGGGGAGGAAGGGAGAAGGAGGAGGAAGAGGTGGAGGAAGAGGAAGAGGAGGAGGAGGAGGAGAGAGAGAGAAAGAGAGAGAAGCCCTATTTTAAAATTCAATATGGCAGTTCCCGAGGAACAGCATCTGAGGTTGACCACTGGTCTCCACGTACACACATGTACATTCCCACCTATATGAATGTGCACCCCCCCACACGATGCGTATTTCCAGACCCCATGACAAATCTGCCAGATCAAAATCTCTTAGGTGAGACATAAGAAGCATATATGTAGCAATTAGCATATACTGCCAATGAAAATTGTCTATAGAGCCAAATTTAGTAGACTGATATTTTCTGTTGATTTGATAGTATATCAAATATTATATAATGCTTTATAATAAACTTTTGGCTTAAATCCTTAATTCAAACTTATTCCTACAAATTCAGAGTGGGACGGCCAAAGGCATTTAACAATTGTTGAGAATTTAGGGCCTACAGAGGTAGCTGAGTTGTTAAGAGTTGTTAAGGCTGCTCTTCCAGAAGAACCAAGTTCTGTCCTAGTATTCACATCAAGCAGCTTGTAACTATCTGTAGCTAAAAGCACCAGGGTATCCAATGACCTCTCTTGGCTGATGGAGACAACTCACTTATATAACAGATGCGGAGAAACACAAATAAATGAGAAAATAAAAATCTTTAAGGCATGGTTGAAAATGTGCATTCGTTCCAACAACCAGGGAAGAAAATGAAGACTTGCTGCAGAATACCTTACGTGCCAGAATTCATCCCGAGCACTGTTACTCACGTCACTGTTCACAGCGAGCCAAGCAGAGAGCAACAGAGATTGACGGGAGCTTGGCACTTTTCATGTGGCCTTATTCTACCTGGCTTTCTCTAAGATTCAAGTTATGGAAAGCAAATCCACTTGAGTTATCTTCAGATCTTCAGTACCCTCTTAGAGAAAGCCAGGGAGAGTAAGGCCTATGCCACAGAAATTCTCAAACCGGACAGGCCGCCACAATTAAAAATGGGGACGTAATTCCAACCAAAAGCAAAACAACTTCTTGGGCTTAGGAGCAAATCTTTCCTCATGTACCTTTAATTCGTACCTCATTCTTAAAAGACCATCACTCTGTAGCTGCTGAAGGTAAAGCTACAATAGATAGAAAGCAAAGCTACCCTTCTTTTATCATCTCCCTTCTCTCGGTCTCTTTCATTTTAATTGTTTTTGTACTTTGAGAATTTCATTCATGTGTGTGTGGAATGAACTATGATTACATCCACTCCCCATTGAACTCTCTAGCCCAGTGTCCCCCAAACATTCACTCATAATTTTATACATTGCTTGCTTGTTTGGTTGTCCACAAACTTTAATTAGTACTGTCATATATGCAAATATGGGGCCATCCACTGAACCATGGCAAGCCTACCACTGGCCACACCCTCAAAGAAGTCATTCTCTTTTCTTTCCTTCCTTGGCCCTCTCTCTTCTCTCCCCACAACTTTTTTATCCTTGCCTTCTTCGCTATGGTTTGGATAGGTTCTGTCCCTCAAATCTAAAGTTAAAATTTAGCTGTCACTTGGCATTGCTGGGTGCTGGGAACCTGTAGGAGGTAATTAGAGAAGTTGCAGGGAGGAAGGCTGTGGTTGTCTCATATGACTGAGTTACAGGAAAGCGAGTCTGCCTTTGGGTGTTGTTTCTCCTGCGCGTGCCTACTTGCATTTAACCTTGTTTAAAATATTTCTTTTTAAGGTGTTTATTTTATGTTTGTATGGGGAGGCATACATGTAAGTATTTGTGTGTGTACGAGTATGCACACAGAGGCTAAAAGGGGTTACCTGGTGACCTTCTCTATGTCCCTTTGCCTATTCCTTTGATGTAAGGTCTCTCCTTAAAATTAGGGCGAACGTCTCCCTAGGATGGAAGCCAGCAAGGCCTAGAAATCCTCCTGTGTCTCCTTACTTTGGAGTTGGAGCTTCAGGCATGTATAAGACACCCAACTTACTATTTGGCATCAGACTTCTAGGTCCAGTGATTGAGCAGCAAACACTACTGACTGCTGAGCCATCTCTCCTGCCCATGTTTAAACTTTCTGTGGTGAGTAAAAGCTGTGTGATGTTCTAACAAGCATCACGTCTTTGAAATTTTAGCCACTAAATCTTCGGCTAAAATAAAGTTCTTTGCACTCTATATGATCCAATCTCAGAAACTTTATTATAACAGCAGAAAACGAACAAAAACGTGGTCAAAAGCAGCATCTAGAATTAGTTTTCAGGGATTAGAGAAATGCTTCAGTGCTCAAAACCACATGATGTTCTTTCAGAGGAGCTTTGCTTTTCAGCACCTACACGGTGGCTCACAACCAACATCCTTAACCCTGGGTCTAGGGAATCCGAGAGGCAAAGCATCCATACACAGGAAGTAAAATAAATGAGTCTTCTTTTTAATAAATAGAGCAGGACTTCAGATACAAACAGTCCTAGAATGTCTTCCACTGTCTCATCCTTCATCTCCTCTTCACCTCCCATCTCCAACTCATCCACGGAGTTTGATGTTTGTAAGGAGGAGCAGAGAAAAATTCTAAAATTCATCAAGAATTATCAGGCAATCATGGTGATTGGATAGAAAAGGTTACTCAGGCTGGATGTGACAGCATTTGTTTTTAATCTGATCATCAGAATAGTGAGGCAGAAAGTGCACCAGTTCACGGGTATGGAATAACTAGTGAGTTTGAGGCCAGCCTGGGCTACAGAGCAAGACCCTGCTTAAAAGCTAACCCAAAAAATCTAACAACTCAGACTTCCCATCCCCAGTCTGTGTCCATGCATGCACACAGAGCACATGTATCACTTAGTGAACGCTTTCCTACATGAAGAGTAGAAGTGTAAAACATCTCTACAATATATACTTGTAAAAATACATGAAAACCTTTCTTTGCCAAATGAAAGCAGGAATCTTAAAGATTGTGCAGCATCAGAGAAGGGAAATATCTCTGAGTTGAAAACGTGATTGTAACCATTGCATTTTCTAAAACAATGGGATTTGGGACCTCAAAATAAATAAGACAGAAAATTTCTTCTGAAACTTTAAAGCCCATAGAAAATACTGCCAGAAATGAAATTTAGTAGACAGAGCTAGGTGAAATAAGTTTTAAAAGAAACCTTAAAGGAGTGATTTTATCAGAAAGAACAGCAAAAACACAAAAAAAGAACATGAAGATCTCATTTCACTTAAAGAAAGTCATTTGATGAGAAATTAAAGGACATACTTAATGTCAGCTAAAAATTAATTACAGTGGACTTGAACCTGCCTGTTCTTATCTGGTGAAAAACTTAATGCCAGATCTAAGAGAAAAAGGTCTACATGCAGCGTTGTAGGAGGAGAAGGAGAAGGGAGTCTTTAGAAGGACAATAGAACTTACAGGTCAGTATCGACTCCGTGCATCAAAAGACCAGGGAGTGTTTTTAAAGCTCAGGAAAACCAGTCTGTGATTTAAAAATATCGTATCCAACTGAGTTAACACATATGAATGGCAAAGAAAAGATGAAACAGAAACATCTATGTAGACTTCCAGAAGAATTACAGAAAGAAAAGGGACAGCTGATGGAGACAAAATCCTTGTCAGAAACCTATGAAAAAGAAGAGTATAGTATAATAACAGACAGCATCTACCTTTTGCTACCATGGTACAAACACTGTTCACCTGCTCGATATTGATGAAGCTGCTCAATGTGTCCAAGAGTCTCTGAAACAGACTGCTACTCTTCTATTACAGATGACAACCGTAACGTACATGGAAATGAAGTAACTTGTCCAAAGTTAAGGGACTAGAAAAATGGCTCAGCCAATAGGAAAGTGGGGTGGGATGACTACAGTATCCAGAGGCTTCATTAGCAGGAAACACGTCTTCTTCAATGGAAAATGAAACAAGGAACTCAAACCCAGGGACTCGGAAGAAGGGAACTTCAAAGCATCTTTAGAAACGAATGCTGGCTGGAGAAGAGACTCGGTGGGGAAAGGACAAAGGACGTGCCACGGAAGCATGAAGACCTGCATTCAGATTTCCCAGAACCCATGTAAACTTGAATGTGATCATGTGCATCTATAATTCCAGTACTTCTGTGGAGAAATTGAAGGTGGAGACAGGGTAATCTCCATGAGCTAGTCCTGTGGACAAGTGATCCTGTCTCAAAGAAGCTGCAAAGAGAAGAGTGTCACCAGTGTGGTTCTCTGACCTCTACACACGTGTTGTGGCACATATGTCCCTGCACTTAGAGACAAACACAAATGAAATTAGTGCAATAGGGACTGGAGATCCAGCACAGGGTTAGAGAGCTTGCTTAGCATCCAACAGTCCTTAGATTCAGTAATCAGCACTATAAAATAAGAGTGAAGTAGCAAAAGATGTTAAAATGGATAAACTCTTATGTAGTTATACAATTCCTCAAACTTTAAAGAAGAGGGGAATCCTGTCATTTGCAGTAATGTGGATAATCCTAGACTACAGCATGCTAAGGGAAATAAATCTAGGCAGAGAAAGACATACTCATGATAATCTTGAATGCTGGTTACCAGGAGTCAGGGGTAGGAAAGGGCTGGTATTTGTCAAAGGACATAAATTTTCAATTTTAAGAAGAATAGGTTCTGCAAATCTAATATATAAGGTAATAGTCATAATTAACAATAGCATATTACACACTTAGAATTTGCTCAAAGTAGATTGTAAATATTCCCACTGTAATGATCAAGAGAAAACTACATGAAATAAAAGATATGTTAATCACCCAGACTATAACAATAATTTACAATAACTACACATTAAATGATCATATATTATACTTAAAATCATACAATTTTTGTCAGTCAGACTTCAGTAATACTGGGAAGAAATTCCAAAAGAAAAAGATTACTCTCAAACCCAGTCAAAGATTGAAATCCACTAACATGCCCAATTTTAATAATATATTCGTTCTAATAATTATATTTTCTGTAAATAGCTATATTCAAATATCATCTGACAATATAATCAATATGAAAATAATACATGCCTTGATTAACCTTAATTTTCAACTTGATATAACCTAGGTATCTGAGAGAAAACTCTCTATTGAGGAAATGCCTGTTGAGGTAATGGCCTGTAGTCATGTCTGCAGGGGATTGTCTTGATTGTTAATTGATATGAGGGTTCAGCCCATAGTGGGACATCAGCCTTAGGTGGGTGATCCTGGGATATACAGGAAACCTAACTAAGCATGGGCCTGTGACTAAACCAGTGGGTGAGCCAGAAAAACAAGTCAGTAAGCTGTATTCATTCATTTCTTCATAATTTCTGTTTCCAGTTCCTGCTTGAATTTCTTCCCCTAGTTTCTCAGTGTTGAGCTGTGATCTGGAAGTGTAAGCCAAATAGATCCTTTAATCTCCCAATTGCTTTTGGTGAATGTTTTAACACAGCAAGCTAGGACAGCCCTTGTCTTCTTTATTTGTATATTATCTTGACATGTATGTTACATTTATAAAACCTCTATTCAGACTAACCTTGTGTCAGTGCATATTAACTTTATGTGTACTGGATAGCACATCTTCAGATGCTGCCAAAGATGAACATTTCCCAGATACACTCTCTCATTGTGGGCTATGTCTACACTATGTGAAAATGTAATGCTGTGATTGGTGTAATAAAAAGTTAAACAGCCAATAGCTAGGTAGGAAGTAAAGGCGGGACTTCAGGGCAGAGAGAGAAATCTGGAAAGAAAAAAGAAAGATCATCAGCTGCATGTGGAGGATGCAACATGAGCAGTAGAGAGAGATGAGGTGACAATCCAGGTGACATAACATGGATGAAAATAAATGGATTCATTTAAGCTATAAGAGCTAGGGTCCCAAGCCTAAGTGAAGGCTAACCTTTCTTAAATAATAAGAGTCTCCATTGTTATTATTTGGGAGCTGCTGCAGGAGCTCCTTCCACTCCTTCAGCCAATAGCCTTTGAGATACCAGCCCACTGGGGCATGGTCTCTTTCTCTTTAAAAAGCAGCGGCAGCCCTACTCTCCCTCTTTTGCTTCAGACTCTGGTTCCGGAGACTAGACTCCTTTTCTGATCATGTAAGATGGTGTTCTGTAAGGTTTTTTTCCCTCAAACAAATAACCTTTTTAATAATAAGTCTAAACTGGTGTGGGATTGTTTCGTGCATTAGGGAGCTGGTAGTACAGAGAAAGACTCCTTGCACGCTCATGTTTTTTGAGATAGTAGAGTCATGATTTGGCTGAAGTGTGCTTGGTATGGATGTGAACACATTCAGGCAGCTGAGCAAATTTATGAAGATGAACGTACAGGTAAGTGTGTGTTCATGTGTGTGCTAGAGTTTGATAGTAAGGGTCTCCCACTGAACATAGAACTATCCCATTCAGGGAAACTGACTGGCCAGAAAGCCCCAGTGATATTCTTATCTTTATCCATAAGCACTGGGATTACAAACATCTGACTCTTTACTGATGTGCTGGGACATAAGCTCAGGTTCTCACAGTTTCATAGACAAGCATTTTGCCTTTTCTTCAGACATCTAATAACATGAGTTTTAAAAACAGACCAATAAATCATAGGCAAATTGCACTGTATTTGAAAAGCAATGCTCTTTATCTTACAGTGAAAATACATCCCTCATGATCAAGCATGGCTATTCCAGAAGTGGAACTATGATTCAGACTGGACTCTAGTTGCCTTTTTCTTCTTGGAGCAGGGGTTAAGAGCATGTGCTGTTCTTCTAAAGAACCTGAGTTCAACTTCCTGTTCCCACACCAGGAAGCTTGCAAACACACGTAATTTCACTTCCAAGAGGGGACCAGATGCCTTTCTGGCTACTGAAGGCATCTGTGCTCGTGTGTGCCCCCCAAATACACATGATTTTAAAGTATTCTTCATTTTATACTTCATGTAGACAGAAATGATATGAGCATCATAATAGAAGGAATGAATCTGCCTAATAAAATCTAATATCTATTCCAGATTTTTTAAATTATAATTTCTTAATATGCTTCAGACCATATATTGGAATTTCAAAGCTGACACCAAAGGTATAAGTAAAATACAAGTGTAATTTCAATAAAACTGAGGGTAATCTAAGAAAAAGAAAGGTCCATTCAAGGCTGAAAAAGGAGATTTTAAAGTGTTGATTGTTTCTAGTTTAACTGACAAATTCTTTGTAAACCCAATACATTTCAAAATTATTAGAAACATTGGAAAAAATAAATTGAAAGATGACTAAAACAGGTGAAGGTGCTTGCTGATAATCTAAGTCCAATCCCTGAGACTCACATGAAACAAGTTGTACTCCATACGTAGTTCATGGCACAAGCATACATAAATATACAAATACACATGCGTGCACATATATACACACATGAAGCCCACATACAGATACATATTCATGCCCCTTGCACACAAATACGACATGTGGTACACACACTTGCTCACACAATTACATACACAAAATAAATAAAATGCAATAAAAATTTAAGAACTATTGAAAAAGAAATGAGCAAAGTTTTTTCAAACTGTGGTATATTTGGCTAATTAGATGCTAAAAAAATAGAGAATAAAGGATTAAACAGAGAGGAACAAAAAAAGATTAGACAGGCCAGTGAAGCAATGAGAAATTCTGAAAGACTCAGTTTCTCATAAGAATTTAGTATAAGAAAACATTGCTGTACAGAAAAAGAAAAAAAGATAGTTCTTAATAAAAATCCCAAGTAAACATTTGAAGACTTAGTATAGGAAATGTTCATTAGGACACAATTGATGTGTAAAATAAAATGTCCAAGGAAATGAAATTTATTTACAAATTATGAAATCTAGGGATTTTCTTTCACTTATGATTTTACAGATTATTTAACTTATAGAAAAAATGCTTTTTATACAGTGTTTACAGAGTTCTTCAAATAAGTAATGTGACATTCAATTTTTATATTTTTTGGTGTTCACACTCAAAGAATCTTTGTCCTCTTAATAACATTTAAATATAGAAACTTATTGATATTAGTGGCTGTCACCCATGGCCATCATAATCTGTGGAGAGCAGAAGGCAACTTTGTGCAGTCCATTCTTTCTTATTTATGTGGAGTCTGGGGACTGGATACACGTATATTTGCCTGCTAAACTGCCTTTCCTGACTACTCCATACCTGTCTCTACCTTATCTTATAGCACCCTTAAAATACTACAAAACTAATTTCCCAAATTTAACATAACTAGTTATCTCACTCGAATTTCCCAAATTTAACATAACTAGTTATCTCACTCGAATGTTACATTTCCCTGTGGCTTCTTTGCCTTCATCTTCTCCACAGTCTTAGACCTTCAGTGTGTCCTATGCAGACTTCATTGTTTCATTTTGTTTTTATTCTAATGAAGGCTAGTGATAAATCCACTCACTGACGAGAAATTCTGAACTTTTAGAAAGTGTGGTGGTTTGAAAGAAAATGACCCCCAAAATGGATTGGCATTAGTCAGAGGTACACTTGTTGGAGTAAACATGGCCTAGCTGGAGGAATGTTGTCACTGTGGAGGCAGGCTTTGAGGTCTCATATACGCTCAAGCCACATCCAATGAGGCAGTTCACTTCCTATTGCCTGCGGGTCAAAATGTGGGGCTCTCAGACCCTTCTCCAGCTCCAAGTCTGCCTGCATGCCTCCATGTTGCACCTCGATGATAATGGACTAAACCTCTGAAAATGTAAGCCATCCCAGTTAAATGTTTTTCCTTTGTAAGGGTTGCAATGGTTATGGAGCCTCTTCACAGCTCTAGAAACCTTAACTAAGACAGAAAGTATTGCGGATTGAAAAGAAAAAAAATTGTTTCTGCATTCCCTTGCCTCTGTCTGAACTCTCTTCTTTCCTGGTACCAAGAGCCACACTTGACTCTTTTCACTGCCTTAAGATGATGTCCATTCCAGAAACAGGAAATATATGTGGAACCCACAGGCCTTTGGTAATCCTGTCACGTGAGCTAATCAGCCCCTCCTTGTTCCTCACACTGCATTCATAACACCCTCAAGGACCTCTGTAAGCAGAGACTGCTCGTTCCTTTCCCTGCTGCCCAGACCTAAATAATCACACATAAACTATATTAACTATAACACTGTTTGTCCAATGGCTTAGGCATATTTCTAGCTAGCTGTTACATCTTAAATTAGCCCATTTCTATTAACCTGTGTATCACCACAAGGCTGTGGCCTACCTGCAAGGTTCCAGCATCTTTCTCTTTTGGTAGCTACATGGCACCTCTCGACACTGCCTACTCTCTCTCTCTCTCTCTCTCTCTCTCTCTCTCTCTCTCTCTCTCTCTCTGTCTCTCTCTCTCTCTCTGTCACTGTTCAAAATTCCTGTTTGGCTTCACTTTGCTAAGCAATTGGCCGAACAGCTTTATTTAATCAACAAATAAAAACAACACATATACAGAAAGCCATCCCACACCAGACCTCCTTACTGGAAATGCCCTTCTCTGTAACCTCTTTTGTTCTCTTTTTGAAGAAACTTACTTAGAAATTATGTATCTACTCCTTTTAGTAGAACAGCCAAGTCTAATCACTAAAGTTTCCCTCAAAAATCCTATATTTTATCAGAATTTCCTCTCTTTTGCTTAGAATGCATGAAAATTCCTCAACATTCTTTCCCTCCCCAACAAATCCCACTGTTTTTTCCAGGTCCATCTCTAATATCGCTCTTTATTTCAAGGCTTCTTCCTTTCTCATTTTTAGCACACCATTTCATACAAACCATAAAAATCATTTTCCTTGTCTTTGCAGTATTGCTGCAACCGTGCCTCAAACCTGGAGTTACATAGCATCAAAGCCAAGAAGTAAAGTTATAGGGCTAAACAGTACTCTCTTTTATATTCCTTTTTTTTATCCTTGTGACTATGTCCTTTGCATAGTTAATAGACTTCCTATTTCACCCTAAATAAAAAAATGCTAAAACTCACTGATGTCTTTACAGGTCTTGACTAATAAAAACTATGAACTGTTGAACAGGGGCTAGAGACAACTCAGTGTGTAGTTTGCTGTGCTCCATGAAGAAGGACCTGAGTTCCATTTCCAGCACCCACTTAAAAACTGGGTATAGTGGTATTTTATAACTGTAGTAGAATGGGGTTAAGATGGGCAATTCCCAGCTGCTCAACTTGGGCCAGGGATTCTGGTTTAGCCAGAGACACTGCTTCAAAATAATGATGATGGTGATAGTGACGACAATGGTGACAACAGTGATAAGGCTGAGAAGAGACTGAGAAGGACCCTCCATCAGCTTCTGACCACTACCTTCACTCATGGTCACTTGCACGCATGTGTCATACCACACAAACACACAAAGAAGGAGTGGAAAAATACTGAAAAACGAAAGAGAAAGAAAGTAGAATGAGGAGGGAAAGGAGGTCAGAAAGAGAAACAAAGTGTTCTATTAAAACACCTAATGGCCTGTCTACACATCTAAACTTTGAAGTGAGGGAGTAAATGATCTAAAAGAAAGGGTTGAAGGGAAAGACAAGTGGATATCTCAAACCCAATTTAAATTCTTGCAAAGGTGCAAATGTAATCAAACTCCCCACAGGTAAAGGCCAAATGACTCCTTTTGGTAAACTTGATTACATTGCAGCAAAGCCTTGTGTTTTACTCTGTAAACATGGCAAACTTATTTTTTCTATGAACAATCAGTAGTTTTTTTTTTTTTTTCCTTTCCTTTTCTCGTCTAAGAAGTCAGTTCTGCGAATTGCTGTAGTTGCTTGGGAATGAAGCGCTAAATGGCGAGCTCCCCGGGGACCCTGTGTCTTATTTCGTTCTGTTTCAGAGCTTCACTAACGGTAGGCAGGCCATGCTGCCTCCCTTTGCCAGAGCACGATTGTTGTAATTCCCTAAGCACCGATGGAGTGTATGTTCTCTCAATGCCCACTCATACGACAAAATGATGTGAGGAATAGCAATCAGAAAACCTCAAGAGTGCTCTTTGGGTGTTTTCTCCACATTTGCTCCTTTGAATGCAGTCAACTTCCGATCAATACTATGCAGAAAATACAATCACAGGACAAATGAAAATCACCTTGCTTCCAGCCACAGCTCAAGGGGAAAACAAGATAGGGTGATTTAACTAGCATCAAGAAAGAGTTCCTAGAGAAAATGCATTGCTCTTAGAAGCCAACTGTGTTTGTTCCTGTAACATGCCAGCAACTGCCAACAAGACCAAAATATTCGGAAGTGAAAAGAAATGGCAAGGAAACACTGACCCAAGTATCTTTCGCTATGAAAATCGAAGAGGACACTGATGTTCGCCTAACATTCTTAAAGTTTTGCATTTGACCAGAATCAAGGCACTCTCCTTTCCAATATGGTCCCTGGACTTTTGAGAAAACAGCAAAAGCAGAAAGGTCATTCTCACCTTCCCTTCACCCTTCTCTCCTGAAGCAAGTCATAAAACCTGGAAAGAATCTCCGACCTTCTCCCCTTAGGCATGCTGTAAAACCCAGCTGACCTTCTCCTGAAGCTGGTCATAAACCTATCATTCCCAACTCGCCCTCTATATACCTGGACGAGCGTTCTCTCTCAAGTCACAGGCCTGGAGGAGGATCCGAGCTAGCAGGTCTTTTGAAGGCTTCTAGTTTGTTGTTGCTGGGTCCTATCCCTTGGTCCCACCTGTTCTGCATGTCGAAGCATTTTTCCTCTGGAACAGGAACTTTCATAGATTTACTGCTTCTTTGCGTTTTCATTTCTGACCCTCCCATACCAAATAACTTTGTATGGATTGCTAATCTGCCCTGTGCCATAGATGTCTCTAGAAGGTATGAATATTGATATAGGTAAGAGACTAATTTTTCTCCCCAGCAAAACTCATTTATCAAAATGAACTCAGAGTATATTAGACTCCAGACTGTCTCCTTCCTGCCTTCCTCTTACCTGACCCTTTCTTTTATTTTAGATTTAAAACATGGATACATTGGTTTTAATGCTTCCTGAACACTGCACTGAGTGAACCCCGCCCCGGGGAGCTGGACACACCCCTCCAAACTTACATCTTCAGTGACTTCCTGGTGGCTTCGTCTTTATTCTTACTTTTACTTAAGGGAACTAAAATTAAAGTGCTCAGGTTACCATTTTGAAAAGATCTATGAATTTTTCTATTGCTGCGGAGCTAGCTCCCTATTGATCCAAACCACAGTGGTTTCAAATACTGCCTCCTCTATAGAATTTGATCAGCTAGATATTCCCCAAGTCCCATTTCCCATAGATATACCCATGTCCAACAAGAACTCTAAGACATAGAAGCTACATTTATTATCCCTTCAGACTCTCAAAATCACTGCAACTAAGAGCAGTTCAACATGGGGAAAAGTACTATACAGGTTGAGTAATTGTATGATCTGAGCTCCATCCACCAGTGACTAGTGCTGGGTGTGTAACGTGTGCTCAGCAATTTACTAAGACTTGGCCTTGTCTTCCTTGTCTTTGATTGCAGTTAACCTTCTGGTTACATAGACTGTTCTAGTTTTCAGTTAATTAAATCTCTAGTAGGATAGATATCCTTTGTGAGTTACTCCTAAGTAGCATTTACTCAGTAAAAGACAAGCAAAGGAGCCTTACGTTACACCCTTTAACAAAGGCTCAGTCTCTCAACTTAGAGCCTAATGTCATCTGGATTCACACCAACAAGCTTTTTTTTCCTTTTTTTTTTTAAGGGAACACAAATTTCAGATCATTAACATGTTCTTGTTTGTTGTTTGACATTTCAAATGGGCTGCCCTTCTCCTTCAAACACCTCTTTCCAAAGTGCCCATGAGGATGGATTCCTTAGGATGTCCCAGGGCAGCGGCACTTTAGCTACTAGACAATAATAAATCGGACTGACAGAGTGTGCTGACCATGGCGCATTTTGTGCTAAGAATGGGATGGACTTAGCAGCTTTCCATTAAATTAATGAGAAGCCCCGGCCTCTTTGACCAGCAGCAGTGAGCGACATAATGGAACACGGTCCTAGCACCCTGGGAAGGAAGGCAAGAGTAAAGGGCAAACAATTCCGTTAAGTGCTTGGCTTTTTACAAGCTGGTCCTCCAGAAGTGGCTTTTCCGCCATTGTTCTCTCATCTCAACTTTTAGGAACAGTGGCAACGAACACAGCCTTTCCAGGTGTTTAAGGATGTTTCCCCCATTGTTTCCTCAATGAACGAAAAGAGACCAGCAGGTCCTCCTGTTTTCTAGCACTCTCTACTGAAAGCTTCGTCTTGGCCTGGACTCCCGAAGGGTTTTCACTGTTGGTTTGCTTGTCTTTCCCCTCACTTCCTCCTTGGCCTGCTTTATATGGGGAAACACAGCACTTCCGAAAAAGTTAAAATCTTAAATAAAATTTGGAATCTAATTTTGAGTTTATCTGGAGTCCAGTGTTAATTATTGTCAAAGACATGTTGGATTAGAGTCAGTCGAGCTTTCCTGGGACAAGTCATTAGTCTTCCAAGTGCTCACATTTCCATTTGTAAAAGAATCAGTTCAACAATGACATAGCATACTAGATTATAATATAATATAATTCATATAATACATTCTGCTCTCTTTAATGACAAATGCAGATGTGCAGACTGAGAGGTCACTATATCCTTCCTAGGGTTTGGTTCTTGGGTCAAAAATTTCTCTACAAATGAGGCCAGTACCCTGTCCACGCTATGCTGTGTGATAAAACCTGGGAGTTCTAACTCAGAGGTTGAGAACTGAGGACACAGATGCTTGGCACACTGCGGCTGTGACTCTCCCTTATCATACTTACAATATCACCTATCTGGCCAATATTTGTATCCAACCGTGATAGAATTTATGTAATATTTCACCTCCTTTAATCTGTATTAATTCTTGTAATTCTCTATTTTTTAAAAAAAACATTAGATATCACTTTGGAATCCTTTATTTCTTATAATTCTTTTTTAAAAAAGTGCACTGTACGCTCACAATATCTAATAATGTGGAGTTTTCAATCCTTAGTATGACTTGTATTGTCTCTCAATATTTACTAGTACAGAAAGCTAAAAAACACTGTTAAAGATTGAAGAAAATATTTGTTTGGATAAAAGTGTCTGTTATTTTTACTATTGTTGAGTGTTTGATAGAGTATATACTACATAGTATATTATGTAGTCTAGGCTGCCCTTGAACTTCTGATTCTCCTGCCTTTACCTTCCAAGTGTTCGGACTGCAGGTATGAGCCACCATAATCTGTAACATGAATACAAGAAGAAGCACAGAGTTAGCTAGATCAATATGTTCTAGACACCTCGAAGGAAGCTCAAATCTAGGGAAATGCTAAAATCAAACTCTAATATCCAGAGGTTCTTTGGAGTAGTTTTTAAAATTATATAAACATAAAGAAGAGCAACATGATACAGCACTTACTATATGATGAGCACCTGAATGTATTTACTAATGTGGAGTTTAAGACATAAAGAAATGTGGAGGGGCTAGAGAAATGGCTCAGCCAGTAAAGTGCTTTCTGCACAGACCCAAGTGCGGATCTTCTGCACCCACACAAAAACTGGGCCTAGTGGCTTGCATCTGTTACCCCAGGGCTGGGGTGGTGACAAGCTTCTGAGCTCCAGGTTCACGGAGACCCTGTCTCAACAAACTAAAGTGGAGGTAGAATAAGGACACTAGACACTGACGTCTGGCCTCAAATGCACAGGCACGCTTGGGCATACATCCCTGCTTGTTTGTGCGTGCACAAATATACGTGTGTGTGTGTGCGCACATACATGCACGCACGCGCACCCACACGCACATGCACACACTCAGTTAAGGTATGGAGGCTAACCGCTGAGAGGGCATGAGTCTTCCTTGGACCCACGCTCTGATGATATCTGTTAACCTCCAGGCCGTTCTTCCTGACTTCGGAATGGGAAAATTTTGCAAGCTAGATTATTAGTTTTTTAGCAAACATCTTCGGTGTTCCCCTCATCTGCCCTCTGTACTTCTTTTTCTCTCTCCTTCTTTAAGGTCAAAGTGAAACATTTTATTTAAACTTGTTCACGTTTCCTAAAGTTCTCTCAGTCTAATTATAAACACATCTTATTATTAGAGTTAGTACTAAGAATTACTTAACCTACATCATTCACGAATAGTCTCTTCATTACCACATTGTATGGTTAGTCCCTATGGTTATTATGTTTACATATTTAAAAATAAAAACTTAAAGACATATAGCAATATGCCGAAAACAAGCTTCTTGGTGCGATTTGAAGGTAAGCAGGCCATCCCATAGAAACATCGAAGCCCAAGATAAAAAGGAAAACTGTCTGGGGGTGAAATTTAACTATTTAATTATTCACTTAATAGTTTGAAAATACTTGATAGTTAATATATATTTTTCTAAAGTCTCTTCAACTTTCTTCAAGAAACTCTTCTACACTCAGGAAAAAAAGAAAAAAAAAAGAAAAATTGAACACTGCAGATTTTATGGACTACCACTTCCATCTAGTGGCCACCCGTGGTAATTCATGGACATGACTTCAAGGCTGAAAATCTCAGATGCAGAGCTGAATTTGAAGGGAAAAGTCGGATTTTGTTAGCTATTGTGGAAAGGAGCCACCCCATGGGTGTATAAGTAGACTGAGCTCATTCCTGCGTGTGATAAAATGAATGCTAGTATTAGAGACTATAAAAGAAATTTAAAACGTGAAAAGAAATTGAACACTGTAATGGTAAATTTCTTGTGAATTTCTATAAGTTGTCTTGTTTGTTGATGTTTTTGGTTAGTTTATAGGTTTGTAAAACACTTTGTAGCTGCCCATACAAGGCAGCATAAGCGTTGGTGTTTGTTGTGTGAACTGAGCACACCAACTAACTAAGGCTTGTATCGTTGTGATGGCAATGTTCTTACTTAACACAAGGGATCTTGAAATTTTATTGAGTGTAGATAAATGTACACATTTGATTTTACTTGATTCAGTTGTTCTTACTTTTATCTGCATTAAAAATTTTTCATCTTTATTTGGTGACTTATTTAAACTCTGCTGTTGCAGGAGATGGCTGTCTACCTTGGAGGGCAAAATCAGAACTTTTGTGCTCAGATATACCTAAAATCATGAGGTCAGAGGAGCAGTAAAGGCCCATTAAGGATAAACTCTATTGGGTCAAGAGACTGAGGTTCTGTTCTTGGTGGAGACACAATCTTTCAGCTGGGCCAGATTAATCATTTGGCCAAGGGACCACCCCTTGGAAGGAGGGAGCTCTAGGAAGGCAGGCTCCCAGGCTAAAGTGGGAACCCTGCTCTTAAGGTAGCAAGCAGTCCACCATGTCTGGATAGCTCTCTGAGCTCAATGCAAAGTGGAGGACTCCCTTTCTCGGGATGTGGAGGCAAACTGGGGGGAGGGGTTACGGGGGGGGCTGCCTGTTCTCTGTTTAATCTTAATTGGAAGAGTGTCTCTAAGGTCATATGCCTGACCTTATTTAGAGGATGACCCTGCACAGATCTCCCTGTAAACACTGCAATGACTCAGCATATAAGTCTCTATCTTCCTTCCCACCCATATGACAACTAGGTGTCACATTATGACCAACAAACCCTTCCAGCCCGAAACTCCAAGAACCCTTATATACCTTACCCCTGGGATAATAAAATGAGCTATCTCCCTGAAACTTACTCCTGCAAGTTCTTCCTGTCATGTTCACAGCCATCCAGTCCTTTCTCACTGCTTCTGCTCCCTTTGCCCTTGTGGACCAGTGCCCAACAACCTCTGAGGAAAAGGAGACCCACATAGAATAATTATCCTTTTAATAAGATACTATAGTTTTCATCTCAGAATTTTTATCTCCTAGGCAATTAGGAGGCCACCTTGATATTTCCACAAGACTCTGTTGGCTCTTTCGGCCTCAGCACAAACCTAAGGTTGGAAAGGAAGGTATTTATCTTCCTAGACATGGAATTATAAGGAACTGGTAACTAACACTGGCACCTTTTTCATATGTTGGTCTCCGGAGGCCAGTGAGTGCTTTACATATGCTAAAGACCCAACAGTTGTTGGATGAAGGAATGAAGTGGCATGATTGGGGCAACAACAACAAAAATGCAAGACATAGAATAATTTGAGAAGCTGCAGGTGGCATCTGTACAGGAACATGACTGCGATGTACATGGGTATGAGTAGTTACGACAGAGGGAGGACACAGACATCACAGTGGGAAGAACCAGGGTTGACTCTAGGGTTTAAGTCACTTGCTGCTGCTGTGACAGACGTTTTTGGGAGACTATTAAGACACTGGAAATTTGGACTCAAGAATCAGTGAAAGGTGTAAGTAGGACTTAAAAACCTGTCCTAGTAGAAACCTCAAGACAGTGCTCGGTGTAAGGTAGGGAGTGGGGGCCTAGCTCAAGAGGTTTCACAGAGGGGAACAGTGTTAGCAACAGAACTAGAGACCATTCTTCTGAGATTTGGACAAAGAATATACCTGCTGTCTGTCCTTATGCTGAGAACTTGAACTAAGGCAAAAGTTTTAAGTCGTGGACTAATTTCTTTGGTGCAGAAGATTTTAAGACAGCCTATATTGGCTCTGTCACAAGGTTTTTCATAATCACTTACACAGGTCTACAAAGAAAGGGAGCAAGAGGGGCAAAAAGAAGTACGAACAGTGCGTTTAAAGAGAGAAAGAGGAAATTGAATGTTGCAGCCAAGGATTGTCCTAAAAGAGATGACAAGATTAATAGAAGCCTTGTCTGCATTAGAATGAGAAAAGTGAACTCAAGACAAGACCCATTCTCAATAATCTACCTTGTGAGAGGGAAAGGCCTAAGGTCTTGCCTATTCCTAAAAAGTAACAAAACACAAAAGCACTGTGGATCTGTCAAAAGAAGACTAGGATCCATCTCAAACCAGCAGCTAGACTTGGCAGTGCCTCCGTGTGGTGCTCTTCACAGTCATGCAGGATACAAGAAGAAAATGGTCATGGAATTTTTTCCCATGATTTAAGAGCAACATAAATTAAGGCAAGGCGATATGGGGCAAGTGAGACCCTGCATGGATGCCCTGAGAGGACATTTTGTGAAGTTGTGAATGTAAAGACTGGGTTGTATTGGAGACCCCTGTAAGCAGAAGTTTCTCTTAGCTTTTGAGTCTCAAAGAAATACACAGAGGCCTACCTACATTAATTATAAACTGTTTTACCAATAGCTCAGGCATATTCCTAGCTAGCTCTTACATCTTAACTTAACCCATCTCTATGAGTCTGTATATTGCCATGAGGCTGTGGCTTACTGGTAAGGTTCTGGCATTCTTCTCCTTTGGCATCTGCCTGACTCTGCCTTCTTTCTCACTGCATTCAATTTAGTTTTCCTGTTTACCTGTATTCTGCCCTGCCATAGGTCGAAACAGCTTCTTCATTAGCCAATGATAATAAAACATATTCACAGCATGCAGAGGGGAATCCCATATCAACCCCAACATGTTGGGGTGTGCCATGAAGAAGGATGCTAAAAAAGAAATCTCACACTAGCTCAGAATTGAGTATAATAGAGGGTTAGTTATTTATTTAGGGATAGACTCACAGATCACAGTGCCAGAGCTGTGGAATACTGCCAAAGAGAACATCACACAGGAGCATATGCAACTCAAGAGGGATGCATATTGCAGACAGCAGATCTGGAGGTTTTAAGACTTTGACATTGGACATGGAACTAGAGAGGTTGGTATTTGCTCTGCTGGGTTTCAGCCTTGCTTTAGTGCAGTATTCTCTCACTATCTCCGTTCTGCCCTTTGTGGTTGGTTATGTATATATTTTGTGCAATTATACCCTGAAAGTATGTAATTCACTTTTTGATTTTACAGAGCGGGTTCAATTAAATGGTCACTTGGAGACTCAAAAGAGACAGTGGATTTGGACTTCTAAATAGTGTCGAGACTGAAAGACTATGGAGACTTTTGTAGTTGAATGAAATGGATGTAGTATTTATGCTGATTTGAATCAGAACATTCCCCATTAGACTCACATGTTTGAATACTTGGTACCTAGTTGTGTAGTTTCAGAAGGTGGCTGTGCTGGACCAAGTGTGTCACTGGAACTGGGATGTAAGGTTTAGAAACTTTATACCATTCCCAGTAGATGTGCACCACTTCCTGCTTCCAATGCAGTTCCTGCTCTAGCTACCATGTCTGCTGCCTGCTGCCATGCTATCCTGCCTGGTAGACCCTACACCCTCTAGAATAAGCATCTCCAGCAAACCCTTCCTTTTATAAATTGCTTTGGTTCTGGTGTTTTAGCAACACCATCAGACAGTAACTAGTAAGCTAAATAATAAGAATTTGTCCTAGCTGCTCAGCAGACCATGCTTTGAGAGCGGAGGGAGATGCCAACAATTCACTCCTCCCTAATCTGTCCTTCAGCAGGTGACAGTATTCTGCCCACATCATCAGTGATTCTTGGAATTAACAAATGTACAGTCAAACTTATTACATCCACAGTTAAATAGCAGTTTGTTTGTTTTAATCAGACCTAGATTTTTAACTAGAAATTGCTTTCAGAATTGCTTCCAGATTGTATGTAGGGAAAAGTTCACAAAATAAGCATAGCTGAGGAAATTCTTATCATTCATTTTTGATGTGGATTTATATATCATGCTTACTAAATTTTATATATTAATTTTTAAATGAGTCTCTTTGATCATTTAAACCTTTAACATCAAAGGGCATTGTCTTTAAGCCTGTTAACATTTTATCTTTCAGATAAAAATAACCCGACATTTTAGGTCATTTAGAGTGGAATCAAACTTAGAACTGGTGTGTGTGTGTGTGTGTGTGTGTGTGTGTGTGTGTGTGTGTTTCAGTGATAATCTGCTAAATGTATATTTAAAAGCAAACTTTAGGGATGGGGAAACAGCTCTGTGGTTACAGCACTTGCCAAGGATGAGGACCAAATTCAAATCTCTAGAACCTGTGCAAATGCTGATTGAGTGGCCTCCTATAATCCCAGCACTGAGAAAGTAGAGGTAGGGAGTCTCTGAGCAAGGTGGCTAACTAGACTGCTACATTGGCTATCTGTGGATTCAACTGAGGGATCCTGCCTCAGTTAACAAGGTGGAGAGTGATAGAGGAAGACTCATGACCTCAACATGCATGTACTTGTATGTGCACATGCATGTATGCTCAAAGATGCAAACATGTACTCATATCTCAATATGAGAGAGAGAGAGAGATGAAAGATGTTGTAACTGCTCCCTAATGTGGAAGATGGACCCAGGATGTCATGAGACCCACCCTGAGTGATATTCCTTGGAAAAGTAAGTGAATATCCCTAGAGACTATGTTTTTCCTCAGAAAGAGTGGACAAATAAATAGTAAACATCACCATCATATCCAAGAAATGGGCTCTAGATTTGGTTGTGATTTGGTGTGGTTTGTTGAGAGTGTCTCATGTAGCCCAGGCTGGTTTGCAGCTACAGAGCTGAGTATTCCTTTGAACCTTCTTGAGGTGCTGATTCTCCTACCTCCCTCTACCAAGTTCTAGGATTGCAGGCTTGTGACACTTGCTGGGCTCACTGGGACTATATCATAGTAAATCATGTTCAAAAGTCCCAAAACAAACCCCCCAAAAACTGTATCAGTCACTTTTTCTGACACCTCACATTAAAAACTTATAGAAATAAAAAGGGAAAAAAAACGAAATAAAAAGAGTGATAAGAATATCCTGAATGGAAAAACTTAGTTTTAAAAAAGAAAATTAAAAGGAAGAAAAAACATTAACTTACAGTGTTAGAGATTTCATTCCATAGAAGTTGACTGCTTTGATTCAGGGCCTTTGGTGCAGAGCGTGACAGCAGTATCTGGTGGAAGACTGAGAGCAGAGAAGCAAAAAGAAACTGGAGACCAGGTAGAAGCTTCAAAGGTATGTCTTAGTGTCCTCCTTCCCAGATAGCCTGCATCTCCTAAAGTTCCCAGAACCTCTCAAAATTGCCCCACCAGCTTAAGACCAAAGGGCCAATAGATGAGCTTGTGTGGGACATTTCAAATGCAAAGTATTCTGACCCATATGGGCAAAATCTTGGAAATGGATTTAACGTCATTGTGTTTAATTGTGGTTAGAGACCTGTGAGCCAGCCCTGAACTGCAGAATCTGCAGCTGCTCAGCTTCTAAGACACCGCAAGTCTCCAATGAGACAAATTCCTGTTTTGCCTAGGCATTTCCATCAGGGAGTTTATGCATACCACTTTCATACTGGAATAGATCTACACTATTTTATGCTGAAAATGTTAAAACTATTTCGGAACTATTGCAGAGGCATCGTCAAGAAGACAGCTGAGGTTCTCCAGTGACTTAACTCACTTAGGGCTAGGCCATGGTCTCCAAAACCAGTGCTCTCCCCCGTTAATATGGCACACTGAAAAACAGACAAATTCTCCCTTCCAGGAAACTACTCTAAAGGGAGAGAGAGCACAGTTCAGATCTTACCTAGAAACGGAATGTATTTTAAAAGTCCAACTCTAACTTCTTACTTTTAAACAGCTAAAGAGACTAACGAATGTAAGTTTTTTTTAACTCTTTGGATGATCCACCACCCAGTTCTCAAAATTGATACATAGAGACTTATTCTTACTTATGAATGCCTGGCATGAGTTCTGCTTGTTTCTAGGCAGATTTTCTTAACTTGAATTATCCTGCCTTCCTTTTGCCCCTGGGATTCTTAACCTTTCTTTAGTCCAGATGTCTTTCTTTCCTTCTTACTCCATGGCTGGTTGGGTGTCTGAGTGGTTGGCCCCTGGCGTGCTCCTTTCCTTCACCTCTTCCCACTCTTCTTCCTTCTCTTCTTCTCCTTCTATTTATTCTTTCTGCCTTAGCCCCACTTATTCTCCTCCTGCCTCGATATTGATCATTCAGCTCTTTATTAGAAGGTGCTTTAGAAGGCAAAGTAAGACAGCGTCACCGAGTTAAACAAATGACACATAAAGAATGCAACACATCTTTGCATCATTAAACAAATATTCGACAGCGAAAACAAATGTAATATGTCTTCAACTAGTATTGTTTAATAGTAACAACAAATCAACATTTATTCAAGCAATTCTACTAAACCGTCCTCTCCTTTTGAACTCCACCCTTTAGCCTATTCCACTAGTCCACTGCTTCAGAATACATGAGTAAGGAAAAAGGTTAAAAAAGAGAATTCGACAGGAATAAAAGTACAAATAGACTCTCAAGTTCACCTACTGGAAGGATAATGGCTTCCATCTGGTGTTTCTCCCACAACCTGACTTGGGATTGGCACTGAAATGTGCCCTGGCATGAAAACTTATCAAGATATCAAAGGCAATAACTAATAAAGTGTCTAAATTAAAGTTTCCACTTTTTGGTTCTTCTCTGTATTTATGGTCTACTACTACAAAAATACTAATAAAGAAAATCTCCCCGACATCACCCAATGTCTTTGCAGCTGGTTTTGTGGGCCAGCTGGGACTTGTTCAGGGCTCATCTTGGCGGATTTCTTTATTCATTTGCAGCTGGATGAGATGCCTGGAGCTGGCTGGTCTAGGCTACAATTCCGTCCCATGTAGTCTCTCATCTAGCCAAGTAGCTTCTGATTTTCTAATACCACTGATTAAACCACCTATTGTTCTTGAAATATATTTCTATAATTCTATCTGTGAGAGCATGAGTTAAGTTTTTACATAACTATTAAAATGTGATTAGTATTAAAATTGGCAGGTCAAATCTGCACAAGAGGGAGTTAGAACTGTCTCTGGGAAGCGCATTGCACTAAGGTAGCATTCAAAAGCATGTATGGGAAGGAGCAAGTGATGGAAATTTGTTAGGATGCGGTGCAACAGTCAAATGACCTAACGAATGTGAGGTGTCTATGTGCTATGTCTCTAGCACTAAATATACAGGCATATTTATGTTTTGCAGGTCAAAAAATAATTCTGAGTGACTTGTCAATTGTCAGGTCTCAGCAAATCGAAGACTATCGGGTTTGTGCTTATAAAAACATATACAATCAGTGCTAGAGAAGATGCTAACAATATATCACAGCCACTAAATCCTGCATGGTATGAAAAACTCACACACTAGTAAACATGTCTCAGGCCAAGATCTGGAAGAGGAATATTCATAAACAAGCCAGCCTAGTAGGCACTTTTGCCGTGTAGACACGCTGAGTCACTGTCTGCCCTAGTACTTTTGACAGCCTCCCAGAGATAAAGAGACAAAAGCTGGAATCCAGGCCCAGTTTGGAGTCTGGGGCTCTGTGTTTGTTCATTTTTGTTGTTATTGTTGTTGTTGTTTGTTTATTTGTTTTTGCCAACTCAAGATAAGCAAACCCACATCATTTAGAACGTAGGAACTTCAACTGAGAAAATGCCTCCATCTGATTGTCTGATAGGCAAGTCCATGGGGGCATTTTCTCAAACAATAATTGATGAGTCCACTGTGGGCAGTGCCACATCTGGAGCGGTACCACATCTGGACCAGATAGTTCTAGGTTATATAAGAAATCGGGATGAAAAGAATATGGGAGCAAGTCATTAAACAGTATTCCTCCATTGTCCTTGCTTTAGCTCCTGCCTCGAGGTTCCTGCATTTGAGTTCCTCCCCTGATTCCCCTCAAGGATTATTGGGAGTTATGAGATGAAAAAGTCTTTCTTTCCTCAAGCTGGTTTTCATCAATGTTTTATCATAGTAATAGTAAGCAAATTGGGCCAGGTCCTGAGGTCTACGTTCTGAATTCAGGTTGAATAAACCTTCCCCAGAATCCAATCTGCCTTCAGAGAAACTGCGATGCGTGGTCTGAGAGTAACAACACAACCTGGAAGAAGTTGGTAAGAGAGGCTCAGGAAGGGTAGTCTAGATTGGGGAAGCCTGTGTGCAGGCCTGTGGGAGATTGTCTTGTTTGCCCTCGCTGCTGTGGGAAGATCTAGCCTGCAAACAGGCAACTGATTCACTGATTTTGGATCCTGGACTGTGTGAGTGGAGAAATCCAACAGCGTTCTAGCACACATACATTTATGTCTCTGCTTTTTTCCTGGATGTGAGGTGGCTACCCACTTTCAGGGCCTGCTTCTGTGACTTGGCAGGAGTGTGGAGACTGGTTACAAAAGCAACTTTTTTTTCCCAGAACAACAACAAAAAAATTCTCAGTGACATATAAATTGCCAAGTCACAGAAGACAGAAGAATATTTAGTAGCCTTTGATTTTTGAGAGACGGGGATGTTTTACTTTCCCAAGGTCCTGATGCACAAACTCTAGCTGTAACCATGAGTAGAATGTGGTAAGCAGCAGGACTGACTTGTAACACATGGCAGTATGAAGATTTAGAATCTGCTACTCTGCCTAAACATTTCAAATGTCATCCTGTTTAATTCAAGGTTTATTTTCTGAGTTTTCAATATGTCAGGAACAAAACGTTCTTACTCTCTCATTTTAGAGAGTCCAACTCTCATTTGTGCAATTTCAGTTACAACTTGTCTACTCTGTTCCTTACACTGTTTTTATGTGAGCACATGCATTAAATGACTAAGCAAAACATCAGCTACCAGACTGTTCTCAATCCTGTCCTGGGGTGAATTTGTCATAACAGAGTTTTCTACTGCACAGTATAAATGATTCTAGGTCTACAATATTCAGGATGATTTCAAGAGGTGAGCAATAACAACTAACAATGACTATAAAAGAGGAAAAACATGCTTTTTCAAAGGCTAGATACATCTTATTTGGTAGAACAGAATACACGACTTGCCTGCAAGGCGTCCTAGTTTCCAAAGCCTGTACCACATAAACAGGAGAGGCGGTGCACACGTGCAATCCCAACACTGGGTGGTGGAGGCAGAAGACTCTGAAGCTCAAGGTTAGCCTTGGCTGCATAACAAGTTCAAAGGCAAATTGGACTATACAAATCCTAGTCTCAAAAACAGGTAAACAGGTAGGTGGGTGGGTAGGTAGGTAGGTAAGTAGATAGGTAAATAGATAGTAGATTATAGCTTGATAGAAAGATAGAACAAACAAATGTCCAAAAAAATAGATAAAGAGAAAGAAATCCTGAAATCAGATTAGATACAATGTGATATTCCCTCAGAATTTTCTTTAACAGTTAATTTTGTTTTATTGTATTACATTTTATTCGTTTATTTGTGTACGTATATGTGTGTGTACGTGTGTATGAGTATATGACTACAAACATATTCCATGGCATGTCGTGAATGAAGGTAAGAGGACAACCGGCACAAAAAGCTTCTCTCTTTCCACCATGTGAGTCCAGGATAAGATCCAAGTGTGAGAATTTGGTCGCTGGCACCTTTACTTCCTGAGCCATGTAGCGGGTCCCATAACAGCTAATTTTATGTCAGTTTAGCTAACCTATGATGGCAGTTGTTCAGCAAAGTGTTAGTCTAAATGTTTCTGTAAAGGGTGTCTGTGACATGGTCAGCATCTATAGTCAACTGACTTTAAATAAGGCAAATTGCTCTCCCCCATCATCTGTGAATGGACATATTCAGCTGACACTTCTTCCTGAAAGGCTACACTTCTTTCCAGGGAAATCACCCACAGTAGAGTACCAGGCTTTCCTGGAGTACAAATGGACATTTTTCTGCTCAGCCTATGCTCTACCATTGAGTTCTCCTAAGGTAACTGAATAACTTCCACCTTGAATACATTTTGATACTCCCCACCTCTTGTAAGGATCAAATGCAGAATTTGTTGCTGCTATAATTATTCAGGTTTTCATAATCCCATGGACTTGTGATGATTTGCATGGCCGCCATCAAATAGTTGTCATAAAAGCAAAACCCAAATCTCTTTGATCATGGAAACATCAAAAATATTCACTTGGCAATCATTTCATGAGGCAATTACTTTTCTACTACAGAAAGGCCATCTTATGTGAACTTGTGTTTCCTGTTTCCCAGGCTTTGGAGTAGGAGGAGACACCATTAAAGCAGCCGCTTCTTTTGGCTGGATTCTCAAATCTACAGATTCCAGATTGACTGCATTCCACACTATGGGGTTTGCTCAGCCACCTATTACTTTTAATTCCAGGTATTAGTCAATGAAGTTTTGTTGAGCTGTTTATACACATACTCATAAAGTATGGGAATATTTTGAAACTTGGTTTTTAAATTAATGGATTATGTTACCTGAATATTAAATTGTGCCATGACACTTTTTTACTGGATGATTGAGAGCTATAAAGATAGTTTCTCAACACAAGAAAATTGATACCAAGTGAGTCTTGTTCAGCATATTCCCCCAATAAAACCAAAGACAAAATTATTAAGACTTTAAAGGATAATAAAGACAACACAATTAAGTACCAAAATGAGTCACAGACAGCAAATATTATGGGAAAAAAAATGGTTGCAGCAGGCATGATGGCACATGCCTGTTATCCAGCACTGGGAAGGTGGAAGTAGCAAGATCAAGATGACAAGGTCATCTTCATCGACATGTTGAGGTGAAGGCCAGCTTGGGGTAGAATGAAATGTCTCGGAAAATTAATGGACAAAGAGAGAGGAGGGGGTGATGAGTATGAACTGCAAGTGGTGTTGGAGACAGTGATGGATTGTTATTTCTATCTCTCAGAGATTCCTTCAGAAAGAATGGTTACAAATTCAAACCCGATTTCGAGTAATTACTCCTAGATCTGTGTTGCTTCATATAAGCTCTGGATTGTAAACCTTAAGACATTTTATTGCACCGGGTTTAAAATCAGGTGGGGGGATTCCTAAATTGCCAAGTACAGAGAGAAATGTCTAAGAATGTGACAAGAAGCAGCATGTCTTTTGCCCAAAGACTGAGGGGGAAGTGCATCTGTTTGTAGATCATATGTCCATCTGGAAGTTAAGATGCCTTGCAAAATGAATGATTTCACAGACTGTTTATAGTTCTGCTCATACCTTAGGTGGAACTACAGTGATATACAGAGAAATAGAATGTAATTTCATTTATTAATTTGGTTACCTAGCAATTTAATGCATATCTATATCTATATATCCATTCTGATTACTCTTTTCCCTACATCATGCTCTCTTTCTATCTCTCTCCTTCTCCTTCTCCTCCTTTCTCCTTCCTCTTCCTCCTCCTCCTTCCTCCTTCTCCTCCTCCTTCCTCTCCCTCTCTTCCTCTCTCTCTCTCTCTCTCTCTCTCTTTCTCTCTCTCACTCACTCAGACTGACAAGCTTGGAACTCACTATGTAGACTAGATTAGTCTTAAACTCACTGAGATCCACCTGTTTCTACCTCCCCAGTTCTGGAATTAAATGTATGAACAACCATACCGAACAACTCCACGTTTTCTCTAACCAACCCCCATCTCTGCTGCAGCTTCTCATTTCTACCAGTCTCTTTCCCAAAATCATGACTTTTGGAAACACTTAAGGTTTAGCAAGTACTACAGGGTTTTCTAGAATGAACTCTAACTTATCTTTGATGTAGCTCTTCTGTGATGACTTTAACAGGTTAAAAGAATGAGCAGTGGTAACAATTGGATGGCTCAGCAGTTTAAGGTACTTGCCACAAAGGCCTGTATACCTGAGTTCGATCCCAGGAGCTCATGTAAAGATGAAATGAGAGAACTGACTATATATACAAAGTTGTTATATGGTCTACACACACACACACACACACACACACACACACCTTACATACACATAACAACAATATAAGTAAAAAAATTAATGTAAAATTTTTAAATATATACTCTAGGCTTACTCTGTAGCAACTAGCATGATGTTTTTATATACACTTGCATTTGAACATATGTGTCTAACTAACATTGTGTTTAACAAAGTTGGACTGATAGGCAGGAAAAAGGAAAGGACCTCAACACATTCTGAAAACCCAGCACACTCATTGTGGGGCTAGAAACTCCTTCCTTAAATGACCAGAAGGTCATTAGAAGTGTACAATAGTGTTATCTCTCCATTTCCCACATAAATCCACAGTAGAAGAAAGACTGGACATAAATATTAAATGTCAAGCAAGCAATGAAGTGTAGCACAGAGAGACTGAGAGGCTTGATCTGTGCCCCCTTTGTTGTGGTTGCCAAGGAACGGGTTGCCAGGGATAACTGCTCTTCTGGAAGAACAAAGAAAAGGCAGAGAAGTGAAGATAGTGAAGGGCAACCAGCTTGTGGTGTCTTTCTCTCCTCAAGCAATTAAGAATTTGGAAAGGCATATCAAATGATACTAATCTTCAAAGAATTTTCCAATACTTTATTCTTAAGATATTGCTTAATAAAATTCATTGAAAACAAGTCTTATAAGAGATGTCTAGTTGTAATCAATTGTGTATCAGGAGCGTGGAAGTTGCAACCTTAACTGATACAAACTGAAACTATCTATTACTCTCTTCAGATTCATTAAAAATAAATCAAGATCACAAGGAAAATTGTTGTCCCTCAGCACAAAAGCCTGCAGGCCTGAGTTCAACTGAAGACACAGACAGGTAAATCGAGACCATTACAACTTCCTAGAGCAATGCCCACCTCCACATCAATAAAAATCAAAGAGAAAATATGATCTTTACTAGAATAACATTGGCCTCCAGTGTAACTGTACACAATGAGTTCACACCTTCAAATGTAAGCACACAAAGGAGGGAGGGATTTTATTACCTAGAGGCAAATAAGCACCACTTCGGAAGATGGTGTACTCTATTTCAACAGAGAGTGCAGTGTTTCCCCCTTGCTTATCTGCAGAAAAGAAAAAAAATTACTCATCCTGAAATACGTACAGCATCCTGTCCTATTTAACACGGTCCTCCCCAAAATGCAACTGTTTCACCTAACTCACTACAGTTTGACCAGAACTTTACTGGCCTGGTAAAGGGAATACCCAGCTAAACCCTTCTACGTTCAACAGAGACAAGAAATACCCAAGACTCAAGCCATGCTGCCTTACTCAAGTGAAGAGGAAGAAAGCAGAATTCGTGATGACTATAGTTAGAACCCAAGGCTTAAGAATGACTCATCGCAAGACAGTAGAAAATTTTAATTCCCTTTGTTCCTTTCACCTTATGTACCAAAGTCATATTTACAGACATTCACATTGTAGGCTGCATATCATGCACAATTTATATATTAAAAAGAAATTAAGTATTAAAAGTCTATCTAGCAAGAATGTTAAAATTATCAGACTTTTTTTTTTTACTTTTCAGATATACTAGCTTCTTTTATTTCATTGTATCACTTACTATTATGGAATAAATGAATAAATCAGTGCAGTAACAAAGTAATTAGAATAAGTGTGTATGTTAGTGTGAGTGTGTGTATATATACTTGTGTAATTGGAAAAGGAGAGGAAGAAAACACTATGACACCACATGAGATGTTCAAGTACACACCTTCAACCAGAACTAGTAATTACAGAAATTGCTTAGAAGGCAATGATAATAACTACTTTCCAGGCAAATTTGTTCCCTGCATAGAGGTCAGCTGGGTTGCTGCACATAGAGGTTACCTGGGATTCTGGACATGAAGGTTAGTCGGGATGTTGGTCATGGAGGTCAGTTAGGATGCTAGACATCGAGGTCAGCTGGGATGCTAGACATGAAGGTCAGTTGGGATGTTGGTCATGGAGTTCAGCTGGGATGCTGGACATGGAAGTCAGCTGGGTTGCTGCACATAGAGGTTACCTGGGATTCTGGACATGAAGGTTAGTCGGGATGTTGGTCATGGAGGTCAGTTAGGATGCTAGACATCGAGGTCAGCTGGGATGCTAGACATGAAGGTCAGTTGGGATGTTGGTCATGGAGGTTTCAGCTGGGATGCTGGATATGGAAGTCAGCTGAGAGGCTGGACATGGTAGGAAGCATGGGAGATAGAAGGATGGGAAGAAAACTTCATGATGTTTGCTTTTATTTTATCATCTAGAAATAATTTTCTCAAATATGAATTTGGGTTTTTTGTTTTCTTTTGCTTGAAGATTTTAAAATAGCTTTTAGTCTTTTCATTCCTGGTCCATCTTTTATTGCTATCACACCATTATCAGTTTTGAATAGGATGAATGCTCGGTACCAGCAGGCATACAAGAATTCATTAAGTAAATTAAGTCTTCTCCATCAGGAAGAACCCTCCTATGGCTTCTAATTATCTGTATTATAGAGAATAAATTTATGGTATCATGTCCTAGATTTGAAGAGTTAACACAGCCCCTCCCTCCCTAGGCTCTTCTCAGCTTTACCGTTTTAATTTCTGGGTGTTGAGCTCATCTATTAATGATTACATGGGCTACTTCCTCCTGCATTCTCTACTCCTTCCTGTTATGAAAAGACCTTTTTTTTTCTTCTTCAAACCTGTTCTTTAATGAACTCATCCTTGATGGTACATATGGTTCCATTATAAAATTTCCATGAGATTATCAAGCTTATCCTATTCACCACATGAAATATAAATAACTGTTCACATATTTATGCCTCTTAGGAGGGCATCTTGTGTGGGCACAGCATTCTGCTTTGCTGTCTATGTCAAAAGATGGTGCGTGTTGTAATCAATAAAAGTAATATAATTAGACAACCATGGACTCGTAGCTCTGCCTGTCCAGCTTATGACCTTAGTAAAATTATTTACATTCTTTAAATTTTTAAAAGAAAATTTCTTTGGCTCACTATGTACCAGATTTTTATTTCTGAACAAAGTGAAGTAAGATATAAGCAAATTGATAAAAGTAAATGAATATATGTATGTGTGTATCTATGTGTATGCATATGAATATGCATGGGTATATTTGTGCAATTATCAGATTTCCAAAGGATTATCGATTATTAATGGATTCTTACATTTTATTGTTAAAACTATTATAGTCATTCAAAATATTTTACAAATGCTTTGCTGCAATTATATGCATTTGAAAGTATTGGATTCAGTGAATGATATGGGAAGTCCTTCTGTATATGTGTTGCTTTTGTTGGTTAATGAATAAAAAAACTTTTTGGGCCTATGACAGGGCAGAATAGAGCTAAATGGGAAAACTAAACTGAATGGTGGGAGAAAGAAGGTGGAGTCAGTGGGATAGCATATAGCTGCTGGATGAACCTTGCTGGTAGGCCACGATCTCATGGTGATGCACAGATTAATAGAGGTGGGTTGATTAGGATGCAAGAGTTAGCAAAAAAAATGCATAAGCTAATAGGCCAAGCAGTGTTGTAATTAATATCGTTTCTGAGTGATTATTTTAGGTCCGGGCAGCTGGGAAATGAACAAGCAGTCTCTGAGTACAAGTGAGTAAGTGGGATTTAGCCATACATGCTTAGAGTTTTTTCCAGGATAGCATTTTGAAGACTTTTCCTTTGGCATAGTGAGATGGACAGAGCCAGCCAAATTAGTTTGCTAACCTGGAACTAGGTTAACACAGGAATAGTTCCTACACAGAGAACTCACAAGTACATAGTGACATCAAAGTAAATGTATATGCAAGATAGTAACACAGGTACAAAGGAACCCGTCAAAACCCAAGCAGAAAACTCTACTCAGATGAGAAGTTTAAAATTGGAGATTGCAGTGCAAGCTAAACAGGTCCAAGGAGGAGAAGAATGCAAGGTGTGTTTGTTGCCAGGTTTCTTGCCTATCCTACACTGCCCAGCTGTTTTTCTTACTTTAGTTGATTCTTTTGTTTTCTTTTTTAAATTGATTTTATTGAGCTATATACATTTTTCTCTGCTCCTCTTACTTCCTCTCCCCTCCCCTTCAACCCTTTCCCATGGTTCCCATCTTCCCAATTTACGCAGAGGATCTTGTCTTTTTCTACTTCCCATATAGATTAGATCCATGTATACTCTATTAGGGTCCTCATTGTTGTCTAGGTTCTCTAGGATGCTAAAAAACCACTAATGAGTGAGTGCATATGATAATTGTCTTTCTGGTTCTAAGTTACCTCACTCAATATGATGTTTTCTAGCTCTATCCATTTGCTTGAAAATTTTAAGATGTCATTATTTTTCTCTGCTGCATAGTACTCCATTGTGTAAAGGCACATCATTTTCCTTATCCATTCTATGGGGCATTTAGGTTGTTTCCAAAGGGGCTGTACCAGCTTGCACTCCCACCAGCAATTCAGGAGTGTTCCCTTTACCCTACAGTCTCTCCAGCATAAGCTATCATCAATGTTTTTGATCTTGGCAATTCTTACAGGTATAAGATAGAATCTCAGAGTTATTTTGATTTGCATTTCTCTGATACTAAGGATGTTGAGCATTTCCTTAAGTATCTTTCAGCCATTTTAGATTCCTCTGTTGAGAGTTCTCTGTTTAGGTTTATACTCCATTCTTTTTTATTGGATTATTTGTTATTTCAATGACCAATTTCTTGAGTTCTTTGTATATCTTGGAGATCAGTCTTCTGTCTGATGTGGGGTTGGTGAAAATCTATTCCCATTCTGCAGGATGCTGTTTTGCCTTGTTGATTCTTTCATTTCAAAGTGAACTGCTGTTGGAGAGAAACCTAAGATAACTGAACGTTTTTATTCAAACACTGAAAACCGAGAATAGTATCACAAAACAAAGGATTCTAATTCTATTTACAAAGGTAGTATTTTTTCAGCTTAAATTCACTATGGACTATTTCTTTGTTATTATTCCAAATGGTCTCTGAATGATAGACCTTTGAAATGTAAATGGGGTCAATTATAACACTTACATAAAAATCATCTAAAGAGTTGATTTTTTTTCTTTACTCTTAAGCATACAAGGGGGAAAAGAAAGAATCTAACGGAAGTTCCTATTTAAGGAAAAAGACACCTCCACAGTGTGGAATTTGGTTGTTCTCAAAGGATAAAATTTCTGCCAACTGGATGACAAGCTGTTGTCAAGGCATAATGGGAGGCTTCTGTGGGAGTATGCGATGGGTTAATGCACAGAAGTTCTGTTATACTTTGGGCTTAGCTGCTCTCTGATGCAGGGAGAAGCAGCATTTCAAACCCCTATTCATCTTGCTCAATAATTCAAAGACTTATTCAGATATGTCCATCCCAAGCATGTGATGTTAGCTCCACAATAAACCTATTTTGTTTACTCTTATGTGAGTTCCCTGTGTATCTTATGGATACACATGGGCATAATACACATGGGATACACATGAGGTAGGCTCACATGTGCCCATGCACGTGGACATCAGAAGACAAGTTTCAGTTGTCAGCGCTCACCTTCAATGGAGTTAGAAGAAGCGTTTCGCCTGTCTCTCCCATTGCACTGCATAATTCATACCAGCCAGGGCCTCGGAGCTTCTGGGTGATTGTCCTGTGTCTCCCTCCCTTCTTACCACAGGAGTGTTTTGAGTCTAGACACATGTATGCCACTTCTCCCAGTTTTCTAGGGTTTCCAAACTGAGACCAAAAGTTTTGTATGCCAAGTGATTTTGCCTACTAAGGGATCCTCCCAGTCCCTAAAACTGTATTTTAAAGAAACAGTGAGATTATCTTCAGTGTCCTTTTACATTATTTCTGTGGATCTCATATGTGAAAATTATTCAATGTTAAAATTACTAATCAATGATAAAAAGTGTGCATACACATTAGTAAGACACAAACTTTCAGATATTAAGACACTGTAGGAAATTATGAACCACAACTTACAAATTACTATGACTAAAGGGTATAGGTTTCTTTTCTCAAATTTTTACTATTGAATCTGACAGCAATCATCATAGATGGCTTGTTAGTCTTATTTCAAGATTAGAAACTGAAAATTAGGGGAAGTCTGATTCTTTAAAAATCCAATAACTAGTTAGCTGTGGAAATAAAAAAAATGTAGGTGTTTTTTTAAAGTTCTACTTATCCTGCCACATCTTTTTTTTTCTTCTTGTTTTCCTAGTATTTACATGAGCTCCCCCCCCAAAAAAAACCCAGGAGTCATCATATACACAGTTAAACTGACAGACCATTTTGTATTTGGGAGATGTGTTATAAATAGCTTCCTTCTATAAGATACGTCTATAAATTTGTCTTAGCATCAACATGGTTAGAAGAGAAGACATCACCATTGTTCTAGGAAATTTATAGAAACAATCCAAAACAAATCTTTGAAAATAGAATCACATGAATTTTCCATTCCCTGTCCTCTAGGAAAGGAATGAAGGAAGCTCCTCCTGTACCCACAAGCTCCCTATAGGCCAAACCATCTTTGGGAAGCCATTCTCTACATTCCTGGGATGTTTGAGTTCCTTCTGAGAAGTTGTCTTTTTTTTTAATTAATTTATTTTTTAAAACGATTTGTTCTCATTTTACATATGTATCCCAGCCCTATTCCCTCCCGCTCCCAGCAGCATCCACCAACACTACCTCCCATCCACTCCTCAGAGAGAGCAGTGCTTCCCATGGGGAGTCAACAAAGTCTGACACATCACTTTGAGGCAGGACCAAGGCCGTCCTCGCTAATTTATAGGCTGAGCAAGGTATCCCTCCAAAAAGAATGGGCTGGAGAGATGGCTCAGTGGTTAAGAGCACTGGTTGCTCTTCCAAAGGTCCTGAGTTCAATTCCCAGCAACCACATGGTGGCTCACAACCATCTGTAATGAGATCTGGTGCCCTCTTCTGGTGTGTGGGCATACATAGAAGCAGAATGTTGTATAAATAATAAATAAATAAATCTTTTTTTAAAAAAAAAGAATTGAGGTCTTTAATCCATTTAGACTTAAGTTTTATGCATGGTGATAGACAAGGATCGATTTTCATTCTCCTACAGGTTGACATCCA
>JAQHUG010000155.1:3677742-3696040 GCA_028555095.1 Dicrostonyx torquatus
AACAAGGGGAGTAAATGTAAATTTTTCTTTTAACAATAAAAAAAAGTCTCCCAAACAAAAAGAAGGAGAAGGAGAAGAAGAAGAAGAAGAAGAAGAAGAAGAAGAAGAAGAAGAAGAAGAAGAAGAAGAAGAAGAAGAAGAAGAAGAAGAAGAAGAAGAAGAAGAAGAAAGAAGAAGAAAGGGAAAAAATCCCAGCACAGAATTCTACTGGACTCTCAAAGAAGAGTTAAAACCAATACTCTTCAACTTGTTCCATGCAATAAAAACAGAAGGAACTTTGCCAAATTCTTTTCAGAAGGCTACAGTCACACTGATACACAAACCACACAAAGATTCAACAAAGAAAGAGCATTAGAGATCAATTTCCCTTATGAACACTGATACAAATATACTCAATAAAATACTGGCAAACTTTATTCAACTGTAAAACTTCTTTCTCTGTCCTGTCAGCTAGCTCCCAAATAATGACATGGAGACTTCTTAATTATGAAAACCTAGCCTGTAGGTTAGGTTTGTTCCTAACTAGCTCTTATAACTTAAATTAACCCATTTGTATTAATCTATATTCTACCATGAGGCACTACCTCTCTTCCGTCTTGTACCTACTGTTTCCTCTCAGTGTCTCCTGATATCTGTGTCCTTCTTCTTCCCAGAGTCCTCTCTGTCTTCAGAAGTTCCACCTAATCTCTTTCTACCGATTGGCCATTCAACATTTACTACACCAATCACAGTAATTTTCACACATTGTACAAATATTCAACAGCATTTACCCTCTTTTCTCTAAATAAAAATAAAAGGATTTGACTGTCACATAGTAAAACTATATACAATAAGAACAATTATCAAGTAAAAAACACATTCACAATGTCCATGGGTATTTGGCAAACTCAGAGAAAATAGTCCATTATCTATCCTATCTCGGTGGATCCGAGGTTGTGTACCTAATGTATTTTTTTATCCTAACTTGTACTACCAACACCAAGCTATCTTTTTCGACCATAAAACATTTTCTTAGATAAACAACTTAAGCTTTTATGTCTCTCAACTTTATATACTTTATACCTCTTTTGTGAGTTTCTTTTCTGAATTTGGGAGCAAGAAAAACTAACTCTAACTATCTAGTCTTCAACTCCATCAAAAATCCAAGAAGGTCCATGAGTAGTCAGGAAGTACAGAGCAAGCAACTTCCAAAACTATAAAAATGACAAAGATATGTCTGGACTCTCAGCCAAATTTCCTCTGCAGTGTTGGAATATCCATATTCATTCTACAGGGCTATAATATCTGAAAAACCTTTATGTGAAGCAGAAATTTCGAAAACTATATCACCTTGTCCTGTCAAACTTGTCAGTCACCTTTTTTTTTTAATGTCTTACTTGTTCAATTTTGACAGCATACTGTCAGCAGTCAAGGCAATGGCAATTTCTTGTCCAGTGGATAAATCTGCCACACTTAAAGCAAACTCCATATAGAGGTTCTTTGATGCTCATCTCCCTTTTTTGAAGTAAATTGACATGTCTCACTCTCATGCCTGAAAAGCCTTATGTTATTAAAACGTTAAAGTTCCATATTCTGTAGGTTTCTGAAGTGTTTGATGACCATCTATCTACTTAAAATATGTCTCTGATTGACCTTGAAAACATAATTAACATGACTATAAGTTCAATTGCTATAGATGGTTAGCTACTAACTTGTATTTCTTTATTATCCTAAGTAGTTTTCAAGAACTAAGACTTCATATTAGTTTTAAATGAGCTGCATGCTATAATACCTATAATACCTTAGACAAGAGTAGAAACATATATACAGTATAACAAAAATAACCTTTAATTTGTATCAATATACAAAAATTTATACTAATGTAAAATATTTGTGATTAGTGGTTGTTCAAAAGTAGGTTCAACAATCTACACTTTTATCCATTTTTTAATACTATATCCCCCCTTTTCTCTTCAGAAAGAGATCACGAACCTAGTCTCCTTTGTTCAGCATTTTTCCTTCTTATAATGGCTTAGAGCAAAACTACAAATGACAACTCATGCTTGAGAGGATGTAGAACAAGGGGAACACTCACCCATTGTGGGTGTTCAAATTTGTAAAGCCACTTTGGGAATCAATATGGTAGTTTTTCAGAAATTTGGGAATCAATCTACCTCAAGACGCAGCTATACCAGTTTTGGGCATATACTCAAAGGAAGCTCTATCATTCCACAAGGAAATTTGCTCAGTTATGTTCATGGAAGTTTTAATAATAGCCAGAACCTGAAATGTCCTTCAACCAGAATGAATAAAGAAAATGTGGCATATTTACTACACAGATAATTATTCAGCTGTTAAAAACAATGAGATCAGGAAATTTGAAGGCAAATGGATGGAACTAGAAAAAAAATCATCCTGACCAGACCTAGAAAAGTAAAAATCTTATATTGTCTTACTTAGGGTTTCTATTGCTATGTTAAAAAACCATGACCAAAAAGCAAATTGGGGAGCAAAGGGTTTGTTTGGTTTATATTTCAGCATCACTGCTCATCACCGAAGAAAGGCAGGACAGGAACTCAAACAGAGCAAGATCCCAGAGGCAGGAACTGGTGTAGAGGCCATTGAGGGGAGCTGCTAATTGGCTTGTTGTCCTGACCAGCTCAGCCCACCCATCTTATTATAGAGCCCAGTACCAACTCCCCAAGGTTGGCACAACCAAACTTAGGCTGGGCCCTCCCTCAATGATTGCTAAATGAGAAAATAACTTACAGCTGGTTCTCATCAAGTCATTTTTTCAACTGAGGCTCCTACCTCTCTGATGACTCTAGCTTTTGTCAAATTGACACACAAAACCAGCCAGTACATATGTACTCCCTCATAAGTGGATATTAGCTGTAAAGTAATAGGATAACCAGAGAGGCTAGATAGCAAGTAGGACCCAAGAGGGATGCATGGATTTCCCTGGGAGGGGAAGTAGAAGAGATATCATGGGTAAACTAGGGGTGGGTGGGGATGGAAACATGAGGGATCAGGTTGGGGATGGGATGGAGGGGGGAGAGTAATGAAAGAGATGTCTTGATGGGGGCATTTCAGGATTAGATATAAACCTGATACAAGGGAAACACCTGTGAATCTACAAGCATGTCCCTAGCCAAGACTTCTAGCAATAGTGGATAGGTAGTCTTAACTGGACATCTCCTGTAATCAGATTGGTGAGTAGCCTAGTCTTCATCAGAAGGCCTTTATCCAGTAACTGATAAAAACAGATGCAGAAACCCACAGCCAAGCACTGAGCAGAGAGCTGGGAATCCTGCTGGAGAGAGGGAGGAAGGATTGTGCAAGCCAAGGGGGAATCAAAGTCATCACAAGGGAACCCAGAGAAACAACTAACTTGGACTCATAGAAACTCACAGACACTGGAGCAACAGCTAAGGGACCAACATGTGACTAACCTAGGACCTCTACATATGCACGTCAGTTGTGTATCTTGGTACTGTGGAACTTCTAGCAGTGGTAGTAGGGCCTATCCCTGACACTTTGGCAGGCTTTTAGAAACCTATCCCTCATACTGGGTTTACCAAGCCTTAATATGAGGGGAGGAGCTTAGTCCTACCTTTTAGGTGGAGGCTACTTATTTGTTCCAGGCTGTCTGTTCCCAAAATAATCACACAGAAACTATATTTACTAAACACTGTTTGGCCTATTAGCTTAGGCTTCTTATTAACTAACTCTTACATCTTAAATTAACCCATTTTTATTATTCTGTGTTTCACCAAAAGGCTGTAGCTTACTTGGTAAAATTCCAGCATCTGTCTCCTGTAGTTGGAGGCTGTTTGTTCCTGGCTGCTCAGACCCGAAATAACCACTTACAACAAATTGGCATACCGATATGGGACTGACTTGTAACATGAGAGTCCTGCTCATTGGGGTTACTGTCCTGCCCAGTACCCCACAGTCAGCAAGCCCCAAAGAAAATCACACAGAGAGTCTATATTAGGTTATTAACTGATTGGCCCATTAGCTCAGTCTTCCTACCAGCTCCCATAACTTATATTAACCCATTGTTCCCATCCATGCCAGGCACATGGCCGGTACCTTTTCTCAGCTGGGACAGGGACACATGCTGCTTCCTTGGTGGTCTGCACAGGAATGCCAAGGGAGCTTCCTGCTTCCCAGACGGTCTCCTCACCCTGCCTCTACTTCCTGTCTGGTTGACCCGCCTATACTTCCTACCTGGCCAATCAGCATTTATTTAAAACATGATTGACAGAATACAGACACATCTCTCCCACCACTGACTACATCCACATAAAACCTGAGAAAGCTTGGAAAGGAATTCTAGACACAGAAAAACAAAGTTTAGCTGCATTGGGGGGGGGGCGCGGCAGCTTTATTCATTAATCAATGATAACAAAACATATTCAAAGCATACAGGGGAATCCCACATGACTACCTCAACTTTACATGCCATACATTATTAATACCCATAGGAATCCCACATGACTACCTCAACTTTACATGCCATACATTATTAATACCCATAGGAATTCTGCTCCTTTCTGAAAAGAAATAGAGGAGAAGTGGGTTGGGAGGAAGTGACAGAGAGAAAGATGGAGGGAATAGAAGGAGAGAAGAGCAAGGAAACTGCAATTGGGATATAAAATAAATGAATAAAATTAATTAAAAGTAAAATTATTGTTACAGATATAAGATGGAATCACAGCGTTGTTTTTATTTGCATTTCTCTGATGACTAAGGATGTTGAACATTTCCTTAAGTGTCTTCAGCCATTTTAGACTCCTCTGTTGAGAATTCTGTTTAGGTCTGTACCCTGATTTTTTTATTGGATTATTTGTTTTTTTGATGACCAATTTCTTGAGTTTTTTGTATATTTTGGAAATCAGTCCTCTGTCTGATGTGGGGTTGGTGAAGATTTTTTTCTTTCTGTAGGCTGCTGTTTTGCCTTGTTGACTGTGTCCTTTGCTTTACAGAAGCTTCTCAGTTTTAGGAAGTCCCATTTATTAATTGTATCTCTCAGTGCCTGTGCTACTGTGGATATATTTAGGAAGTGGTCTCCTATGCCAATGCATTCAAGTGTACTTCCCACTTTCTCTTCTATGAGGTTCAATGTGGTTGGTTTTATGTTGAGGTCTTTGGTCCATTTGGACTTGAGTTTTGTGCATGGTGATAGATATGGATTTATGGCCAAGATAGAAAACACTGATGACAACTTATGGTGGAGAGGATGTGGGGTAAAGGTAACACTCTTCGATTGCTCGTGGGAATGCAAACTGGTAAAGCCCCTTTAGATATCAGTATGGTGATTTCTTAGAAAATTAGAAATCAATCTACCTAAAGATCCAACAATACCCTTTTTGGCGTTGTGTCCAAAGGATGCTCAATCGTACCACAAGGACATGTGTTCAACTATGTTCATAGCAGCATTGTTTGTCATAGTCAGAACCTGGAAACAACCTAAATTGACTGAAAAATGGATAAGGAAATTGTGTGACATTTATGTGATGGAATACTACACAGCAGAGAAAAATAATGACATATTGAAATTTGCAGGCAAATGGATGGATCTAGAAATCATCATATTGTGTGAGATAACCAAGACCCAGTAATAAAAATATCATATATACTCATTCATAAGTGACTTTTTGACATAAAGCAAAGAAAAGCCAGCCTACAACCTACAATTCACAATCCCAGAGAACATAGACAACAATGAGGACTCTAAGAGAGATAGACATGCATCTAATCTACAGGGAAAGTAAAAAAAGACAAGATTTCCTGAGTAAATTGGGAGTATGGGGACCATGGGAGAGGATAGAAGGGGAGGGGAAAGGAAGGGAGTGGAGTGGAAAAAATATAACTCAATAAAACAATAAAAAAAATTAAAAAAAATAAATTTATTGAATTTATCTGGTTCTAAGATACTAGTAAATGAAAGTTTTGGGTGTACTTCAAAAAATTATTTTCACATCATATTGATGTTAGAAAGCAACAATATTCCAATTCCTTGTACCTTAACTTTTTTCTTCTTTATTAGAGATCTACCCTATGCAGAATATGAATAAACTTTGTCAATGCAAGTTTTCTGTGCCTCTAGGCCTTCAATAAACCCTTTAACAATGAGTCAACATAAAGAAGCATCCATGTGACATACAGAGGCAACATTGGGTTGCAGCTAATCTTTTGTCAGCCAACTGGAGGTGAAATGGGGTGTGTCAGTTACCATGAGAGCAAACATCAATCAGCTTCTGAATCAAGCAGCTATGTTGACTCCAGGAAGTAATTTTCCTAGTAATGTGTAATAAATAATCCACAGGAGGTCATTTTGAACATAGATTTGATCTCCTCGGCCTAGCTGGATTTATTATAGATCCTAAGGATGATTTAAATAAAATCAAGTATGCCAGTGACTTTGAAATTTGAAGCTTATCTCTACAATTTCTGGTGCTTCTCTGCTTCATTGTTTGTTTTGTTTTGTTTTTTTTTTACATTAACTAGCCAATCTACAGATAGAGACACCATGAGTAATTGCTAAATCATTATGTACTAAACTTTATATTAACAAGGGTTATGTCCCAATACTCTACAAAAGTGGAGTATTCTCCTAAACATAGATAGATATCTAGGGATACATGCTCTAAATTTTCTCACATATCTTATTTTTTTTCTGGAGAATTACAACATTTTTATTTCACAATTTTATATTCCACTCACGTTTTAACTCTCTTTCTAGAACCAGGTTTTTACAAAAGTTGACAGTGTTTGACCCTCATTGAAAACCATTAACAAGAAGCAGAAATTTGAGAAAGTAGAAGTAGGTGAGCTAAGTGGTCACCTAAGGTCCTTCATGGGCTAATGACTGTGTGATTTCATATTAAGTAAGAAGCAGTCAATGGTCCTTGAATAGTAGGATTGCTCAGTTACTGAGATTCAAATACCGTTTAGTGCGGAAACTGCAATGTGGTGAATGAAGGTCGTAATGTAATTGGTGGATAATTTTGTTATTTTCCTATACATCAACTTTATGAAAATATAGCCAAGAAACATATTTAAGGAGATACCATAAAAGAACAAAAAGAAGTTATTTAAGAGCAAAAAAAGTTACGAGAGATAACATAATGTCTGTTTTGGTTTCAAGTTCTTTTTGCTTGTATCACTACACTTCAGTCCCAGTTGCCTCGTTAGACATTCCAGGTGCCCAAATAACAAGGCTCCTGCTTGGACGTCAGAGGACAACCTCGGGTGTTGGTCCTCATCTCCCACCTGCGTGGAGGTCAGAGGTCAGATGATAACCTCGTGTGTTGGTCCACATCTCCCTCCTGCGTGGAGGTGAGAGGACAACCTCGGGTGTTGGTCCGCATCTCCCACCTTGGTTGATCCTAGGTCTCTTAGTACTTTCTGTTGTTTGGTTTTTGCTTTTCTTTGTTTTGTGTTGTGCTGTGTTTTGTGGATTCTCCTGTCTATGCCCTGTTTATGTTTTCATCTCTCCACTGAAACATGGAGATTATAGATGTTTGTTCCCCTAGATCCTAGAGAATCAAACACATGCAGGTTCTCAAACTTTTGTAGAAACATTTTTAGCTAGTGAGCCCTCATTCAAACCTTTATTTTAAAATTTGTAATCGTCTATATTTTGCAACATATTGTGCTAAGAAGATCACCAAAGATACCAGTGACAATCCCTCCACTCAGGCTTGTTGTCCATGTACAGGTTGTCTTACTTACAGTCCATATTATAAGGTTGTATAAAGTCCTTAAGCCCAATTTTACACTCATTGTAGAAACGCATGTGAAGGATACTCTACAAATGGTATGGTTCTTTGACTTTGATATAGAAATTGATGGAAGAGATGGCCTTACAAAACAAACAAAAACCAAAAATCAGACAACCACAAACCACAATGGCAAATAAAGTACATGTCTAATTGTGGGTTTCTGATGTGTTTTCTTACTGTATTTACCTATGATGTAAAATTCTCAAGTTTATAAGGAAGACTATTGGCTTAGGGAAAGATTACTTTCTGACTAGGTGTTAGTAAGTATAAATACAAATAAGTATAAAAATACTGAGAGAGAGTGTCTAGTGGCATTCTTCTCTTTTCCATAGGTACTTTGTGCTGCATGTAAACCTGCCATTTTTTCAACAGCTTAATTGAGATATAATTTCATACTGTAAGAACTGAGAATCACATATGTTCCCATGGTTTTAGTATATTCACAAAGTTGGTCAGCAATCTCACAATTTAATTCTAGAACATTTCCATCACCCCAAAGTGAATATTTTTTTCATTCCTTCTTTTTAGTTTTTGCTTTAGAAATTATTTCCAGATAAACATAGAGATAACATAGAGATATTTTATAAGTTTGGCCATAACTTTGTTAAATATAAGAGGAAGAAAATCTAGATAATAGGCATTAAGGAATTCAACAGTTCATTTGCTTGTCTTTGGAAATAAAAATACTTATAAGGAAGTATTTTTTATCTCAATTTTCAGTAAACTGAGTTCTGGAAGGTAAAATATATCTAACACACCAAATGTTGTTAAGAATAATTTGAAGCAACAGTAGATTATGTTTTCAAGACAAATTCCTACCTGAGATTACAAAAGATTTGTTTTTAGGTCCCTGTTGATGGACTTTGACTACTCTAAGACAAAAACAAAGTTATTAGATTCAATCCTAGCCTTTGTCTCTGTCAATTTATAAGACATTTCATCACAGTGATGGGGTGCTTCTATATATCAATGCATATTAGAAAATACTCTTTATATAGTCTTACACAAACTGTTAAAGGCAAAATGAATGCTGTATGGCAGTATCTCTTGGGTTTTAAAATGTGCCTTTGTATTCCCAATTTCTAGCAGTTCTTCCTAATCGGTGTGACCCATTTGATGTGGGATTCTCCTCTGTATGCTGTGATTACTATGAATGAATAAAAAAAAAACTGCTTTGGACCTGTAGCAGGGCAGAATTTAGCTAGGTGGGGAAAACTAAACTGAACGCTGGGAGAAAGAAGGGTGGAGTCAAAGAGAAGCCATGTAGTCCCGCTGGAAACAGATGCTGAGAACTTTACCCAATAAACTACTGCCATATGGTGGTAAACAGATTAATGGAGATGGGTTAAATTTATATGTAAGAGTTAGCCAGTAAGAAGCTAGAGGAAGCAGTGATTTAATTAATACAGTTTCTGCATGATTATTTAGGGTCTGAGCTGCCCGGCAGCCAGGGACACACTAGAAGCCCTCATCACAACACTTATTTCTTTGTAATTGGTATTACATGAGATGGAGAAAGGTTATAAATTATAGGACAATGTGAGGGTTAGTCATTGTTCTGTGTCATGGTCATTGCTGCACCAAGGCAGGATGTCTATGACTCTTTTATCCTTACTGATCCCAATATCATAAATTCTTTTCAAAGACGTAGTCATATAAATTTTCTTGGACAGGTTTTCAGTGATTTTTAAAATGTTTCCCTTCATACAACATCTTATTTCTAAGCATAAGTTTCTGAGTCAATCCTGCCCACTACAACCAGCGTTGCTTACCTTAATAGACAGAGGATCCAAATTTTAGTAAATGTGCTAAATAATTTTTCATAAATGCGATTTAGCCCTTTCTGAGAGAGCAAGTAGGAAACACTATAAAAAAAATGCAATGCGGAAAGACCTGTAGAATGAATGGTTCAGAATATGGCGCTATGATGTTTGAATTCAAAGTTCCTTAGCTGGGTATGATGGCCCAAGCCTGTAATCCTAACAGTGAGCATGTTGAAGTAGCTGGATGGGGGGCTCCAGGATAGGCTGGGCTGCAAAGGCATACCCTGCCTCAGCAGAAACAAACACAAATGATTAGGAACAAACTATCATATCTGGCCGTTGCCATTTTCATCAGCCTTTTCCCAGGACTTGCTTCCACGTAGATCACACACAAATGAAATGCTAAATAAAAGAATTTTGATGTCACATTCAACTTGAAGTTACTTCACCAAGCAGTAGGCGAGTGAGCACAGGAATTTAGGGAAAAATATTTCATAAAACTATTAGAATAAAGACCAGTAGTTATTGAATTGAGAAATTTCTAGACATTTTGATGGAAGCTATAACCTGATTATTTTTGATAAAAATGCAAATGCAGACTTATTATTATTATTAATTATTTTCACTAAGTTGAAAGAGAACAGACTAGGGTGTACTCAAAGACCCATCAAACACTCTCACACACGAAACAAACCTTGCTGAGAGATTTAATAGAGGAAGCAGAGGCTAGCCTTCCATCTGCCCTGAACTCTTTTGCTGTTTTCTAGGGAGCATTGAAATGTCCCACTCACTCACTCTGCCACCAAACCTGTCAGCTCCTGTAATTTGGGGCCCAGCTTTACTCTGCCTGGAGGAACTAAATGGCCTGGATCCTCTGGCATCCAGCTGGACTGGAATTCTTTCTCACCTTTGTGCTCACATAGAAATGTTATCTTAATCTCAACTGACAAGTGTATTTTTAAACAAATCTCAGAGGTAGAGGGCCAGAGGAATGCTGCAGGGAGAACCAAGGCGAACAAAGGGGCAGGATCTGCACAGCAATTGCACTCAGACACTGAAGCTTGTTGCTTACACTTTAGACACTAGATGGAAAAGACAAATTGTTCCTTCCTATTTTTCAGGTGTAGATTATAATGGATCGTAATAGCAGCTTTTCACACCAAATACGGTCTTTCCATTTCCACACACACACACAGACACAGACACACACACACACACACACACAGAGTCTGATGTCAAAAAGGAAGGAAGACAGGAAGGAACTTTACTCATTACTCAGTCACACTGGTGGAAAAAGTAAACCGACAGTGATGGTGCGAATTCATTTATTTCCCCACACAGAACTTACTGAGCGCCTATTGTGAGCCAGGTTTTGTTTTTAGGCAAAAAAAAACAAACAAACAAAAATCAAAAAAAACAAAACAGCGCGCGCGCGCGCGCGCGCGCGCGTGTGTGTGTGTGTGTGTGTGTGTGTGTGTGGTGTGTGGTGGGGACCAACTGCCAGAAAGAGCCTATTGGAAGGAATCTTTAAAGTGCCCTGAAAACTTGAACTCAGAGAGCATCAAACTAAGGACTAAGCAAGGATTTAAGATAGTGTTTGTAAACAGATAATACGGAGGGGTTATTACAGAGTGAACTGCTCCAAATGCTCCAAAGCAATGGAGTAAGCTGCCAGCGTAAGCAGATCTACTTTTCTTGAAATCTCAGCATCCTAAACACACATTGGTGAACAAAGAAAAAAGGGCATCTGGGCAGTTCACCGAGGAGGGGAAATCAGATTTAAGTAATTTTTTTATCGTACATTCTTAATTAAGCACAGTTATTGGTCTTCATGTGGTTCAGACACTATTCTGAAAGTCAGTGTAAGAGAAACAGAGTTTTTCAGGTGTTTTGGGGGCAGGCAGTCTCGAAACACAAATCCTGGCTTGGTTTAAGTTTCAGTCATCAAAATTTTGGGGAAATGTTTTTATGGTCTTCTCCAAGAACATGTTTTTTGTCTGCCTTCTTTCCTCCTGTCTTCCACTTTCTTACACCGTTTTACAGTTCCAGACCTCTAAAAAAGATATGCTGTCAAAAATTGTAAGAAGCACAGTTGTCTATCTGTCCCTTGAGTTTCAGGACATCGTAAAGGAAATATAAAGTCACTTAGGCATTTCCATAATGCCTATAGACATTTGGAAATAAGTGCTAACAGTCAGGGGGTTATTTGTACTTGACACTGGATGAAATGGCATGGGAGCAGAGAGGGAAGAAGATACGTTTTTAGCATCATTACTACTATATTTTTTATTATAAAATGCTGAGCTTAAAGATAATAATTCAGGCTAGGTAGTGGTGGCAAATGCCTTTAATCCCAGCACTCAGGAGGCAGAACAGGTGGATCTCTGTGAGTTAGAGGCCAGCCTGGTCTACAGAGAGAGAGAGTTCTATGACAGTCTCCAATGTTTGTCTCAAAAAGACGAACAACAACAATAATAATAGTAATTCATAGGAATGTTTTTCAACCCTGGTAACAAAGTCTGTAGTCTTGTGCATTCTAGATAAGACCTCTACCGCTGATCTATATCTCCAAATGGTAGTACTGTATTTAAGTCTAAATCTCATTTTGTTTTACAATCTTTACGAGTATTCCATTGGAGGAGGGATTTTAGGTCACAGAGTGATATGAATAGAATTGTCAATGAAAGTCAATTAGATGGCTTAGGAGTTCAAAACTCTTACCATCAAGACCTGAGTCCCATCCCAAGACTTCACAGGGTGGAAGAAAAGAATGACTTCTGAAAGCTGTCCATGTGAATTTCCACACAATTATGCCCAACAATATACACACATGCACATAAATAAACACTGTGTAATCAAATAGAATGTTTTAAACAACCCTTAAGAAGTCCAAAAAGTTCTGCATTCTTTAACACAAAGATGGGGACACATGGTTGTCGCAGCTTGGGGTGAGGTGGAATATTAAAGGGAGAAAATCCTGCAGTGGATGTGACCTGCAGTCCACTGCCCTTGCATGGCTTCATGCCTTCCATGTGCTCATCTCAGAGCTCATAGAGCAGGACTCTGCTCACTGCAAATGCAGAACACTGGACTCCATAAGCTCTGTGAGAGCAGATTTTCGAGACTCACCAGCTAATAGAGCAAACTCATTCTCCTTGAAATGAAATGTGATGTCTCCTGGCAAAAGGAAAGTAGCGATGCTAACCGTGTTCTGCTCAGCAGGCCCCTTTGCCAAATGGTGAGAACGGAGATGTAGGCGTTAGCTAATGGTTTCTTCCCACACAGTCATGCCACTCTATGGCAGGTTAACAATGAAAACAAGTTTTCACTGGAGAGCTGGGTAACATTTCCTAACAAACAAGTGTAGTCGTATCAACTACCCTTGGAAACAAGGTTGTTAAGGCAGTCTCGTACCAGCTGTTCTAAACTGCCATTCCTGGAATGAAGGTACCTGGGCTCCATCCAATGAATCCAATGAAATCTTCCAAGGACCATGAGAGGCTGTCACTGGACTGGTCATGTCTTAGCTGCTACACAGCAATCGGTCCCTATCCATGCTCATATCCTTTCGTGCAACTCAAGCACAACTTACGTGATGATTAAGCAATCCTCTTGTGAAAATTCTTATATGGACATTGGAAGTTTTATGAATACCCACTTAGGGTCCTTCCAATGTCCAGTGCTCACATAGAAGAGTGAACAGAGAAACACTAAAAATGTTAGTGCTTGCTCTATCTTACAATTAGCACAATGGCCATCTTCATTTTGTTAATATATGTTGTATTCAGTCATTTCTCTCAAGGCTCAATTTATTACCACTTTGAAACACATCAATGGAAGATCAAAATCAACTCCACAGTTCTACATAACATTTTAAAATGAAATAGACTACATTTAAATGAGGGAGAGACTACAAAATAACAAAGCCTACTTAGTTTGTAGTCCAGTAGGTATATCTCTGTTGAGTTATAATGCAAACTATGTTTTCTACTGAGGTCCATATTCATCCATTCACACATTGAAACATGACTGTGAAATAGATGACATTTAAGCCCTTTGAACAGTCTAAAGCAGACAGTGCACTATGCTGGCATTTGTAATCAGTATTTGCAAGTCAGAGGACACATGTTCTCAGCTGGTGCTTAGAGGGGAGCTGCAATTATTGATTATCTGTCCTGGAAGTCTTTTGTGTAACATGAGGGCTGGCTCATTGGGGTTTCTGTCCTGCCCAGTACCCCACAGCCGGCAAGCCCCAAAGAAAATCACACAGAGAGTCTACATTAAGTTATACACTGATTGGCCCATTAGCTCAGTCTTCCTACCAGCTCCCATAACTTATATTAACCCATTGTCAGCCACATGGCCAGTACCTTTTCTCAGCAGGGCAGATTACATGTTGCCTCCTCTGCACAGGAATGCCAGGGAAACTTTCTGCTTCCCAAATTCTCCTGTTCTCCTTGTGCCACCTCTACTTCCTGTCTGGTTTCCCACCTATACTTCCTGCCTGGCCAATCAGCGTTTATTTAAAACATGATTGACAGAATACAGACAATTCTCCCGCACCACTTTTGAGTTCACTTTTCCCATATCTCGTGATGCTGATTTTTAAAAATTGGAAAGTACTTACTCTTATGGCATATATTTCTATGCCCTTCATGGTAAGTTTTGTTTTTTTTTTATTTCCAATACAAGTTAGCTCAAATTTGGTAGTATTTTAGACCAAAAATTATTGTTGTGCCCTTCATGTTGGTTTTTTAAAATTATTTCCAATACAAGTTACCTCAAATTTGGCAGTACTTTAGACCAAAAATTATTGTTGTATTATCTTTTTTTTTGCTATGATAATTAGTCTTTATTTTCTGCTTGATTGGATTTTGTTGTATTATCTTAAGATCTATAGAGTAGATGTCTAACATAAGCTCGCTTGCTGGCCTAAAATCAACATTGCTGTAGACCTGCATTCTCTGGAGATCTGCTTTCTTCCCTTTCTACCATTTAGGACCCCCTGGATCCACCAGCTCAAGGCTCTTTCTCTATCTCCACACTAGCAGTGTATGTAGTGTTCCAGCCTCTAGTTTGTGGTCAACCCTCTTTCTGATTCCAACACTGCTGCCTTGCTCTTAAAGTACCCACGTGATTATACCGGGTCTGTGAAGATGTCCAGCATAATCTCTCAGTCTGAAAGTCCTATTGAATCTTATCAGAGAATTCCTTTGACTGCTCAATAGTTGCAGGTTTCAAAGGTAAAACTTGACCATCTTTGGGAAGAAGCATATCTCTGTCCACTGCACCCACCAATTCTATTGTATAATAACTGGCTTACCCAGACAGAATATTAACAGCATTTGTATAATCTTTTTGACTACTTCCCCTTTAGACGTGGTTATCCAGGTAATTTCCTAAAAACCCATCTTCTGATTTTATGTGACTTTGTCTACATGAACCTGTAAAGTCACACCCTGCCTCCTGTAATTTTTGCAACCTTGCTTTGGAGAATTTGATGGGCTTTGTATAACATTCCTAATTTTCATGTTACAAGTTTTAAATGCTCTAATTTCAATATCTAAACTGTTTGCATATCACAGCATCAAAGAAAATGAGTGGAGGGAGAGCAGGTAGAACACACAGAATTCAGAGTTATCGTGGGTAGTTGACAGCATACGAAGACGTAAGTTGGATGAAAGCATTTGGGACAGAAAATGTCAGAGTTGAAGGAAAGCAATCCATGAGAAGGGCTCAGTGCTACAGAATCTGTTGTCCCATCTAGTCTGTTTTGCTGTAAAAGCCACCACTTACACAGAGAAACCCTGTCTCAAAAAACCAAAAAAAAAAAAAAAAAAAAAAAAGCCACCACTTCTAACACTCTTGATTTAGGGACGGTAATTTTTATTGTTTTTGTTCACTTTCCTATTTTCCATGGGACTTTTGCCCTGCCACTCATATTTTTGTAGATGGTGGCATTTATCAGCAACATAGATCTTTGAATTATGGTATGTTACTTAAAAATTTTATGGTTTCCTTAAAAAGAAAATGAACTCTACATAATAAGGTTAAATATCAAGCAGTTATCATGGAAGTAGCATATCTTATAATTTCAAATATGTTAAAGTTCTCTTGCCAATTGTCATCTTTACCCTTCCCTATTCTAATTTTCATTTTAATGGCTTTAATGTAAAATCGCTGGTTTTGTTTTATATTTTGCATGCCCTAAATTTAACCTTAATACCTTAAATGGGCTTTTAAATTTACTTCTTTTGAATAATTTCATTTATATCTGTTCATACTTTCTGTTAAAAGCACAACTCATTTTTTCATTAGCAGTTTGACAGATTTGGTTGTTAACTTGTACATTTATTTCAATTTGAATGTACTTAGCAATCAATACTTGTTGATATATATATATCATATACATATATGATATATAAGATCTAGAAGCAGTCACTACAACAGTAATAGGCAAGAACACAAGCACCCATGAAACCCTCTGCCAATTGAAAATGAAAAATATTGCTTTGAAATTTCCTGTGTGTTGTTCCTTTGACTCTTTGAGGTCAAAGCCTCTTTTTTATCCCTTTTTTGCCTTTTGAAACCTAATGCTTTTAGTCTAGTAAAACTGTTATAAAAATTTCTTTGCAGGTAATTTATAAGTAGTTCAAGGCCAAGTGCCTCCAGGGCCTGACCATACAAGAAACTTCCTTCTTTCAAGGGTCTGGGGTTTTTGTTGTTGTTGTTTGTTTGTTTGTTTTGTTTTGTTTTTTGAAGCCCCCTCTTTTGGGTAAACAAACGCTCTAAGAGGGAAGAAGGAGGAGACTTGCTAGTAAGATTCAGAGAACTAAGGAAACTTAAGAGTTCAGGAGGCCAGAATTTGGCTAGATTTCCACAGCCCTCCACCACATTTACCAACAGCAAACAGTTGCTGTGGAAAACATGCTTTCCAGTGGGGTGACTGGGAAAGGAGTGGAAAGCTCCAGGGATAGGCCTTTTGCAGGTTATTACTCATGTAACAGTTGGCTTCTTTTATTAACATGTGTGTAAATGATGCACAATGATGGATATATTACAAATATTTCATATATAATTTATTTTTATTATATTTACTCTCCATTATCTATTATCCCTAATTTTCAGAGTTCTGTTCCCATTAATTCCTTCGTTCTCCCAACTAGTCCCTTTCTTGTATTTTCATGACTGTATTTTCTGGTGACTCAGAGTTCAGTTAGAATTATTTGTTTGTTTGTTTTTAATATTTATTTATTATGTATACAATATTCTGTCTGTATGTCTGCAGGCCAGAAGAGGGCACCAGACCTCATTACAGATGGTTGTGAGCCACCATGTGGTTGTTGGGAATTGAACTCAGGACCTTTGGAAGAACAGGCAATGCTCTTAACCACTGAGCCATCTCTCTAGCCCCTATTTGTTTGTTTTAACGAGAATGGATGAGGAACTACTAACTGGGTCATGTGAAACTTACCAATAGCTATACCACTAAAGAAAATGTGCAGTTCTCCTCCACTGGCTGTTAAGTACCAACATCACCTTAGAGGCAGTGGAGCCTCCTGAACCCCTCCTTCAACCATGATAGAATGTGGGTAGATCCAGTGTTGTGCCAGGCTTGTGAAGAAAGCCACAGCTACTGTGGGTTCATGAGTATGGCAGCTATGCAGTCCCCAGAAAACAATGTTTCACAGCATTTTTTCCCTTCCTGTAGTTCTTAAATTCTTTCTGCCTTCCCTTCTGCAATACAGACTGGTAAGGGGAAACCCAAAAAGTATCAACAGTCTTATCCATCTGTGGGCCCTTTGTGATGCACTACCAGCCTGCCGGGCAAGATGTGCCTGCTGTGCCATAATGGTATGTCTGCTATGAGGTCATCAACTGCCTTCTGATTGGATTGAGAGCAAGAGACAAAAACTGGCTGTGTAGAACAGAACCAAAAATGGCAGGTCTTAGTCACTGTTTTATTACTTTGAAGAGACATATGACAAGGAAGCTATTATAAGAAAAAGCATTTATTGGGTGCTGGCTTACAGTTTAAGAGGTTTAGTCCATTAACATCATGGTGAGGGAAATGGTGTTATTCAACAGAAGCTAGAGCAGTAGCTGAGAGCTACATCATAATCTGCAGGCAGGGAGACTCTGGGCTTGGTACGAGCTTATGAAACCTCAAAGACCACCCTCACTGACATACTTACTCCAACAAGACCACACCTCTTAATCCTTCTAATCCTTTCACATAATGTCATTCCAGATGACTAAAGTCTCAAATGCAGGCTATTATTATTCAAGCCATCACAGCAGTTCTAAGAAAGTCTCGCTGGAGGGCAAAAGAGAGTTCTGGTTTCTTTTTTTTGATATCTCCTAGTTTAGCCCTTCTGCCTAAAGGCTGTACATGACTATGTGACAGAAAATGAGAAGAGGCACCTGGACACATGACTCACTCAACTGGACTGACCAACTTACTTACTTTCTGATACATACCTCAGGCTACTGTTGCGCAGACATTCTTTTCGAAGCCCCCAGACTTACAGCTCAGGGATATCTGACTCCTGGAAAACTTCATGTTCTGTAGAAGCTTCTTCTTTCTCTTAAGCACCCTGTAAGAAATATTTCCAGGTTCTGGCTATTATAACCTAGATGCCCCTCAATGGAAGAATGGATCCAGAAAGTGTGGAATATATACACATTAGAATACTACTCAGCGGAAAAAAACAATGACATCTTGAATTTTGCATGCAAATGGATGGAAATAGAAAACTCTAT
>JAQHUG010000155.1:3696835-3713780 GCA_028555095.1 Dicrostonyx torquatus
GGGCCTTGGGCTTCCCATAGGGCAGGGTATCCTGCCTCATCTTAAGGAAGCAGGGGGATGGTGGTGGGGTAGTGGGGGAGCGGGAGGGCCGGGAACAAGGGGAGTAAATGTAAATTTTTCTTTTAACAATAATAATTAAAAAAAAGAAAGAAATATTTCTTTCTAACATTCACCCTTTGTAGCCCATGCATTTCATGATTTGAGTTTGGGAGATAAGAATATGAAATAAGGGAAGGTTTTGATATCCATTATCTTTCCTAGATTCTAGCTCTGAGGTCATCCAAAAGCCAAAATACACTCTGTTGACCTGAAAATCACTCTATATTCCTGAATTAATAAAGAAAAATTTGAGGAAGCTATTACTGTCCTTTTGTTAAATGTGTAAACAAAGATTGCTTTCATTTTCTGGCTGCCCAGACCTGAATAATCACACAGAAACAATATTAATTACAACACTGTTTGACTGATGACTCAGACATATTTCTAACTAGCTCTTACATCTCTAATTAACCCTTTTCTATAACCTATGTATCACCATGAGACTGTGGCCTACAGGTAAGATTCCAGAGTCTTTCTCCTTTGACAACTACTTGGCATCTTTTTGACTCTGCCTCCTTTCCTCCTCTATCTCTGCTTGGATTCCCCCCCCCCTTGTTATATTCTGTTCTGCCATAGGCCAAAGCAATCTCTTTATTAACCAATGGTAACAAAGCATTCACAGCATACAGAGGGGAATCCCACATCATGAATGTGTTGTGCTCATTAACTTTTCTTATAAATATTTACCTTTATATTTATAGATTAGTGCTACTTTAATCTTTGTTCAGAAAATCTCACTGTTCATTAGGTACCGGTTACCTGACCAGAGTGTTAAACATAAGTGACTTTTGAATGTTCAGCCCTAAGTAGGACATCTATATTAACCCTTTTCCATCTCTATGTGCAGGGTATTTTCTGGAACAAGATTTTTAATGATACAGTGTTTTTGAGTCTCCATGTTCCTGTAAGTAACCCTTCACTTATTTTCCTGCAAATGACCCCAGTAAGCTTATTGGTTCACTAAGCTATATTTGGTCACAATCGTTTATTCAGCATATTGTTGGTGCCCAATCTGTCGTGAGTCGAAACTGGTCCACATCTCCTTAAGAGAAATCTTGCAACAGTACTTCATATTGGTTAAAGCATTTTCAGAACATACATTTGTCTTTGAAAGCACATGTTAAAGTAGTAAGTAGTAATTTGAATGTTTCTTATTGTCCAAAGCATTTAAAAATTTTAGATTTCTCCATGAGGTTTATGTGTAAAAGACTGAGTCTCTACAAGGAGGCATTATTTTGGAGGAGGGTGTCAAAACTTGAAGATGTGAGACTATACCCCCCATGAGTAGGTCATTGTGCACATGTCCTTGGAAGTACCTTCTTTCTGGCCTTGTTTTTGTTTTCCTTTCTTCTTCTTAACCATAGCACAAAGAAGACCTTCCTCCTCTGCATACTCTCAGCCACCATGATCGTCTTCAGATGCACGTAGTGTCAAACAACCACTGACTGACCCTCTCATGCTGTAAGTAAAAACAAATCCTTCCTGCTTTAAGTTCTTTATGTCGAGTGTTTTAATTACTGCAAGGAAATATAATGGTCCATTTTCACTTACTTAACAATACTACAAGTCAAATGGAAAAGAGAAGTGACTAAGGGCAGAAGAAGGCAAGAAGCAAGGTCTTAGGGTACAACATGACTTCCTGAAGCAGCCCCGCTCCCCGGCTGAGTCCAATGTACAATGAAGAATGAAGTGCATTAGTCCAGAAAACTTCACTGACTCTTTCCACTGCTACCTCAATACAAAGATCCAGCTAAGTTAGCTCGGCCCGAGGACAGAACTGACTATCCATTCTCTAATTCAGCTTGGTAAAAAAGTGGTCCACACTTGCCCCCATGACTGTGTTGTCAGAGTCCTAATCCATTTTCTACCCCAACTGCCTGCTTACAACAGGGGCTCTAAGTATCAGTGTCGGTATATGAGCCTTCAGTGTTGTAGTGAGTCACTTCCCTCAGGCCATGCCCAATGCCATGGTTGCTTCTTCTTCCACTCTAGGACTGCCTTCCTCTTTGCTTTGCTCAAGGCCATTAGCACAGTGGAAAAGGGAAACAAGTCTAAAGCAAATACCACAGACCTTTACCTGAAACACTTGTTTTCTCTGCCCATGTTCAAGGCTAACGCTGAGTCCAAGTAAAGTTGCCTGAGACAAATGCAAATTGTTCTCAAATTAAGATTCCATGCTAGACCTGATGTGAAGATCTTATTTACTTTGGATGCCAGAGGAAAACTTCAGCAAAGAAGGGACTAGAATAGGTCAGATGAGGGAAGATAGGCTGACCCAAGGCAGTGGGCATGACAGAATTGGCAATGGGAGTGAAAGCACGACTCTGAGAAAGATTTGTTAGCAGCCTTCTTCACTGCGAAACAAAGAGCTGTAGGGAAGGAAGCAGGCAAAAGTGAGACATCCACTTCAGAATACCACAGTGAGTGGCCACATCCCAAATGTTAAAACCCTGAATATAATATATCTTCTCTGCTCAAGCACACTGAAAGCTAAGTACACGTGAAAGCTGCAATTAATTTGAGCTGAACTGCTAATTGAGAAGCAAGCTCTGCTATTCCCTGCAGGCAGTCACAGAGAGAACAGCATTGCTTGCAACCCAAAGAAACTGTGAGGAATGAATGACTCATCTTGCTCATGATTTGTGGTAATTATCAGCATGAAGCATGGGCTGCAGTAATCTTTAATATTATACATGGATTAGATCTGTCTATCTGATATTTTCAGCTATTGACATGCCTTCAACTTGTTACATAGCTAACAAACAGTATATTGTAAAACATGAACAGCATTTATTTTTGTGGTTAGTATTTATTCTTCTAATGATATTTAAAAGGATTTTCTGAGAAATTGTATGAAAAGGCTATGTCCTGCCTTAGTCAATGACTAATACTTTTCCAAGTTCTAAAGCAGCAACAGAAGAAAATAATTTCTGACACAGAAAATAGTCGAGCTGCATTATACTCATGAAGAAGACCAAGACAGCACTTAGGACACAGGAGGCAGAAACCAGGTAAACATCTGTAAGACCCAGAGCTCATGATTGAGAAATGTACTTTCAGTGTAGACAATATGTTTTGCTTTTCTGTCAGAATACTTTCAATACATTTGTTTGCTTGCTTGTTGCAGGGGCATGGACGAGCAACAGCATTCCTATGCAATCTGAGGACTCCTTGTTCCCTGTGATTGAACTGAGGACAATGCGGTTTGTGTCAGGTACATTTATTCACCCTCAGAGTCATCTCACTGGTCCAGATAAATGTATTTTTATAATAATTTGACTGTAACATGAGGGCTGGCTCATTGGGGTTACTGTCCCACCCTGTACCCCACAGCCAGCAAGCCCCAAAGAAATCACACAGAGAGTCTACATTAGGTTATTAACTGATTGGCCCATTAGCTCAGTTTTCCTACCAGCTCCCATAACTTATATTAACCCATTGTTCCCATCCATGCCAGGCACATGGCCAGTACCTTTTCTCAGCTGGGACAGGGACACATCTTGCTTCCTTGGTGGTCTGCGCAGGAATGCCAAGGGAGCTTCCTGCTTCCCAAATGTTCTCCTCGCCCTGCCTCTACTTCCTGTCTGGTTGAGCCGCCTATACTTCCTACCTGGCCAATCAGCATTTATTTAAAACATGATTGACAGAATACAGACAAGTCTCCTGCACCATTTGACACAGTTTACAACCAAGGGAATATATGTTTTAAAGGACGCAGAGGCAGGAGGATCTCTGTGAGTTCAAGGCCAGACTGGTCTACAGAGCAAGTTCCAGAACAGCCAAGGCTACGCAGAGAAACCCTGTCTTGAAAAATCAAAGCAAACAAATAAACTAACTATTGGCATGGAACCAATAATTCTACAAGAATTCTATAAGAAAAATGATTCAAGTGTTATTTAAGTAGAATTCAAAATAAGTGTTTGTTTTGGTTTGTTGTTGTCTTCCAGGAACAGGGTTTCTCTGTGTAACAGCTCTGCTTGTTCTGGAACTCAACTGACCAGGCTCTCCTTAAGCTCACTAAGATCCTCCTGCCTCTGCATCCCAAGTGGTGGGATTATAGGCCTTTACCACTACCACTGCCCAGCATGGGATTATATTTTCTTTTTTACTCAAGTATATATAAAGGTTAATGAGCTCTATAGGACATATTACAGAATAAATAATTTCTTATGAAAACTTATTTCTTATATCACTGTTGTTTGTACCGAGTCCTGATACAAATCTTTCAATATTTCTGTCATTACATTGTTTAATTATTGATAGCTGCCCTCTCCCTTAGAATAAGAGCTCATTGAAGACCCAAACAGCCACTTTTAATGGTTCTCTTTAGTTCTTTACGTAGTGCGTGGCCATGACAGATGCTTAGTATATTATGAATTGATTTGTAATTGTAAAATAACCATTCCCATGATATTTAACTGACTCAAAAATCATCAACTCTATGAGACATCATCCAATACTCTTGTCTTTACAAACGCCTGTTTGGAAATTATGTGTTTCAGATCCATGGTGCCCTCTGATTGTCATAAGTACTTTCAGATTCTGTAAACCAAGGAATACTCCCAAAGAACCTCTTCTATATGAAATACACTACAAGTAAATGGCTTTCCTATATCATGGAGATAGTATCTCATCCAGACAATGCTATGGGAAGTCCTGGATTTTAGCATTGCCATAAACAAAGCATAGAGAAGTGTGAATCTTTTTTTTTCCTTCAGCATGCATATTCTACATGGTGGGTTGCTAAGATACACTAAACTTAAAAGTACAGAAACGTAATTTGACTCTTTAAAAATAAGCAAGGCAGCTTTCTTACATCTGACAAAATTAGTCTTCAGGGGATGTATACAACCATTTATATTAGCTACTGTCTGTTCTTAATCAAATATTATTTGTAAAGATTTTAATTTTACATTTTTGATATTGAAATAAACAAATTTCCTTGCAAAACTTAAATTCCTACCTCTGCATTTTGAGCCCACGTCCGTCACTTAGGTAACCTGCAGAGAGAAGCAGATGAGCTCCAGTCAAAGCCACAGCAGTTGATTTATTTCTCTTCCGTTCCTTCCAACTCCTCAACTCCCAACCTCAGACAAAGTAAGATGACACCACCAAGCTAAAATACATTTTATTTACATTTGAAATTGTGATGAAATTGTGTGGGATCTACCATACTGAATTCTCAAGTTACAAAAATGTCTTTGACAATTGTCTCTACTCTAGTTGACGAGAATGACAAGCATGGATGTGTTTCAAAAGTTCAAAGTATTCCTCTTGTGGATCCTGACCTCAGAACCTATTCCCTGTTTGGTAATTTTCCATGTTTCAGTGCTGTATAGAAGTTCTCATTTATACCCTGGCCATCAGTCTCACAGTTTTTTCTTGGTGAGAACCAATGGGTAGTTGTTTGTTTGTTTTTATAGATTCCTGGTCTGTGTAGAATGCATAAAAGATATAATCTCTAAAAATTAGAAATGTATGTCTATAGATAGATATACATATCTGATATATAAATAGAGAGACTATCGATATATAGATAGATGGTAGATGCTATATTGATTGACTACTATAAGATCCTTCTATCTGAAAATGATACATCAACCTCTTCTAATCCTTTCCTACTCCCTAAATTCATTCCTGTTTTTGCTCTTTCAATATTGCATATTTCCTTTCATTCCTCTCATGTCACTCCTTATCTTAATCTGTCATAGGTTTTTCTTTCTCTTTCACAGTGTCTCTCATTTCATCAACTGAGAATTCCACCGTTTTCTTCTTTATCACTACCGTACTCAGTCTATACAAATTTATTCATCACCTCAATTACCACCCATACACAAGTAAGTTCAAAACATTTCTTATGTTTTTATGAATTCAGATCTCAAGGTATTTTCAAAGATGACATTCAGAAAACCAGTCGTTTTCCAGTGCTCTATGTCTGCCCTCTAATTCTGCTCCATAGTTGCAATTCTTACAGTAACAGAAACACAGAAGCTGAGAGAAGTGGAATCTTATGACAGCAAAGTATTCACGCTACACATGGAGGAATAGAATCCTACTCTGGACTGTGATAATGTGAAAAACATAAGCTATAAGCACTCAGTCCTTTGCAACCTCAGTGTTGCTGCAAAAATAGCATGTCTTCTAACAGATATCACAGGAGCTTTGCAGCAGCCGAAGTTTGCCAGATCATTTGGTTAATCAAGAGGCTTTTGATGTTGTAGAACTATGTTTACCTGACTCTGCAATGAAATAAAAAGGATGACACAAAAATCAAAAGTACAAATGATAATAGCAGAAACCATGAACTGTATGGAGTAGGGGCTACTTTCTCAAGACTAATGAAATCTCCTAATTTTATTCAATTATCTTCTTTTTCTTACAGTTATTCTCAATGTCTCTCGGTCTAGGTCTCTCCATCTCTGTCTCTATCTGTCTCCTTTGTCTCTCCATTATGTAAGTGATGGAGAGGGATTCCAGGACATCATGCTTACATATTATCATTTTGTCAATGAAGACATCTTCCTGGATTCGGTTTTTAAAATATCATCATCATCATTGTGTGTACCGGCAGTATTTTTTTCTTTTAATATTTGTTGACAGTGAGTGGCTTCTGAAAAGAGAAATAGAAGAGAAATAATATTAGCTGTTTCAAAACTTCAAGGTCCATTTTTTCCAGGATTATTACTACACAAATATTCAAGGGTCCATAACAAAAAAATGTTATTATTTACTCACAACTCTTGTGCTTTAGTATTACAGAATTCTGAGTACTTCTGGAAAAGCATAGTCCTTAAAGACATATTAAATGCACTCTTTACAGGTGTCTGGAAATAGACAATTCTGTGCATTGTTAATGGGTGTCTTAATTTTTTTCTTTAATCGTCAGCCAATATTTTTCATTTTACTCTGGGCAAAATAATTAGTGTCAACATTAATTTCAAACTTTTAAATGTAGATCTTCTGGAATATAACAGAAATAAAATATGACAGGTTTTTGGAGCAGACACACTAGTACAGATCTTCTTGGATGGATTCTTGGATGGATATTGTCCTAAGTTTACATCACAGACACATTCATGCAAGATACTTAACATAGCTTTGTTCCCACCAAATTAGAAAGCTCAACTATCTGGCCAATGACAATTATACGTGGATTCTTGGGTGTGTGTATTACTTATTTTCTTCTTCTACATCATCCTGGGTTTTCTTACTAGTGGTCACTCTTCTAGTTAGCTATCCTCAGGGACATCTTATGTGCCAGAAGCTGTTGTGGAAATGCTGGTCACACAGCTGCCACCACAATCTGGAGAACTTCATTTCCTCAGTGAGGTAGTTTGTTGCTGTTTGCCTGTGTGGTATAAGCTTTGCTAGTCACCCTAGTGGAGGGAATTGTTCTTGTTGTGATGTCCTGCTCTTGAGTCATGTGACAGCATGCACTGCTTGCCAGAGTTCCCTTAGAAAGACCTGTGAACCAGCTTTCATTTGACTTATACATTTTCACAGCATTTTATCTCCTGAAGACTTAGGCAGGTACTCTAAAGAACAAGTCACACATCAAATTAAGTATTAGTACCTTAGCATGTCTAACTATGGAGATAAATAAAGGAATTATTACTTTTTAAAAAATATCCTAAAGTGGTGGCTCTCAACCTGTGGGTTGTAACCTCTTTGGAGTTAAATGACTCTTTCACAGGGGTCCCATATCAGATATCCTGTATATCAGATTTCACATTATGGTTCATGAGAGTAGCAAAATTACAGTTATGAAATAGCAATGAAAATAATTTAATTCTTGGAGGTCACCACAGCATGAGGAACTCTATTAAAGGATTATAGCATAAGAGAGGTTGAGAACCACTCCTCTACAGGAAGGCCCTTGGTAAAGTTAACCTCCAATAATCCATACACAAATAGCCTACAGGTTAGGATCATCTCTATTGATGTGCACATATTTACATCTGAGATAAAGTTGCTTCCCCCTACTCTTTATGGTGCAGTCATTAGTCGTATATGATTATCCTTTATGATATTTCAACAGAGCAGAGAACATGTAAAGTCTCGCTGCATTCATGCAGCCCTTGCAAAAAAAATCCTCAAAGTGAATAATATTACTAACCCACTTTGTAGATGTATAAATGCATCCAACAGGAGCCTTAATAACTTTTCCACACAGCATCCAATTAAGGAGCCAGAAGGAAAACAAAAGCTGTTGCAACTGAGCCTGCACCCTGCACTCTTAACTGGTGTTAAGTGGCTTCTCATAATAAACCCTACACAGTCAAGAGTGTCTAACCCCAAAGAAAACCCAGAAACCGAGAGTTATGTCTTGAAATTAACAGAGAATATGTATCAAACTGTTTTTGAAAGTTTGTCCATGTTGTATCTCTTCTCCTACATTAAATTGATGCAATGAATGAAGGGCTGGGACTGCAAAGCCTTTTAATAAAATAGGCAACAGCAGAAGTAAGTATATTCTACCATGCCTAATATAGAAGGAAGGATGGGGTTATTTCCTAATGCATCTTCGCCTGATTTCAACTGATATTTTCAGACTTGGAATTGAGTGCTACTTGATTCTTCTGCTGCCTGGAGGTCACAGGTATTAACCAGATTCCACATATGTAAAAACCTGTTTTCCATGTATAACCTGAAGAGTGGCTGGGCTGCGTGAAAAGCACACTTAGGGTTATCATGCCATGCTCATCACTGTGGTTCATACGCATTGTGTGTTGTAGGATTGTTGGTTGCTTCTCTCCTTCAGAAAGCTATCTCTGGGTAGGAGGCTTTAAAGTCAGTTGCTAGCTTGAAGGACAACTGTGTCCTGGGTCTGAAGTGCATGAAGTCTTCAGCAATAGGGACTCACGTCTACCTCTGGAGGGCAACACAGGGCAGTAGCAATAGCCTCCATGCTTTCTGAGTCTCTTGAAGAACTCTGACCACCACTCAAAAGCATGCGTTGCACCCCTAGTTTGGGGGTTTGCTCGATCATTTTGGCTCTTGGAAGAAGCAATGTCAGCCCACATGGGGAAATTTTACTTGAGCTGTGTAAGTATATACTAACTTATGTATATTATAGGAACTTATGGATAGTTAATAGTCTGATCTATTTTAACTTTTAAGGCATGATGTTTTTCTGACACTCCTCCCCTCTTTACTGCTTAACAAGAGGGAAAACATAACTGGTACCAGAAACCTCGCCAGCTACCCAGGGCTAATGTAGTTATGGATCCTGGAGGAAAACCTACAAGAGCCACTTTACTACACCAGAATAACCCTTAGCTACATTCGAAATACTGGCTCTTCTATACACAGATTGGTTCTCACTATACGCAGTGTGGCTCTCACTCCTCATCAAGGAAACTTCTCCTTATAACAGAGATCATTAAAGAAAACGCACACGCGCATGTACAAACACAGCTAAAGAATTACCTACACAAATCTGAACTTGAAATGTATTGTTACTGAAGCCTGACAACTCATATCCTGTCCAAGGTCTCAAGATGGATGTGAGCAAGAAGTGTGAACACTGTGTCACCGCATCACCACACAGGCTCGCTCACGCTTAATGCTTGCTCGCATTCTTTATAGGCTGGAGACTCCCCAGAGCTTTCAATGTGAACAGCTTGGGAACTGCATTTCTCTTGGACATCTCTGATCTCCTTGTGTAGAACCTGCTCGAAGGGAAAGTGAAGCTGTGGGCTTTTTATACAGAGAATAGTAGGATCAGTTAGCCCACTTAAGAGTGGGCTTACTTAGCTGGCAGGGGAATGCCATGAGCACAGAAGGGGTTTTTCCTATGTGAGGTTTAACCATGACATGTGGGGCATGCTGACCTCTGGGATTTCCCCTAAAGCAGGAAACTCCACCCATAATTTGTGGTGATGGGAGAGTGTATTTATGGCCTCCTCTGGCAGTTTTGTTTCAAATTCGTCTCAAACGTTAGATTTGAGGACTTTACATGGATGTATGTCCCATATTTGTACCCAGAAACATACGTGGATGGCTTTTACATTTTCCTATAAGGATTACTGAGCCAGGCTACTGATCAGCGTAACAGTGTTTGCCTCAGAGGTGAAATGCCCTGGGTTCCATTCCCAGCACATCTAGACAAAAAGATATGAATGAAAGGAAAAATGTCTTATGGAAGCTATTTCGTGTTTTAGTTATTTCCAAAGTGTTTTCAAAATCTTGCTCAAAACAGAATTCATCAGTGCTTACAGAAATTGACAGGCACAGGAAGTTCATAGCCCCTTACCGCTGCTCGGGAGCGAGGAATAAGCTACTCCTCAATGCCTTCAGCACTATGCATTCCTCATGCCTCCCACTGGGCCTTTCCCTTCCGTGTAAGATCTTGGTGAGGTACGTAGGTACCTGAAATCATCGTCTATGGCAGAGGCTGTGATGACAGCAGTTCCAACACACCCCCTACTCTCTCTGCACCCCTCCCAGCTCCCACCCTCTTGACGCTTGTCAGTGCTTTTCTTCAGTACTCAGACAACAGCACTTCATTTCTTCTAAGTCCGGGCACACATTTACCATTTCTGATGATATCATAAGCTTCAAAAAGGAAAGATCCTGTTGTATAACTAGCTATATTTACCAAGGAAGTAGAGGCAAGAGGTAAAATAAGGGTCCCAGCTGTCAGGAAATCAGAAAATCTAGCCTTTTGGTCTTTTACAAAGTTCTTTCCTGATCTGTAAAATTGCAGAAGATTTTTTGGGGGGGGGGGCATGGGTTGTTTCTGTGTTTTAATGTGTGTGTGTGTGTGTGTGTGTGTGTGTGTGCATGTGAGGGTTTATGTGTGTGATTCATTTGTATACATTCAGAGGCCCAAGGACGACCTGCCTTAGTCTGTTAAAATAAAGTCTCTCACTGAATCTGGAGCTTGCTGGTTTGCTCAGCTATGCTGGCAGCCATCCCAGCCATCCTCCTGCCTCTCCCTCAGCCACCCCCAGCACTGCTGTGATTATATTGGTGCTGGGTCTCTAAAGTCAAGTTTGCTGGCATAGCTAGTGTCTTAGCCAGGGAGCAGCTCCCTCCCCTAGAGCTGGGGTTTGTTTGTTTTTACTGAAACTTTCCTGTGCTCAAGAAAATCTCCAGTAAAGAAAAATAGAGATGGGAATTTATTTGTCTCATTGCAGTTCATATGTCCATGACAATTACAGAAACATATAATAGCAAAAGGAGAAGAGACAATAAATCAACACATTTATTTGTACCTTAATATATTTTTTAAACAAAGGAGACCTGTAATGGGTCATGGTACTATTCTTTCTGCTTTCTTAATTTATTCTCTAGTTAAAATATTAGTTAAAAAAATAAGTTTAAATTTTAAGTATCCTTACTCAGACTTAGGAAAGTTTTCCATGAAAACTAAAGTAGGCCCTTATCAAAGAAATATACATCACATTTGCATTCTCTATTTTTCTAGTAAAACCACAAAGTAGTCACACACCACTGTATGCTAGACTTAAGGTGAACCACACTCTACTGTATCCCTGCAGTGGACTGGCATTCTGTGTCTTCATCTACTATATAAATAAGGGTTGAGAGTGCTACTAGCCAAGAGACAGAACCACACCAAAGCAAACTCAAAAGGAATGAGATGTTTGCTCCCTCTCCCATGTGTGCACAGCATGTGTGTGTGCTTGTGTGTGTGTGTGCACAGCGTGTATGTGTGTGTGCTTGTGTGTGTGTGCTTGTGTGTGTGCGTGTGTGTGTGTAGCCATAATTCTAGCCAAAGCCTTCCAGAGTAACTTCTGTATAGTATGAAATAGTCACTCAAAGTGAATAATTAAACATCAATTTGAGGTTTGTGCATATATACATATGTATATGTATATATATACATATATTATTAAAAGCATACTAAATTAGCCACAGAAACTGTTTAGAATATATCAGAAAAACAAAAAAACACCAAAACCAAACTTTTTCTAACAGGAGTATTTTACCTTGGTCGGTGTTTAGGAAAAATAAAACGCAGACTCTCTTCAATAGGTTTTTTGCTGTCTTAAGCCCGCCGTACACTGCCTTTCACCCAAACTTTGTCCTGCCTCCCACAGCCTGAGGCTGGTAGTCTGTGATAGAGGCAAGGAGTCTCAGAGTGTGTGTCCTTGGTTCTGTTTGTTGATGATGCCTGGCAGAATTTATCTTTTCCACATATACAGAAGCTGCATTTTTCTCTACATCAAATTTAGAGGGTTTGCTTTCATTAAAGTGATAAATAGATTTATACTCTTTTTCCAAAAACACTGGGGACTTTGTTTAAGTTATCAACCGCATATAGAATATTACATATCAAAATAACAAAACCAGGGGACCCTTCTCCCTTTTCCTTTGTTCTGGCAGGAGCTTGAGGAGGAGAAGAAAGCAACAGCCCCAGTAGCGATCCTTCCTCCGGCGCTCAGCTGAACTGTGGCCGCTCCCATCAGCTCCACGGGGTTGTGAGCATCTGGACTTTGTGAAGATGTCATGTGTCAGTCTCAGTAGCACGATTATTGTGAGGACACTTTCTCCTGTAAGGTTGGTTAAAGGATAGAATTAGACAATTCAAGTTAAGAGGAGGTCTTCCTCTCTCTGAGAGACTGACAAGGCTTCTGATTTTCTAGGTGCCATTATTAACAATCATAATAATTACAGAAAATCTCGCAGAAGTCACCTCTAATCACACCCACCCCTTCTGCCACACTTAGAACATTTTCTGCCACCATAAAGTCAGGCAGGTGGCACCTTTTCCCCATTCTTTGCCATATTCACTTTAAAAAAAATTATTTAATGTCTCATTTATTTTTTTCTTTACTGCACAAAAGCATATTTCCAGATAGTTTGGTAGACAAACTCTATGCCTGCAATTCTAGTTTGCAGCTTTCGTAGTATGAAACCACAACCATTCTGCAAGTAAGGTGTTACTAGCTCCAGATTTGAAAACCTGACATGTAAGACATGTAAGTGTTGGAGACTCAGCTAAAATTAAAGAGACAATACACTTAATAATAATCATTTTCGAAAAGCCAAACCATAAGCCCTCTGCATGGTGCAACAGATCAATGTCAGCAGTCCCTAGCATCTGATCATATCCCCGTTATTGGGAACCTAGTCTATATGGATGCACACCTTATTAGGCCAGGATGGAGGGGGTAGGGCCTTGGGCTTCCCACAGGGCAGGGTACCCTGCCCCCTCTTAAGGAAGCAGGGGGAGGGAGGAGGGATACTGGGGGAGCGGGAGGGCCGGGGACAAGGGGAGTAAATGTAAATTTCTTTATTTAACAATAAAAAAAGAAAAAACAAAAAAAAACAAAAAAAATGAAGAATGAAGGAAAATCTTTTGCAAGTCTCAACAGTTTGAGAAGAGTGGACTCTGATCTGAACATGGCGGCAGTTGGAAATCAGTGCGTGGAGAATCACCTGCCATGCTGATTTATATGGTGACTCATTAAAAAAACTTGTTCCATTTGGTGGGAAAATGCCCTCCTCTTGAATGTAAGTGGATGAAGCCTTTGTGAAAGCAAAAAGGTCCATCAAAGGGGTTTCATAAATGTACCGAGTAAGGCCCCCGAACTGTTTGCAGAAGGACACAGAAAATGTTTCATCAGCTGAAAAGAAACTTCCTGCCATCTCTCCAACTAGTTTTAAAAAAATTAGTTAGGAACTAGAAAGTTTCCCACCAAGCTATTGCTTATGACTCAACTATGATACTATTTATTGACTCAAAGCATTGGAAAAGTCAGCAACATTTCAATGTTTAATATGTTAGCACTTTTTCCAGTTTTATGTAATGCAGACTTTGACCTTAATTAAAAATATACGTTATTAATTGAAATTGCAAATCATTTATATTGGAATAATTACATGGACTGACTCCCTTGCTAGTGAATTTAGCTTATGCCTTAGAATACTATTAGAAATGTTTTGCTTTAACGGATTTGTGTAGAAGATTATTCCATTCATAACCCTTAGGCTTTGTCCAGTGAAATCTAATGGTTCTTAATGAAAAAAAAATGTTAAGAAACGTCAATATCCCAGTGTTTCTCTTCTCAGTCAAGACTGCATACAATGCAATTCCTGTGTGTATGTTGTACTGACCTCCACTGCAAAATAAGAAAATAATTAAAAGCCATTTTCAGTTCATCTTCGAATTCCACTGATCTCGTTCAACTTCTGCTTTGGTGGGAAACATGCCAGGTCCAAGTACAATGATCTACTGTGTTTCCCCTCTGCATTATAATTTCCCTCTGCCTTAGTGAGCTGTGTTCTATAAATTTCACACAGAGATCATCTAGGCAGATTTAGACAGCCCTTCCCATTCGCACATCTCTGCACACAAAATTTCATCAAATGTTTTCCTATCTTTTTTTCTATTTTGAAAATATGTTCTGAGATTTTCTTGCTGAAAGAAACAAGAAGGGATTCCTTGGGATGTTTTCGATGTCACCTTGAAGAAATTGTCACACACCATCTGCTGGTTTATTGAGCATACAGAGTGTCAATGCTGATGAAATCTGCTTTAATAAACGACACATATTGACAGCCACCTACCATGTCCTAATGATCACATCCATGCCAAGATGCCTTGAAATACACCTGGCTTAAATTACACATGCGTCGTTCATATTTATGGAGTGACTAACGGTCTTAGTCATCTATTTTGGTTTGTGTGACTAGGTGTGGCTTTCCATGCAGCTCACACACTGGAAAGTTTAGTTTCCTCTGTCTTCATGGTCCTTGTGTCCCCTGATGAGTATTCCTCTGCGGAGGACATGCAGGTTAACAAGACATCATTTTAGTCACACATCAAAGATAATTTAGGAATGAAACTTGCTGTTTTACTACTGGGTGGGCTAAGATGAATGTGAAGACAAGACAGATGGTAACTGTGGCAGAGACAAGAGCATTGGTCCATAAATTATAAAGATATTAGGTAATGGGAATGAGTTAATAAAGTCAATAACTTGTTAATTTTTTTAATGAATCATGTGAAACAAATCACAGGCTACTTCACAATCTCATTTGAAGAACTGGATGCTAGATGCACTGATGAAAGACTAAAGCATTTATCAGTTACTGGGTAAGCAGCATCTGATACTGTTTTGTGTTAGTAGTCAGTATCCTAGTATTTGTATTGCTGCTGTTGGTGACAGCACAATCAATCAATCAATCAATCAATAAGAGAATTAAGCTTCGGGAGCTGATTCCGTGGGAAAAGGCTTTGATTGCCATGAAAACACAGGACTGATAAGGATCTTCAGAATCCATATTGAAATAACCAGGCACATAGGCACACACCCTGAATCCTAGACCTGCTAAGGCAGAGACAGGAGGATGCCGGGGCCTTGTTGTCTGGCGAATCTAGGCAAGTCAATGAGGACAGGGTTCAGCAAGAGACTATCTCAAAGATAAGATTTATTGGGTGGAAAGATAGATTGCTCAGCAGGCAAGAGCACTGTCTGCTCTTCCAGAAAACCTGGATTTGGTTCCTAGCACTCACTTCGAGGATTACAACCCTCTGTAATTCCATTTGCAGAATCTGACAGAGCCCTCTGCCCTCTCTGGCAACTTAGCACACTTGTGGTACACATCCATGCAAGCAAATACTCAACAGATAAAATAAAAACAAATAGATCTTTACAGAAAATAAGCTAACGTTATACAGGAAAACACTGGATGCCAGCCTCTAGCCTACACACACACAAATAAAAAAAATCTATTTTAAAATTCATATTCATAAATCCCAATCCTCTGATAATTAATAAAACTAAAAGCTTTGATAAGATTTACCCTCAGTATTATTGCTTCATATCTTAACTGACTTATTTATTCTTATTTCCTCTATGTAATTTTGTATATAGTTATTCAAACAATTCTTGCTTTATGTATTATTTTGTATTTTTGACACAGCATTATTCAAAAGAACTTCCACTTTTTTCTGTTAACTGCTGCTTTAATAAGGTCGTGAGCAGCATGTAAATTTTGCAACACATTTAAGAATAAAGGATAAAAGAAAAAGACACTTTAAGCATATCAAACCATCTAATTAGAATAAAATAGAATTAGAATAGGACATGCAGAGGCTACACCTACAATCTCTTATTTAAGTTTCAAATAAGTAATGCAGTCTAAAATAGAACATAGAATTGAGATCACTCCAAAATGAAGGACAGTGGTGTGATTTTAAGTCTGTAGTTTTAAATAGAAAAAATAAAGTATTCTGAAAAAAAATCTTTAGAAAGGACAATAATCTATAGTTTTCATCTAACAGGCTATAAAGGTAAATTAAAATTGTTCTTTTTTCTAAATATTCTTACCTGAGCATGGTGGTTAGGTTTGATCTACAACTTGATGAAATCTAGAATCATCTGGGACATGGGCCTCTGGCCAACCTTGTGAGACATCTTGTGGACTGTGTAGACGAAGTGGGAGGATATCCTCTCCAAATGTTATGGTACCTGGATCCCAAACTCAAAGAAAAGTAGCGGGGCAGCTGAGTCCCATGCTTGCATTTCTTAGTTTCTTCCGAAGGTGGACAGACTGTGACCAGCTCTTTCTAGCTCCTGCTGTCTTCACTTCCCTGCCATGTTGGACTGGAACCTGGAACTGTGACCTCTAATCATTCCTTTCCTATCAAGTTGTGTGGGCCAGGGTATCTTGTCCCAGAAGCTGGAAGACCAACTCAGACACCGAATAATCTGTAACATTTTTGGTAGGGCTGGGAGGAAGGGGATTCAGTTTGTCTTTAAATTCCCAAAACCACCTTAAAACTCTGATCAAATGATCAAGAATGTTTCAGTGAGAAATTATTGATAATGTTTGGTTTGTGATTGAGATTTTAAAATTTTTAATTGCTTGG
>JAQHUG010000155.1:3735487-3746505 GCA_028555095.1 Dicrostonyx torquatus
TGTGAATACCATTAGTTAATAAAGAAACTGGATTGGCTTGATAGGGTAGAAGTGAAAACTAAACTGAATACTGGGAGAAAGAAGGTGAAGTGAAGGAGAAGCCATGTAGTCCTGCCAGAGAGATGCTGAAACTTTAGTCAGTAAGCCACACCCATGTGGTGATACAAAGATTACTAGAAATGGGTTAAATTAAGATGTGAAAGCTAGCCAATAAGAAGTTAGAGCTAATAGGCCAAGCAGTGCTTTAATTAATACAGTTTCTGTGTGATTATTTCAAGTCTGGGCAGCCAGGAATCAACAAGCAGTTTCCACCAAGAAGACTCCACCTGCATTCAGGTTAAATGTTGAAGACTTGTGACTTCTTCATTATTTGGTTTCTCTGACTCTCTGAAGTCCCTTGCTGTGAGGTCCCTTTGGAGAAACGTGAGAGCTTAGGGAACTTTGGAACTAATTTTCCATCCAGTTGAACCTTAAAATGACACTGAAGACCTTCCTAAAACTTGACTGCAACCTGATGAAACCCTTTAATCAAATACATCCCAAGGAGTCTGAAACTATGGTATTAATGTTGGTTGGTGTGAACATTTGTGCAGTACATTGAGAAGAAATGTTTTATGTAACAATAGATACTTAATACAGACACTAAAACATAAAGGCGAAAGTATTATTATCAATCTTACTGGTTTATAATTCCAGCAAGTTAAAAACATTTTATAAATTCAAATACATGTGTTTCTTGATCAGTAAAATGTCAAATACTAACGCGACTGAAAACAAAAAGCTTATATGATTGTAGAGTCCTTTCTTAAACTAATCATGGGTTTGTTTTATGAAATCTTTTTCTGCTTTACGTTTTTATATTTGATGCTTTATTTTATAGAACTAGTATGGAATAGTCTACCACATTTCATTTTTACAAAATTAGCCTGTCATGTAAGTTTTCTCACAGATGAATATGCAAATAAACTCACTCCGTTAACCCGTAGAGTGATTGATAATTCATACCAAATACTATTGTTATTTTTTAAATTCACCTGTCTGCGACATGTTTGAGTTAATGCTTGCGTTTTACTCTGAGTTCCATCAATTAGTGTAACTGGTGCCCAGTGAAGTCAGAAGATGATTTTGAGCTGCTGTGTAAATGCAGTCATCTACAAATTCTCCTTATCCATATTTGGTCACTTTTATACACTTAACTCTGTCTATTTATCTATCTACTCAATATCTACCTACCTCCCATTTTTGTATTATCTGAGAGTTAATGGCAGTATCTTTCTTGCTTACCCTGAATCCTTTCATGATACTATTGGCCATTTCCAATCAAAATTGGCACTGTTGTCGGGGACCGTCGCCCCAACATAGAAACTGATGTTTTTCCCCAAATGTGTCCCCGGAGACGCATGGAAAGAAACAGGCTTTCACACCATTACAGCTTAAAAGGCTGCTTCAGACTTGTCCTATTCTTCAGCGTGGCCTTGTGTTTATTACATCTCCCTAAAAACCATCCTGCTCTCTAGGCTCTCTCAAAACCCCTTCTGCTTTGCCAAGCTCCCTATTTCTGCTCTGCCATGCTCTTTCTCCAACCCATTTCTCGCTCTGCTATCTCCCTTTTCCTTTGAGGAATTGATCTATATCTTATTCCTTTTTCCGGGGCACCTCCCCCAGCACACACACCTGCATTCCTTCACCAGCTTGGAGATAAGCACTTCTCCTGGAGCAATCTACAAATGAAAAGGAAGGCTGGAGCAGAACTTTCACCTATTGTCTTTCTAAAATGTCGCCTTCAGCTACGAAACTGCATGGAGTCCTCTGGCTAGCAGGTATCAGAGCCCACACACTGTGTGCATTTTGGTTTGAGGAAGAGAAAAATGCTGTAGGAGACTATTATGCTAAGATACTTTAACATACCTTTTAGATAGAAAAACAAACAATAAGCAGTATATGTGGTTATAAGAGCATAACCATAATAAGAGCAGCTCATATGGTTCCATTGATGATCTCTCCCTTACTAAAAGGACAGAAAATACTTCAGTGGTATAAATTCTCCTTTAAAATATTGGTTTCAGTGTTCATTTTCACTAAAATGTGGAAACAAAAGGCAGCAATACTATCTTTTAGTTGTTAATTGAAATGTTCTGTGTTTATAGAGTCATAGACCAAAATTAATAATGGATGAAGGAAATGTATATTTAATAATTTGTATTTTTTTAAAGTATTTTTTTACATATTTTAAAAATGGGTGGCTGATGCTCTTTAAAAACCTCTGTCTATCATTCCAAATACAAATGTAATTTCTTTTACACAAAATATTCCAGGAAAGGTTTATTTCTGGAGAAAATGCAACTTGAAACTTACAACTCTTTAAAAATCATTGACTCTTCTTGGGTTTATTTGGAGATTTTTTTTTGTAGTCTGATAAAAATCAATCTCATTTTTTGCCATATCAAAGTAAAATCTTACCAATGTACACAAATTCTCATTTATGAAATTATGTGTTAACAACCTTAGTTATTTTCTCTACTAAAGTAAAGAAATCTGCAGACCAAAAGGGGTGAATTATGTCTTCCGTGCGATTCCCACATCCTGAAACACTGATGTCTCTAGTGTATTGAAGTGTGATTGTCTACAATTATTTTGACAACTGATTCGATCGTGAGGTGAATTAACTAGAGAGCTATTTTTGCACTGCAGGTATTATACAACTGTCCGTATATTCCAAGAATATTTTCAGAATGCAAAGATACTTAAGATACTATTTTTAATTTGCAATTTTTGTTAATAGGTAATTTCATGACCATATGCAATTGCTTTTGTTCCCCATAAAAGTTGGTATTTGTAAGTATTATTATATTTCATTTTACTTAGAAACAGAGACTTCTGACAGTCTTCCCTTGTTATTGCCTTGCCTCTCTGTCATAGAGGCAAAACGATTGATTGAGACCAAAGAACTAGGTTGTCTGTGCATTAGACCTATATATGAAACAAAATTATTACTTCAGTCAATATCATGGCTTGTGTGCTGAGCATGGCCCATGAAGGATGGCAGCTGCCTTGTGGAATACTTTCTTGTACAAGCTGGCTACCCATCTAGTTTTTCTAGATTTATACTTAAGGCTACATTGTGAATGGGAAACTTCTCATCTTCCATGGCTACTCCTGAGATTCACAAAACTGTCATCTCTTCCTTGAACTAATGCAATATCTTAATTAATGTTCTTTCATTCCTTCTTGCTCAATGCTAGTTTATTTTCCAATTGGCAGCAGGAGGGATTGCTTAAACATTACATCACTGCTAATCAAACCTTTCTTTGATTTTGAGTTGAACTCAAAGACATATCTTCTATGATCTGCCACAGTCTCTCTCCACAGTTTGTGTTGAGGTATACTAACATCGAGTCTGCTTTAGGTCCTCTCAGTTTCTTGCTTCATCCCTTAGTTTTTGACGACCTACTCTTCTCCCCGCCATTCAGAACTAACCCTAAATCTTTGCCTCCTAAGCAAGCTTTAGTACATCTCTGCCTTCATACTTTGGGTGAAATCCTGAACTTTCATAAGACGCTTCTTGACTGTAGATGAAGAGAATTTCAATTTAAGAATGATATGTAATTCGTGTGATTAACTATTACTTCAAGGAATAAATGAGTTAATGTTTGTTCTTACTATTTATGGAAAATCTATAAAATAGGCAATATTTTATACACCAGAGTATCTATTTTGTGTTTAAAGTCAAATATATCTGAAGTATTACTATTATTATATTATTAAGTTTAAAGATACTTATAAATACTGATCACTATTGCATTGTGACTAATTCTTACATAAGAGAGGAGGTGGCAGGATGTTACACCTCGTTTCATTGCAATGGAAGTGAATTTACCCATGACATTGATTGAAATATTGAGCATGCAGAGCACACAGATCTTCCTGGAAATGACATAAGTCAAATTCTAACCAAGCCCTGATTGCACGTTCTTCACTGACCATAGGTTCTCACACAAATAAAAACAGCACGTACCTCTCTCAGGCCACTTATTCAGTGCAAAGCCAGCATGAGTAATTGATTAATGGGCTAAACTCCCCAAAGGGAGGATCCCAGCTAGGTCTCTACTCTCAACACCTGCTACTTACTTGTTACATATTGATGAATGACAAACAAACAACAGAACAGAGTTGAGAATTGATCATCCTACATATTACCTGCCAGAAATAAAGAACAAGATTTGCTATAAAATTTCATTTTGAAGTCAGCTATTTTTTCTATGGGAAAATGTGCTCTTTTCATACTAGCTTTCAAAACCAGCCCTAAAATAAATTTCACATTCATTGTTTTCATCAATATGTATCAAAATACCATTTCCTGCACTCAGCAATTTGGATACAGATATGTGGAAAAAAGCCCACTGTTTTATTGGAACATGAGGTCAAAGAGGGAGGAAAATGTGATCAGAAAATGATTCATATGTGTAAATTATGAACTCTGACAACAATACTTAAGGAATGATGACAGTATATAGCAAGTGAGTAGGATTTAACCTGAGGAGATCAAGAAGACCTTGATGAGAACATGACTTTTGAGACAGGTATAGAAAAGTTGTCACAAATGAAATAAAGTTAGAAGTTTGTAGGGATTTCTATTTGTAGGAGGAAAAGAGCTTGAATGAAATCCTGGACTTGGCATCAGACTGGTACACTGAGAGAAGTAAAAGATGGGTCATGAGGCAAGAAAGGAAGGAACAAATGACAGATTAGCAGAGGTAGGAGCTGTGTAGGAGAGAGAGCATGGGATAGAAGACCTTGCATGTGTGTGGAGGGGTTGTTTATATTTTAAAGACCGAAGAACAGGACCAGGTTTAGTGTCCTTGCTGCCATATGCTGGATGTAAATCCTGGCCAAATGTAAGTTCTCTCCCTGGGGTTTCCTAGAGCAGTGGTGAGGGATGAAGCCAGCAAATGTCTTCTGACCTATTGGTCCTATCACTTCCTGGTGCACAGATGCATTTATTAGACTTAATTGCAGGATGAGGTCCAGGTAGTTCAATAATAGCTGTTTCACGATGCCAAGGGTAAGACTTTGGTAGTGCTCTCTCCACAAGGCTAGATATCTCAACAGTCCCAATCAAAAGCCCTGGAGGATTCCTGGAGAGCCACCAGTCTCCAGTCTATTTATGTTGGAATAACAAAGAATTTGATCCTAATATCAGTGACGAAACGCTGCAGCAGCAGGACTGATGAATTTGTCAGAAAGAATGAGGACAAACACAGTTTCTTTTTCTATGTCCCTTTAGCTGCACTGCTACTAGGCATGGCTCAGATTGACACTGGGTCTTCTTGCTCCACACAATCTGATGAGTAGAATCTTCATTATTTGATCTATCTCAGTACCTCTGGGGAGGACTATATATTCAGGATGGAGAGAAAAGTAAATAAAGCAGTCTAGGGAAATACTCGCTTGAGATAGCACATGGAAAAGGTGACTGGCTGTGTTTTTATGAGCCAGATATGCAGGGAATTTCTATGTAGTAGGGACTTACTGTCAAACTTTTTTTAAATCATAGTTTTACAATGTTTCCTTTCAGAGTGATTCAAGTTCTACACATTGGGTATTTTCCCCATAAGCTTTCATATTCAATGAAAAAAATCCTATTTTACAGCGTGACATTAAGGAAGGAATAGGGTAAGTGGTATTTGTTGAGCCTGGAAGAAAACCAAGTTCAGAAAAAGAAACCAACAGCTGTAGGACAAATATGACTAAAAGGGATGGGGCCAAGCCAGAAGCAGAACGTCACAGCAAGAAAAGATGTTCAGATTAGCTCCATTTTCGTTCCCCACTCTTACTCTTATGAGGTGTATTAGTTAACTTTCTCATTGGTGTGGGGGGAAAAAAGAGCTAACCAAAGCATCTTGAGGCAGGAGGTGTTTATCTTGGGCCACAGTTTGAATGCATGGTTCACTGTGGTAGGGAGTCATAAAGGCGGGAGTTTGAGGCAGCTGGTTTCATAGCATCTATAATCACAAAGCAGAAAAGAGTAAATGCATTTCTCATTTCGGTTCAACCTGGGACCACAGCCCATAGAATGTTTCTAATATTAACGAGGAAATGCTGCAGCAGCAGCACTGATGTGTTTGTCAGAAGAGTGAGATCTTTCAGGGCAAATCTTCCCTCCTTGGGTTAATCTCTCTAGAAACACCCGTATAGACACACCCAAGTGTGTTTTCATTGTGAATCTTAGTCCCAAATTGACAATCAAGATTAACCAGCCCTGGATCTTAACCCGTGATATGTGGTGCAGTTGTTAGTTCCTTCTCAGAAATGCCTTCTAAGCTCTCTTCAAGATGACTACAAGCTTCTTCCCAAGTCTGCAACTCTTCTTTAGCCTCCTTCTCTTCCATTGCCAAATAAGCATCAATTTTGTAATGATTACTTGCGGACTTTTGTTACAGTCTAAATGGTGTGCCTTACAAAATTCATAATTTGAAACCTAATTGTATTAAAGGATGGCTCCTCAGAGAGTCAATTCAGTTAGAAATCTTTGTCCTCATGAATGAAAACAGAGCCCATACATTAAAGGAACTTGTTCACTCCTCGGCCATATAAGGATGTGACAAGAAGGTGCCATCTATATAGAAGAAAGTTTATAACACTCACCAAATTTGCTGGTATCTTAGGTATTATACTTTTAATGACCATACCAGTGTGCAATCTGGTTTTGTTGTCTATAAACTAGCGAGTATATGTTATTTGTTGCAACAGCTTGGATAGGCTAAGAGGTTTCTTTTCATTTTTTTTTCTTTTAATTCGCGAAGTTATTGGATGAAATGGGCAGCATTTTTAAGACATACTTTAAGCCTAGAAATGGAGATTAGTGTATTTAGCATACATGGACTCCTGGCCCAAAGTCACATTAAAAACAAAACTTCGTCTAATAGAATTCAACCTATGCAGTGATTTTTTTTTTGTATTTTAACAAATAAAGCTTGCCTGAAGATCAGAGTGCTGAGCTAAGCCACTAGAAGCTAGGCAGTGCTGGCTCACACCTTTAATCTTAGTGAGGAATTCCACATCTTTAATTCCAGGACTGGGGAGGTGGAGACAGGAAGGGACATGGCTGGGTGGAGAGAGGAATATCAGGAGGGAGGAGACAGGAGCTCAGATGCAGTCTGAAGGGCAGCCTGAGGATGCAATCTGAGGATGTAGTTTGAAGCAATCAGTCTAAGGACACAGTCAGTCTGAGGACAGGATTGCCCTTTTCATCGGAGGATTTGGTAGAAGTAAAAAGTCTCTCTGGCGGCCGACTGCATTGCTTTTCTGATCACTCAGCCTTCAACCCCTATTATCTGATCCCGGGTTTTTACTAAGAACAATTAGTATTCACGCTACAAGCCTATACTGTTTCCATCAAAGATAGGAATACTGCCCTGGAGAGCTCTCCATTGCTATAGGGAAAGTAAGCTAGGTGGAGACAGGAAACAGATTTTTAAGGGATTTTGTGTGAGAAATGCCGTGGCTGTGTCCGTCCTCGTCCACATCTCCGCCAGAGAAATGTCCTTTGCTGCTGTTTTGTGAAAAAACAGAAACGTCCAGCTCAATTTGAAAAACGTGGTAAATAACAGTGTGGGAACAGGACAGTGCGGCAGAAAATGGGGAGGCAAGAATGCAATTATGACTGTGAAATTCACTTTGAAGCACCCAGCAAAATTAATCACAAGCAATGGACTGTTTAAAACAACTCCCGTTTTATGTTTCTCTTTGCACTTGGTGGCAGTTTTTTCAGAAGAAAAAAAAATGCTATTAACATCAAATAAACTACCAGTTCTATTTTCTCTCAAGTGACTGAAAATAATTGCTTTTATAAATTAAAAAACAATCCTTTCTTAAAGTCAGCAATGTTTTTCTGCTGTTGAGAAATGTTTTGCTCTTTACATGGCCCTACCAATAGTCCCCTGCCCACACAGGGAGGCTTTGAAATAACAGCTCATCTTCTGAAGAAAAATAATTACTTACATAGAGTGAATCAAATATTATATCTCCAGATTGAGTGGATTACATGGCCAAGGCCACCGGACATCCAGAGTTCTTTGCCTGGAGAAGGAGGGCATTGTGAGAGAATGAGTCCCCTGGGGGTCGATATGCAGAAATTCTCAGCTAATGGGTTTTTCCATGGCTGCTTTCAAAAGTTGATTTTGTTGTCACATCCTTATGTGTGGGGAGAAATTAGTCAAGAGAGAGTTCTGAAGACATGGCTCAGTGGTTAAGAGTACTTGCTGTACAAACATGAAAATCTAGGCTCAAGTGCCTAGGACCCAGGGGTGCTCATGTGTGCATCTGTAACCCCAATAATGTGGGGAGCAAAGACAGAGGGATCACTGGGGCTTGTTGGCTACTGTCCAAGATTGGGGTTCAGTTGAAACCATGTCAAAGGAATAAGGAGGAGCTAGAGCTAAACACAGATACACTTGTTGTGCTTCTGTGTAACACACACAGACTCAGAAAATGAGAGAGTCAAAAGTGTACATCATCATTTGCATTTTGACTTAAAATTTATAGAAATGAGGAACCATTTAAAAGGTGAAGCACCATGCCTAATTAACAAATTCTAGCGAAATGTGTCAGTAAGTTACATTTGGTATAATAAAGTTGTTTCTTAGTGCAGTATGTGGTGACACACACCTTTAATCCCAGAACTCAAGAAGTAGAAGCAGGTGGTTCTCTGTGAGTTCTAGACCAGAGTGGTCTAAAAAGCCAGTTCAAAGACTAGCAAGGGCTACATATGGACACCCTGTACCAAAAAAATATCTTCATGTCTTAAGTGCTGCAGATAAACAACACTTTATTAGACCTATTGATAACATTTCTGCCTTTAAATTGTTATATCAAAAGATGTTTTCCAGTCGAAGTATTTTTATTTTCTGGCTCAAACTAGCATTTATTTGTCTTTATTTACTTATACTACAGTTTACTTATACCGGAGTCAACTTTTAGTTGAAAACTTAATTATAAATTCAACTTTAACATGATAAGTTGTACATAAAGATGGGTTTTAAACATCTCTTACATTCTCACTCAATGGATCATGGTATTTTTAATCTGTATTTGAATACATGGCCTCTAGACTCTAAAATTTGTGGCCATAGTAAAAGAAAAATGCTTATATTTAAACATGAAATTTGTATGTTTATATTTAGATGAGAATTCAGTGCAGAAGTTGCTTCTTGCCTGAGAGGCCCATGGAGATTACTTATAAAGCCACAGAAGATATATTTTTGATTTCTTTTTGCCTATACTTTACAGTTTATTAACCAGACCTTATTTTGACTTCCACATACTTGTCATAGAATTTTGGAGCATGCCTGTACTCACCAAAATAAGATAAGTAAAAAAAAAATAATTTTTCAAAAGTAGATAGTTAAATCTTCTATAGAGCTTAATAAACACAGTCATATGAAGACTGTTTGTTTGTTCCCAGCTGCTCAGCCCCAAAATAATCACACAGAAACCATGATTTGCAATACTGTTTAGCCAAGAGCTTAAATGTATATCTGGCTAACTCAACCTATCCCCATTAATCTCTGTATTGCCACGTGAATGTGGCTTACAGGCAAAGTTTTGGCATGTCTGTCTGTGGTGGCAGCTGCATAGTTTCTCTCTAACTCCACCTTCTTTTTCCCAGAATTCAGTTTAGTTTTCCCTGCCTAGTTAAACTCTGTCCTATCAACAGGCCAAGACAGTTTCTTTATTAACCAGTGGTATTCACGGCAAACAGAGGGGAATTCCACATCAACACAGAAGTGAATATTTTCTCTTAAAATTTTACTTTTCATATCCCTCTAGAAATACACTTTTCCAAGGTTTATTTCCAAAAGTTTCTATCAAGCTTTTTGAAAGACTGTATCCCCATGAGTCTATGGCTGCATCACCCTGGATTACCTGACCATGTCTATTCCCAATTCAGAAAAAGAGATAGGATATAGTTCTCAATTGTCTGTCTTAAAACTTTATATAGTTATAGCAATGACTTCAATATACTCTTCTATAAGGGTAAAATTTTGTAAAATAAGAATGTTGGCTTTGAAACACTTCTATTTGTTTTCATTCATTTGACATAAAAGGATGACGTTTGATCTCATGCCTTACTGCTGTTGAACCCATTATAGCTAAGGAAAAAGTGGAACACAAGAACAGTGACTGTTTGTTTTTTCATTGTCCTTAAAAAGTGAATGCTGCCCAACAGGATTCTTCACACATAAAGGAAACAATAGGGTTTCATTAAGAAATACATCAAATTACTTCACCAGTTATATCAAATCTACCACCCTCATACTAGATGTTAATAATATTGCAACCTTTGGGGGAGGTGGGAGAAAGGAATGTATTAAAGTCTTTTTCTATTATGTATTCTGAAAACTGATCTAGAAAATAAGGTATGTTAGTAATAAAGTATGCTAGGATAAACAAATAAAATCATAAAACAAGAAATGTGTGTATATATGTGTGTGTGTATATATATACGTGTCTGTGTGTCTGTCTATATGCCCCACTTTCATTTTTCTTTTTTGGAGAAAATAGTTTCCAAAACTGTAATTATGTAATTCTTTATATTTTTATAGAGCATTAACATACTCTAATTACATATTCTAATAAGGTGCTTCTGTTGTAAGAATTCTTGTTGCATCTTTCAGAAGTTTCCTGAGAAAATTCTCCTAATATGCCCTTAGTGGTATTAGACTAGTGGCCACTGGCAGCATCTCTTCTGACTTTGCTGTGTGTTTGGTAATTAACCTGCACAAATGAGTTAGAAGAAAAGCAATCATCAGCTTATCCAATAAGAGTCCTGCTGGCTACAATAATGACTATCCAGTCAAGAAACACCCACAGGTGCAATAGTGATGTGAAAACCATGTCATTAACCAACCATTTTCTGATTGCCTTTAAGATCCACTCTGTATGAATGGAACCTATACCTGCCACCGTTATCATGGCCAATAACCTCTGCTTAGGCAGGCCAATACAATCTACTACTA
>JAQHUG010000155.1:3747130-3792797 GCA_028555095.1 Dicrostonyx torquatus
CCCCCCCATAGGCTCACATGTTTGAATATTTGGTCCCCAGGGAGTGGATCTATTTAAAAAAGATTAGGAGGGGCAGACTCATGCCTTCTCCAGTGCTAGCTTTGCCTTCTGCTTGTGAGTCAACATGAGAGCTCTCAGTGGCATCTCTCATCGCATGTCTCCATGCTTTTGCTCCACCATCATAGACTCTAGCTCCTGAAACAAGAGGCCCAACTAAACTTTCCCTTTTATAAGTTGCCTTGGTCATGGTATTTTTGTCACAGCAATAGAAACACAACTAAGACACCACCTAAACAAGTTTATGAGAATATTAGAGGATGTTCTGTTCCCTACCATACCACACCAATCTTCATTTCAAGTACTACACTGGACTATACCTGGAGGAGCTGGGAGGAGCCAACCGCCTAAGAAAGCATGCTTAGGGGAGGATTAGGAAAAACAGAAGCAAGTTATTCAAGAAATTTGAAGTCCCTGGCACTCACAGCCACAGTGACAACACAACCAGATTAACATAAATCCCCAAGTCTATTTTTAATTCAGTTCCTACCTTTCATATATATCATTTTCATCTTTCAACAGCAACAACAATAAAAATCTACAAGACTTTCCAAAGGTTTAGAAAAGATAGCCCGAAGAGACAAAGAAACATTAGAACCAGGATCAGATATGATAGCAACTTTCAGATTATCAGATCAAAATTTTATTTGGAAATAATGTGTTAAAGGTTATGGTGAAAAAATCAGATAATCAAGGATAAGTGAGTAATATAGGCAGAGTGATGGGAAATCTAAGAAGGCATCAAAAGGAAATGTCAAGAATGGAAACAACATTAAAAGAAATAATGGATGGTGAAATTGGACTTAATAGATCCGACAGCTATGAAAAGACTCACTTGAAGACTAATCAATAGACACAATTGAATTAAAGAATCAATGGCTAGAAGAGGCATTAAAAGTTGCAATCTTATTTCCTTTTTGGAAAATAGTGTTGATTCTCTCTCATTCATTCTCTCCCTCCTCCCACAACTGGAATGTTGAATACTAAAGTTGCCCGATCCTAGTTTCGAGGCCATACAACATAGAAATTGTATATAATTATTATTTAATTAGGATAATTAGTAAGACGGGCTTGAAGGATTGCTCAGTGGGAAGAGTTCTATACAAGCATGAGGACTTGAATCTGGATTCCCCGGGGAACATGTAAAACCAGATATGGCACTGCTCACCTAGGAGCGAGTGTTGGGGGTCAGAGAGGCAAATCATTGTGGTTTTCTTCTCAGCTGGTATAGCAAAAATGATGATGTCCAGGTGAGAAAAGTATTCAAAAATATTTCAAAAAATTAAGTAGAGTAATTATTGAGAAATATATCTAATGTCAAGTTCTGGTCTCCATATTCTCATGTGGAAGAGTGCACCAGCATATACAAGTGCGTATATGCATACATACACCACAGATAGAGAGACAGACATACATGTAGAGACAGACAGACAGACAGACAGACACAGACAAAGAGACAGAGTCAGAGAGACACACACACACAGAGAAATTGTATATTTTCCCCAGGATTCACATGAACTTTGCAAATAATGTTTAAATATTCTGCCCTGTTTTACTTTAATGAATGTTTCATAGTCTTTGTGGTGTGTGCTTTACCCAGATCTATGACTGCCTTGGTCTTTTCTGGGGCTAGGATCAGTTGTCAAGCAATGGAATGAAGAGCTCTAGCTATGGCCTTTCCTCCTTGGACTCTAGGATTTTATGTCACTCCAGGCAGTGTCAATTTCAGCTCAGCTGTCCGTGTTTGAACATTTAGGTAATTTGCTTCCAAATATTCATGGCACTGAGTTATTGAAGGTCAAGTTACTGCTAAGTGACTCTTTTGTAGTAATATGCTATCGGAACAAGAGGTCATCCGTGTCTGCTTCTTGACATTTAAGCTAATTGGCAAGCAGACGCCTAATCATATTCTTCATGCACATCACTGTTGCGTATGTGGAATTTCATACTGCTGTAGACATGTAGAAGTGGCACCTGCCAACCTAGTGTCATCACACTGTACCTGTTATATTGGGATCACCTTGAAATCTGTATCAAGTTCTGTCAATGAAGCCATTTGTGTCAACAACCTTAAAGATTTAATTGAAACAAAGTCCAGAAGCTCTGAAATACATACCAAAAACAATATCCTTCAAATATATTTTTGAAGAGATAGACAAGAATATCACACACACACACACACACACACACACACAGAGGAATGAGAGTTCAGAGGACAGAGAGATCTCATCGTATCCAATAAAAACAAGCAATGATGCTCTGTAAGCTAAAAGGGTTGGAAAATATTTGGAGAGGAAACCCTGGTTGAATATAGATGCATTCCCGGCAGTAGAACACCATGATGAAGGAAAGGCAAACAAAAATACTCAGCAAATACTTTTGTGGACAATGAAAACAGAGACCCAGAGGGCTGATGGGTAACAAGATGAAAAAGGTCCCAGTGAAAAGGCCTTAAAGACCTGGATTTAAGAAGATTGTTATTATGAACTATGTCTTATATCAATTTTGTCTTATTTACATATCTAGAAATGCAAGCCTGATATTCCCCAAATTAAAAAGTAAGCATTTTAATATACTTGCAGTTCCTTCCGTGATTGTCACTGTGTTTGTCCTTTAGCAAAACTGATTTTCATCATAAATATGGGTTCATTGTTCTTAGATATTTTTCATCACAAAGATGCAGTTTAAATGTATATACATGTTTATTTTCCTAAACAAAATGCATTTGCCATATTGAAGTTAGATTGTCACCTATTGAAGCAAAAGCATATGGCATAATCAAAAGACGCACTGGGAATTTGAGCCTAGAGAAAAATATGAAAAATAAGTGTCAAAAAGGTCTATTTAAAAATTGGCCAGTAAAATCTGGCTTAGAGAGTAAAATAAATAAATATTAAAGAACAGGGGGAAATCTTAGTGTGTTGAGAATTGAAAGGGAGGAAGCGGGATGAGTTAAAACAAGGCACAAACTTTGGACCAGAGCGATTAGAAGAATGATGTGGTGCTGACAGATTCAGTGAGTCATGAAGGGAGGACTGGTTTCCAGGAGAGTGTGGCTGTGGAACGTGGTGTCCTGACGGCCGCTTGCCCATAACTGAGGCTCCCTGCTCCACAGCCTTGGCCTTGCCGTTTTAGTTCCTAATGCCCCCTTTGCTCCTTCAATGGCTCATTACCAGTCTAGTTACTGCTAGTTTTTCTACAGAGCATGCTTTCTGAATGTTTTCATTCATTTCTGAGTTTAATTATCCAAATACTCTAGCTTTCAAACACCTGTGGGAGCTGTCTCAGCTCTTCAGGTAGCTTTCTTATTGTCTAAGGTATCTGCTGCTCTACCGGCTCTCAACACATCCCAAGTTAGACTTGCCACTCTAGTTCATTCTCCTGTGTTTGTAATCGTTGATACTTATTCCTTATTCTTTGTTTTCCATGAAAATGGGCTCCAAGATCTGTCTTTTTAACTACTGTAGAAATGGGGGTGCATTACGTAGACTCCTCCTTAAATTTCCGTCCTGAGTAAAGAAAGCAACAGATTACCAAGTAGGCCTCGACTATTGTCTCCCTTCCCTTTAGTTTCTTTCTATCCCAGTAGAACAATTTCTGAAGTGTTTACTTCTCCATCCATAGTCTTTTGAATTCTCTTTGATATTTTTTATCTATATATTTTAAGGAATTCTAAAACAAACAAAAAAACAAAGCTAAAAACCCCAAACAAACAAACAAATCGAAAGCTTATCTGATTGTTCTTTGCCTGCAGATGAAAAACAAAAGAGAACAATAAAACTTCTTAGGACTCTTCATTATTTTCTGCAGACACACTCTCTGCTGCTCTTTAGCTTTTATAGGACTCTACAGAGTTGTCTCAAGGTCAATTAATGGCATCAAGTTAGAAGTTAAAATTGCAAGTGGGTTCTTTAGGCAGACATCAAGATGGGCGGATAAGCACAGCTTCTCTTCTTTTTCTTCTATTTCTGAGTGTTTAATTCAGCAAATATTTACTGGGCAACAACCGTGAGCTAGACATTATTTTCCATGCTAAAGCTATCAGGTCTACTAATTCTTACAACCTATGCATGCTATTAATGCTATCATTTACATTCTACTCAAGAGAGACCACTCTAGAGATATTCTGTTATTCAAGACACGCAGTGTGGCGAAATGCAGAACTAGATCTTGCATTCCCAGCTAGTTTGACTCCCAACTTTTCCCAATCCCAGTGCATTGTGCGGGCTCACAGGAGTGCAACCCTGATCGTCCCGTGAGAAAACAGAGCATCTCTTCTACTTTCCACTCAGTTATTTCTTTACAGAGTTGCCAGGCGACTTGAAGGTTGATGTGTACCTGAAAAGCTTTGCCTACCAGGCTGGATTGTGAACAATTATATCGGCTCACATCTTTACTAAACACACATACACACCGACAATTCTTTCAATGGACGTGTCAGTAACACGCACCAAGCTCTACTCATAGACTTTTCACTAAAGAGATGAGGTTAAAGGGAAGCTCCAGTGTGTGTTCTGCAGGACTCACTAGGTGAGCTGAACTCCGCTGCCAGTCTTTCTCCTCATGTGAGTGCTTCATCACTTGTCTTGCATCTAACGTCTGGTATTCTAAGCGTTGACTCAGGAAACAAGAACTCTCCTGATAAGGGGAAAGAGGAACCTGTACTTTTAATTGCCTTTATTCTGAACAGGTGTTGGTGTAGATGAGCAATGTACTTCCTGAGGAACTAGGAAAGCGACTCCTAGTCGCTTGATGGTTGTCCAAACAATTTACAGAGGGCAGTAGCAGTTACACAGGTGGAAAGTGAGGGAGTTAACTGACGTCACCTTGAAGTCCCAGTAGCAGCGACCTCCCCAGTCAGGTGCCAAAACCTCAAAAGTGACTTAAATTAACATATGTCTTCTAAGTTCACGTGGGAGGAAAAGTGGTTTGGGGATTAAAGGTAAATCATTCATCCTTAAGAAACTTACTCATGGAAGTATCTGTGTTAACTTCAACCATGGCTTCCTACTTTCTTGGAAGCTGTCTCAAGTCTTTTTGTAGAGTATCTTACACAGCATAAGCAAACAAACAAAAAAGAACTCCATCAAGTAGTTACAAGAATTCTGTGATTTGCTGCAGATTTCTAAAAAGCAGGGACAACTGTCATATTGCATACTACTCAAAGAGATTTGAGGAAAATTCTGTTTACACCAAGAAGTATTCACTTTCTTCTCAAATAAATAAATAGCTCTCTCTCTTCTTCCTGGCTATTTATTCTTGCCTTTATTCTTGCCATATTTAACCAAATCATGTCAACCCAATTCTAAATTTATAATGTACACAAGAAATAAATTTTGGAATTAAAAATACACACCTCCTAATAGTTCTTTTTTTTTTTTTTTTGTCTACCACATCTGACCACATTCAGAAGACCCTGTCAAACAAAATCAGGTCACTTCTATTCAGGAGAGGGGACAGACATAAATTCTTCAGAAAATAAGTTCCTTCATAGTGTCACATTTTTCTCTCATGGTGAGACTTAATAGTTCCTATAGAAGCAAAAACAAAGTCATTTATCTTTCTCACCAATGGCTTAGTGAAGATGTCACTTATCAATCAAGTGTCAGTCACTACAGAAAATGCTTGTGAAGATCTACAGACAACACATGACTGCTGGAAATGAGAATTAACCTCTTCTAGGAATGATCCCCCTCATTGGTGTCCAGTGGTTAGTGGTCAGACCTGAAGCCACAGACACACAAGGAACATGAGTCATTTTATCTTAAATTTTTGGGCGCTGGATGAAGATACATTCTCTATTGACAAGAAACTGAAATATTTTTATCAGTGTAAGAATAGAGTTCATTTTCAAAAATAAGGCATGGAAATGCGAGCAGCCATTAGCATGCTATTTTGTCTACCACATAAAAGATAAGCACTAGCCGTTGAAAACACAATGAATAGAGTCTTTAAATGCACTTTTTTTTTTTTAAGTAAAGAGCAAAGCATTACATGGACAGCAACAACAAATCACTTCCCCAAAGAGAAGGCGGGTTTTCACCTATGAACAGCCGAACAGCTTGCTTTCATTTTACAGCCTTGAGCTCAAACCCGAGGAATCACACCACTGAGCGTTCATTTATTTGTGCACAGACATAAGAATTTTCCTTAGAAACTGTTAATATTCGATGCACTAAAGAAATAATTACAGTATATATTCTAGTCCTTAGGAAATTTTGGCTTCATTGTTATAAACAACAGAAATCAGTTGTAATTGAGAAAGTATGTTGGTAGCTGACAGAGAAAAAATAAATGGAAAGTGGGTGGGATCTTAGAACTCCAGCCAAAGAGATAGTTAGTTGTCACCAGTGCCCCATTTACTGCATCTCTGGCTAGATGAAGGAGACCACACTAGAGATCCTTATTCCCTCGTCACCACTGTGTCTCACCCCCTACTAGTTTCACTTCTAGAACAAAATTAAAACAATCTGTCTTTGTGTCACAAGCTATAGATTCAGTAGGTCCAGAAGAATATCTGACTAGTGGAATTCATGCAGGATTCTCAGAAAGCAAGTACCTAATGTTTTTGTCTTCCGAGCCAATAAGTAGAGACACGTCTGTCATCATGACTCAGAAAATGATCGGTTACACAAATTTGCGGTTCGGATATTGGACTGCCACCATTAACCAAACAACATCCTGGACACAGGCACTACAAAATGTCCTCTTTTAGAGCTAAGCTAAATTTCGTGTGCTGTGGAAATAAATTGTATACTAGAAATGAATTTTGGGTAGAATGTTGAAGACAGAGAAAGCAAGAACATCAAAGTAAGTTTTTTTAAGGCTAAGTATAGGATCCATTTTAGCAATGATTATATAAAAGATAAATATAGAAAATGGTTCTGGAGACTGTGGTTTCATGGAAACCTCACCGGTATTCACAACTGTGCATAATACCATACTAAAAGAGTGAGGGATATGCAATGTTCATGAAGGATGGCTATCATTCTCAAGACTTTCTTTAACGTGAAAAGCAAGGAAAAGCAAACCTGTTCCCTAGCTAGAGTATTGTAAAGGCTGCTACAAATGACCTCCTCAACACATGGATGCAATTCAATCAAAAAAGACAATGCCATCACCTTTAAATTTCTACAAAGAAAAAACAAAAGAAAAATAAAATGTTAACACATTCACCGAGCTGGTTGTGACCTGGGGCCTATACTATCAACTGACTTTCTCTCAAGCTCACACTCGACTGAGCCCATTTTTCCTGCTTCCGGGAACTTGTAAACAACTTATATCTTGCATTCTGCTGCCCTTAGGCTTGAGCTGCCACACTGAGAACCCTGTGAAAGAAACACCGTATATTCAGACAGAGTCACATTGCAGTGCTCCCTTACACCCTCCTCACTGTGAGCATCACCGCATTGATTCTGTAGTAGAGTTATCATTAGACCTCTGAGGGGGAAGTTTTTAGACTTTGTCCATGGTACTGAAAACGCCAATATTGCCATATGTACAAATGGATAGGGTTTCCCTATGTTTTTCGAAATTATTATTTGTTTGAAGTACTAGTGAAGTTCATTTATATTTTTTTAGTTTTAGAAGTTAATCATGAGAGGAAAAGTTAGCATTTCATTATTTACTCGTTGAAAACAGAAAACAGAGGGGCTGGAGAGATAGCTCTCTGATTTAGGAGCCCTGAGTTTAGTTCCCAATACCCACACTGGATAGCTTGCAATAATCAAACATGTGCAAATCAATCTCCAGATGATCTGACCTCCTCTTCTGACCTCTGTGGGACTCCTGCACAGATATGACATACACAATCAGAGAAACAAAGATATTTTTCAATTAATTTTTAAAATTTGAGTTCTATTACATCATTTCCCCTTCCTGTCTTCTAACTCCTCCCACAGATACCTCCTTGCAGTCTTTCAAATTTATCGTCTCTTTTTTCTTTAATTGTTGTTATATACATAGATGTGCAGACATTTTTTTCTTAAAAACCTTGAAAGTAGAAAGCACTTTTGAAGATTTAATAGGAGGGAGAATAGGAACCTTTAGCATAGGAATGTGGATTATCTTTGTATGTACTGTTACCTTAAGAATAAGCTGTATCAACAAATTCTCAACCAACACTACACTATGTCTGATCAATCCTTTTTCAAATAATCATTGCAGGTGAGACACTGTTGTAAAATCTACCCCTCAACCCCCAAGTCAGCCTCTGCCAACTAGACATTACACTAGGAATACCTATTTTCTTATTCAGAGGGCTTTAACTGAAGCACTGTGACAGGTGTGAGTTGTCCTGTGACTGAACATTGGCTGTGCAATGTTGACAAGTCATTCAGTTACTGCTAAGACTAGATATTCATGTTTCTAGGACAGAGATAGAGTATGCTCTGCCTTTTCTCCTAGCTTGATTAGAGGCAGTGAAATAAGATACATTCTCTGTTCAAGTGAATTATATATGGTACAGAATGGCAACGTGAAGTTATTTTAGTTGTTACAATACAGTAATAGAGTTCTAACAAATACATTTTACTATGTGTATTAACTATAAGTGTCTTATTATTTATCAATTAATGTGATGATTACTTATCAGAGTTAATTACTAACTTCCACAAATTTGAGTACTGGGAAGTGTGACAACTCATAAGAGCATTGTACATTTAATTTGTCCTCTCAGTTGCAGAATATTTTCTAATCGTTTATCTTTGACCCATTCAACAGTAGAAAAAGCAGAGTAACATCTTCTATTATTTTTTCTGTGGACATATTTCAAAGTCTACTTTTCTAGAGCTACACGATGGTTCTTAAGGCTAGAGCTCAAGTACTTCAAGTACAAGTAAGAATTAGGAAAACATTTGGTGTAACTTCTTTCCCTTAAGACTGTCTTCTGTGTATTATTTCACAATTGCATACACATAGACAATGAGTGTTGATCATATCTAATCTCAGTTCCCGTCTCATTTTCTTATGACCCCTAAGTCTTGCTCTCTTACTTTTTTTTCTTTTTCTTTTCTTTCTTTTTCTTTTTTTTTATTTTTCAAGGCAGGGATTCTCTGTGTAGCTTTGGAGTCTGTTCTAAAACTTGCTCTGTAGATCAGTCTGGTATGGAACTCACAGAGAGCCTCCTCCCTCTGCCTTCTGAGTGCTGGGATTCAGGTTGTGTGCCACCATTATCTGATGCTCTCCCACCTTTATGCTATTTTTAAAAAAGATTTATTTATCACATACATAGTGTTCTGCATGCAGGTATACCTGCAGGCCAGAGGAAGGTACCATATCTCATTATAGATAGTTATGGGCCACCATGTGGTTGCTGGGAATTGAACTCAGGACCTCTGGAAGAGCAGGCAGTGTACCCTCCTTTTAAAAATTTCCTCACTAAGCCCAATTAGAACTTTCATGCACAGCTGTGGGGCCATTTATTAGACTTTGAGTAATCTGTGAGTGATCATTTCTCCAAACGATAGTGGCTTCCCCCTCCCCGAGCAATCACAAGTTGCCATTAGCTGTTCACCTATGAATATCAGAGCCCCTGAAGCCCCTCTTCCCTCCGTTCAGACTATTGACAGGCTTGACCATATGCAAGCCTTGTGCTCATGTGAACGGATGTTTTCACTGACCATGTCATGCCCAGAAGACAGAATTTCAGCCAATTCCTCCCCATCCTCTGACTTTTTCTGTTCTATCCTCTGAGTACTCCACTTAGGACTGAGCACTTAATTTCAACCCCTAGAACTGTTGTGAGTGTCTTCATTGACCCCTGCCCTCTTCAAAAGGGAGCTTCTCTGATCAAACTTGAGGGAACCACTAAATTGTGGGTAGGTATATTTAGAAGGAAGTTTAATAACATTTCCATTTAGTGAAACAACAGTAGCACCCACCCCACCCTCAGATCCTATGATCTCCCGAGTTATTAACTTTTGGGACAGGTTTACAATACTAGACGTTAACATCCTTCTGTGAAACAGTCCTCAAATGCAATTAGAAAGACTATTTCCATCTTATGTTGCATATGTCATAGTATTTGGACCACAGATACAGCAAAACAAGCTATAACATCATCTAAACATCTATTTTTTTGGTGGTTCTCTTTGAGTTATAACTCAAAACCTGATACAAAGCCCTCTGTTCCCATCATTTTCATGAGTAATGAAATAAAAGAGTGATTCTTGTGAGGTATTAGATAGGATTAGAATCTGACAGGGTAGAAGTTTATAGATATATATGTTCTGTTGAACTTGTCCATATTGGGTTTCTTAGTCTAAGTTGATGAGGACAACTGACCAGGTTTCTTCTTCAAGAGGGCATCAGATTTCATTATAGATGGTTGTGAGACACCAATTATTGGCTGGGAATTGAAGTCAGACCTTCAGAATAGCAGGCAGTGCTCTTAACTGCTGGATCATTTCTCTAGCCCCTGTGACTCCCCTGCCTCCCAAAAAAGAAGAAGTAAAAAAAGAGAGAAAATAAAACACATCCTCTCTGAGTTATCTACTCAATGGGGCATGGTCAAGATCTCAGTAGCCTCCCTTAAATAGAACTGAGACTTCCCCTCCTACTTACCTACTAGAAGCCATCAATTATGGAGAGCTACATTTCAGTGTATGTTTCACACTTTTAAGAGTTCTCTTAAGTGACTCCCTGTCTATGCTATTACCTTTTTTGGTGGTGTTGGGGGAGGTATCACAATTTCTCCTGTTTCCCTCCCTTTCAACTGTGTGTCTGTAGTCATCCATATCACAGTAAAAGTAGCCTCCTTGTTCTTCACAGTCAGAAAGAACACACATTCTGGATCTTCACACCATTTCTTCAGATAAAACAGATGACAGACAAGGCTTCCAGCTGTGGTAGAACTATGGACATAAATAAGGCTCTGGGAGGCAGATTGGACCTGGATATCAACATGGCCTCAGGTGGCACCGAAAGCCACTCAGATCAGTATGGTCCCTGGCAGTAGCAAGGTCTATAGTCATCCACATGGCCTTCTGTGGCAACACAGGACATGGGTGTCAACACGGACCACAGCTTCAGGAGGTCCATGTACCCAAATATGGCCCTTGACTGCAGCAAAGACTCAAATGTCACAGTCTCAGGTGGTGGATACCCACATGGCCCTTGGTGGCAAGATGTGCCTCTGACATTATCCAGGACCCCGCCAGCCAGGCTGATGACTCTTCTGCCTGAGAGCCCATCCAGTGCTTTATTACATTTTAATATAAGTATACATTATGAAAAGCAGTTGTATTTTATAAAAACAATAAACAGTGAAAAGAATGATACTGTTTCGTGTTTTTGCAAATTTCGATGGAATTCTCCAATCTAAGGAAAATTTGATATTCCGCAGATGTTCTGTTGGGAATTGTCGCATCTTGCTAACTTGTGATGAATCAGACAACCTCCAAGAATCCATTCATTTTATTTTTAAAATGTCTGTTGACAGAATAGAGTGCTAAAGAATTGAATTCATAAAGACCTCCTACCTGGGGTCAAACAGACCTATCAGGTGGGTGTGTGTTTTAGGGCAATTGTCTGCAGTCCAACCCACCACAGTCTTTCTTCTGTGTGGTGTTGTTAAGTACAACTTCCTAGGATGGCTAACGGGTGAAATAATAACGAAGGACTCGGCACATGTCCTGGAAAGGTATAAGTTCATTGAAAACCGTAGCTCAATGTATCACAGCCTGTTTACTGTATTACTATGAAATGAAAACCCACCATAGCTCTCCTAAGTCACAAAGCAGCAAAGCCAGTCATGGAGAGAAGATTCTGGAAAGTTTGTGTGCATGAGGGCAGCCGGGGAGTCTATGTAGATGAGATTTATTGCTAACTGGTGTTCTCATACACTTATAAGTGTTTCTGCCACAATCACCAGAAAGTCTGGGGAGGTCTGTCACAATTACCAAATGTCCCTTGAGAAATTGGGGTTTCCTTTTAAGGTTCTTACTCTCAATAAAAACAAACAACAAACAAAAAAACCCTTTAAGAATGGACTCAAAAAGGAAGCTCAAGGACAGTCTTATTAGAGTTTACAGGAAAAATTCCAAAGCAGACAATCTGTAAATGTTGGCAGCCTGAAGGGGAAAGATGGTGAGGAGGAAGAAAGAATGCCTTAGCGTTTGGTATATGGCACGGAGGTCAGCCAAAGGACAGACAAACAGCCACATGGTTGGCAGGAGAGCCTTAGAAAAAGACAAAGAGAGCCCAAATTCCCAGAAAAAGCCTCCTTGGATCCGGCCAGTGTCAGAATGAAAGAGACAGAAAAGAAAATGGAAACCTGTACCAGACAGGCAGACCCAACAGAGTCTTACAACAGTTTCTAAGGACTAAGGGGTTGGAATTCTGGGAAGGAAAAAATCCATCACCTCATTACGGGAAACATATTTCTCCTGCCTTTTTAGTGTGGCTTAAGGTGAACCCCCCTTCCTGAGGCATGGTACCTTTATCAAGACACTGACTTGCCCAACTGGAATGCTACATTCCTGAGGCCTGGTACCTTAGTCAAATCATTGGCTTGCCCAACTGGAATGCTATGTTCCCACCCAGGCCAGAGATTTCATTCTCTCAACCACAAGGAAAGACTTTTCCTTTGATGGGACTTCAATGCTATTTGAACACCATGGTTGAGATTTCTGTGTTTTCAATTACCTATAGTTAATTACAGTCTGAAAATATTAAGCAAAATGCTCTAAGTATTGTGGTAATATATATTACTATATGGTTCTGTCTTGCACAATAGGTGAATCATTTCTTGGTCTAATGCATCCATGCTGTATATGCTACCTCCCTGTGAGTCTCCGTAGGTATCCTACTTCTCAATCAACACCATCCTGGTATCACAGACTTGTGTTCAGGAATTACTGATTTTAGTGGGCAAGAGCCACAAAGAGCAAAAGTAATGATGGTGAGAATTCAATCATGTAAATGAGTTGTTAAATAGTATTTCCTTTATATGAAAAGGTAAAAATACAATGAGTCATTTTGAGAGAGTTATTTACATAATTTGGATTATATTTCATTGAGGTTATCATCAATCATTTACTGTGCTTTGCTTAAATATTAAACTGTTTCATAAATATTTACAGACACAATGCATGCTGGGATTGGTATGAGCCAAAGTTTTGGGGTCAGTGGATGTCTTGAATTATATCCTCTGCAGAGCAGGTGAGTAGTGTAACATGATAATGCAAACTAAAAGTTATGGCAGATTTGAGAAGAACTATCAAACTAAACTTTACAATAAAACATTCTGTTTAATTTTAATATAAAAACAATAGATCTAATTAATAAGCATACATATTAGCATATTGTTGTAGTTGTATCTCCTGTTATAACTTGACACAAGGCATACAAACTAAACAGTTTCTAGAAGCTAGAAAATAAGAATGTAGAATTTCTTATAATTTGCATTATCTTGCTTATAAAATCATTTAAATTATCATTCAATGCAGTATAAATGTCATTATTCTAAATGAGAAGCTAAATATCATTTCTCAGTAACATTCAATGTTCTATCCCTTACATTCTTTTTTTGTCTACACACTCTTATATTTTCAGAATTATATAGCCTTAATATGTATTTTTAAAATTTTTATGGGATTTATATACAAGTTTTATGCCTTTTCTTTTTATCTAAGATACAAATATTCAAAGGGTCTGAAGGAGTAGCTGCCCAAGAATTTCTAGGCAAGGTCATTTGAACATGATCTGACTTATTAAACCATTACAGGAATTTCAATAGCACAATCCCTTCTTATACTGCCAAGGTTTTCAACTGACCTCACTTAACCCCCACTTCACTTGTTTTCCTGGAATTGCAGTAGTCAATACCAGCTGAGTAGTGCTTCTCACTGCCCATCTACAGGTTTTATCTACTGAGAGGAGGTGCAAAGACTGCTGTGCTCACACCCCTCTGGGCTTCAAATTAAACTGACAAAAGAGAGATCAACAAGAGGGGGACCATATCTAATTAAGTTCATGGGAAAGGTGGTCCCAGCAATCAGGAGAACATGGTGTTTGGTTTAAGCTGATCCAGATGACAGTTGTTCACACGTGCAGCAGTTAGAGTCAGGAGAGAAAGAAGGACACGAGTCTTTGCGGGTGGGGTGTGACAATAGAAGTCCTGCTAGTATCAGGGAAGGTAATGCAAGGCGAATGAAGATTGTCACAAGCCGAGCATGGTGCTACATACTTAGAATTCTAACACTTGAAAAGATGAAGCAGGAGGATTTCATAATTGATTCCAGGTCAGCCTATTCTGGGCAACATTGTCGGTTCAAGGCCAGCCTGTGCTATAGTAACACCCTGCTTCAAAATGAAAACCCACCATCGCTAACACCAACAATTTATAAAATGGTTGTCTTGTTCATATAAAATCTTTGTCAAGGGTTGAATATGAAATGTCTGCCACAAGGACAAGTGTTTGATCTATTGATCCCCAATTGGTTGCACTGTTTTGGGAGGCTATGGAGCCTTTAGAAGACGGTGTCTTGCTGGAAGAAGTGTGTGAAGCATGTGGCTGAAGACAGGCTTGTGGAGTATAGTCTCCCTGGTTCCAGCAACCTGATATCCCTCCTGCTGTGTCAGTTCTGACATGCCTTCACTGCCATGAGAAGCTGTCACCTCTGGAACTATGAGACAAAAAAATATAACAAAATAAATCATTTGTCTCCCCAGTTGTTTTGCCAGGTATTTTTTCCTGTGGAATGAGGATGGAAACTAATATACTCCTGGAGCAGTCTGCCTTCTGACAGAGCTTCTTGACTAAACCTCCTTTTACACACTTCATAGCAACTAGAAAGCCAGAGGAAGAGGGAAAAGCGAAGACATATTAGCCCCTTTGATAGCATGACCTCAATGACCTAAGATCTTTTATTAGACCCTGCTAGTAAATATTTGCATTACCACTCAAGAATGCACAGACTAAGCCCTCAAATCAGGATCCTTGATGTTCATTCCTGATTCATTCTATAGAAGGCATTATAGTTTTCTGGGTTTCCTTCATGTGGTCAATCATTTTGCTCACAAAATAACCAATATTATTTTCATTTTATCAATAATTTTTGTCAGTAAGAATTATGCTTCAAAACATAGCTAAAACAGAGTAACCTAATCAAAAGAATTGTAGATATTTTTCTTTAGGAATGAATGAATGAAAGTATGCTATTCACCATCCTCTTGCTGTGACAAAAATCCAGAAATAAACAATTTACAAGTAGGAAAAATCTATTTTGCCCATGGCTTCCCACCATGGACAGTTGGCTTGTTGCTGTGAACATACATGGTAAGATAGACAATCATTCTGGAGGCATGTGTTAGAGAAAGATGCACAGCTCAAGTAGCCGGGAAACAAAGTGAGAATTGATTCATTATCCCATTACCCCTTCCAGTGCATACATCTTTGATATAATGATAACAGCTTCCCAATAGGAGGCCATAATAACTACCAACTCTCGATAATACCATAGGGCAGGGACCAAACCTTCCACAGATGGAGAATTTTCAAGATCCAAATTCCTAAAATAAGTTAATATAAAGTTTATAGCAAGAAGTCAATGCAATGGCCAGTGAGATGGCTCAGTGGACAAAGTCATGATGAAGCATGACTCCCTGAGTTGTGATCCTCAGCACCCATTTGAAAAGCCAAGCATGGTGACACATGTTTGTAACCCCAAGACTAGGGATCTAGAGATAGAAGGATCTCTGGTACTTGTTGGCAATAGTTCTAGCCAGATTTGTGAGCTCCAGATCCCGTGAGAGACTCATTCTAAAACATGTTGGAGAACAATACAGAAAGTCACCAATATCTATGTTTGACCTCCACATGTAGCGCATATACATGACCAAAACAACAACACACACAAAGAGTCATTTAGTCATTGTCATCCTTAATATGAAAGGATGAAGTAGAGGTAAAGTTTGTATGTCTCAAGAGTTCAGTCTGAAATGAGGTTAGACCATTCAAAAACTACAGTCTAAGCAGATGCCACACAGCGAAGCTGCAGGCACGAGAAGAATAGCTCAATCTTTCTGCTTTCTCCATTCTTCAGTGCACCACCTACCCTCATCAGCTGAAAGCATTCTGAAGTCACATGACTTGAGGACATGCACATAAAGGTTTATACTCTCCACAAATTTGGATAGCAAAGATCGAGAAATCCAAAAAAAAAAGTTAGGATGGTTTACAGAACTTGGCCGAGATCACAGAGCTAAAGTTTTCATGTCTGTATTTAAGACTTTTCTCTGAAAATGGAGAAAGAAGTCTTGTAAAGTGAAATTACTTACTTGCTTATGTAGTTTTCTCAGCTCATATATGCCATATAATACTTTCAGAATGTGTCTTCCATTTTGTTTAACTATATCTGGGAGAAAGGTAATGAAGAAAGATCTAAGGGATGTAAGCTGTCCTCACTGTGAGAGAACAACTTGGGTGTTGCTCAAGGTGAGGGAAAACAATACAAGGAAGAACTATCTACTGTTATGCCATCCGTCAGCAAGATGCAGCCTTTTCTCTGCACAGAACTTGCTTTAAGAGAACACTTCATAAAGCAACAGTTTATGTTAGATTATATTCATTAGTAGAAATTATATGTGTTTGTTTCTGTATGCAGGTATGTAAGTGTGTAGGGATGGAGTCAGAAAACAAATTGTTGGAATCTCTCCTTCTACCATATGGGTCCTGGAGATTAAACTCAGGTCAACAGGCTTGTAGATAGGCATCTTTGTCCACTGAGCCATCGGGCCAGTCCAAGGTCTTTTCATTTCCAACTCACGGAACATGTTCTCCAACAAAACTATTCCAATGGAACTGTCAATGCTGATTTTAAAAATGGCATAGAGCAGCTACCCTTTCATGCGGCAATGTAATTCTTACCAATCTAAGAAGTTGTGGATTGGACAGGCAGAGACTATTTGAAGACACAAGGGTATGGTGTGTAGAAATAAAAGAAGCATGTTGAATATGGCTGTTTTGAATGGAGTGAATTCCCAGAAGATTATATATTGAAGTGCTAGATCTTCTTACTTCAGATCTAAGTGCCTTTGTGATAAATTCTGTAAACAAGTTCAAATGTGGGGTTGTTCCCCAGGGACCATTTCATATAACTGATGTAGTGGGGGAAGATGTAGGCATGGTAGGCTTATGTGAACACCAAGACAAAGAAAGTAGCCATCTGAAAACTAAACAGAGAAGTGGCAAAAAAGTCATATCCAGTCTGGTCTCTACTAGATTTCTATTCTTCAGAACAGCAAAAACACCTATTCCTTTTGTCTAGGAATCCCAGTTTGTGGTCATTTGTTATGCAAATTCTAGTATACTGACACAGAGAGGTACTAGTATACTAAGATAGTACTAATGGAGGTATGTAAGAGGAGCAGGCTGCATTCCCGGTGCCCGGCTAGCTTAATCCCTGAAATAATTACACAGAAACTGTATTCATTTAAAACACTGCCTGGCCCGTTATATCTAGCCTCTTCTTGGCCAACTCTCACATCTTGATTAACCCATTTCTATTAAATCTGTGTATCACCACGAGGTTGTGGCTTACCTGGAAAGATCCTAACCAGTGTCCATCTCAGGCAGGAGAATCATGGCATCTGCCACACTGCCTTCTTCCCAGCATTCTGTTCTGTCTACTCTACCTACCTGATTTCTGCCCTATCAAAAGGTCAAGGTGGTTTTCTTTATTCAACCAATGAAAGCAATACAAATGCAGAAGGACCTCCTACACTACTAGTATACTGACACAGTACCAATGGAGGTACTAGTATACAGATGTATTACTAATGGAGGTCTAGTGTAGTGACACAGTCCAATGGGGGTACTAGTATAGTGACACAATCCAATGGAGGTTCTAGTGTACTGACCAACAAAGGTACTAGTATATTGAGACAGTACCAAGAGAGGTACTAGTATAGTGACACTGTACCAACGGAGGTTCTAGTGTACTGACACAGTTCAATGGAGGTACTAGTATCTAAAGAAGGAAAAGAATTTTAGTACTCTTAACAGACGAGACTTTCATCCTTCAAATTTACATTATGAATTGAACTCTTTTTTTTTTTCCTTAGGAATGTCTTACAAATATCTTTGGCAACATAGTAGACTCTTAGTGTCCAGAAGTTGATCTTAAACCTTGTCTAAACAAAGAAAAAATTATAGTTAGGATAGAACAACAATTTCTTGGTTCACACATGTGCACACAAAATATAATAATGAGTGTTGTTAGAAATATTGTTCTTTTTCTCAATAAAAAGGTAGATTTGGGCTTTGTCCTTAGTCTATTTTGTGCTTATAATTAGAGCACCCTAGACAGGTAAATTATGTATTCAACAGAATTTATTGGCTTATAGTCCCAGAGTCTAAGTAGTCTAGGATGAAGGGCTCAGCCTGCATCAAACAGTGACCTTCTTGATGCATCATCTCATGGAAGAAAGTGTGTGTGTGTGTGTGTGTGTGTGTGTGTACTCATGAGATATGGCAGAAAGAGGGGAAGAATCTCGTTCTTTCATAATGACCACAATAATAATTTGTTCTCTTAGTAACGTTATTAACTCACGATGGTAGAAACTTTATGTTTTAGGTCCTACTTCCCAATACTGTTGTCCTGGATATTAAGTCTGTATGCCTTTGCTGAGAACTTTTCAAACTACAGCATGACAAAAGGCTATACTTTCATTCCACATGACATCTACCATATTGTCTTTTCACCAGAATGTCAGAATAAGACAGAGTAATGCAGGAGTGTAGGAGTTCTTACGTAATGTCCTGTGAATCCACAGGTCCAGCCAAACTTGCCTAGGAAAGAGAAGGTGTGAAGACCAAAACTACCAGGTGCACAAACTTTGAAGATGAGTCAGTCCTCAAAGTGGACTTTTATACTAACTCATCTTAATTCTCAAATTTCTGTTCTCCATTTGTTACAACTGCAGGTTTTCTAGAAAGAAAAACACATAATCAACCTGAAATTTTTACTGAAAAGTCCTATATTTGGACAATTGACAGTGTGCTAAAAAACATTGACCAAGAAACCTTCAGAAATGAACTAGAAACGAATGCCCTAAGTGGGCCATCAAACTTTGATTTATCTGTCTAGGGATTTTAAAAAAACTAATACCAAAGAATGTAGCTTTGAGATAATTGTACTGTAACATTCCTGAAATTAAGTTTAACATCTGGCAATATTTTTTTTTAAAACATCCTGAATAGGTTTGTTAGCATTAATTTTAACTTTGTTGGTACAGTGATGCTGAAGATCAAAGAAAGCGGCTTTGTGCTTTGAGACGCTCTGCGGTTGAGATGTAGCTTCGGTCTCAGTTACATTCACAATTTCAAGTGGGCTGTCTATCCTAGGGAGAACCATGAAGCTGCTCTGTGAACGAGGAGAAACCTCGTTGTGTTCTTCAACTGTGGAGACGTAGCTCTAGGGCAGTCTCAGACAGACCCATGCTCTCGGTGTTCTCAGACACGGGCCATGTTCTGGAATCCTAGAATTATCCCTGAGATTCTTTGCTTCCAACCATTTCACAGCGTTTATATTCTAGGAAGGGTGTAGGACCACTAATGAAGTAAACTTTGTAATTCATCGGACTTCCTTGACCAAGCTTGCTTTCCTCGTCATGGACTAAATTATATCCTGGTTTGTATGTGTATTACATATGCGACCACGTGCTCACCACTCTGCCCTTCTCTGGGCTGCACCTTCTCTTTTGTCCCCATGTTAGCTGGTGCAGTTGGAGACATTTTAGTGTCTCTAGGCTGATTTTTCACTGTTAGGCTTTTCTTACAGTACCGTTTACAGTAGAATATTCCACACATGGTAGTTAATCGTTTGTTTAATTTGGCAACAGGGATATTAGAATTATACATCATCTAGGCAGTGATTCTTTCATAACGTTGTTTGCCTTATGTCTATTCATTTATATTCTCTTCAGTAAATAAACCTTAAATCCCCAGAGTCTAGCAGTGACTGGCACACATTCCAGTACATAAACTAGACACAGAATGTCAATGCTGATGTATGTAACGATTAGTTAAGGACAAAAGTACACCCAAGAAGGACTTTTAACAGCACTCTGTTTATTTTACTTTTTTTTTTTTTTATTTCCAGCAGGTTCATTGCTTGTGAAATTCCTAGAAAGGCGTGGGTGACATAGGAAGTAGCTGGAATTCTGGGCCCAGCCGGGTTTGGGAACCTTACAGGTAGAAAGGGACATTGTTTATTTTGGAGACATTGTGAAAGAGGGAGATCTGGTAAACCAGCCTAAGGCTGTAGCCCCCGGTTGGGGGTCAGAATGTCAGAGTTTAGCCAAAGCCACAAACCCACGGACAGTCACCTGCCGGATGGGCGGTTCTGGAGGCCAACCCGCGAGATGGGCGGGGCCTAGATGGCAGGCGGGGCCCTCCAGGGGGCGGGGTAGCATCAGAGCCCCTCCCCACCCTCCGTAGGTCACAATGTAGGGCTAGGACGGGCGGGGCGGGGCCGTGCGGGGGCGGGGCCGGAGGGCGGTGACGGCGGCGGGGGCGGGGCGGGAGGCGGAGTCGCGGCGGCTGGAGGACAGCGCCATTCTGGCCGGCCGCTCCCTCCGTCCGCCGGCCACCGGCCCGCAGTGGTGCCCGGGAGCCGTCCGGCGAAGCCGCCGAGTGCGAACGCGTGACGCGGCCCCGCTCCCTCGCTCGCGCTCTCCCCCGCCTGCGCCCATGGGCCGGGCCGCCGCGGACGAGCGGCGCTGAGGAGGGGGGCGCGGAGGACCTGAGGCGGCCGCGGTGGCGCTCTCCGGCAGCCTCTCGCCGCCGCCGCCTGCCCGCGGGGCCCGCGTCCGCCCGCCGTCGCCACCGCCGGCGCCGCCGTCATCGCCTTCGCGCCCGGCTGGCGGGGGCGCCGTCCTCCCGGGCCGTCCGCGCCGCTGTCCCGGGCCCGGCAGAGCACGGCAGGCGGGACCGCCTCGGGGGCCATGACCGTGGAGCAGAATGTGCTGCAGCAGAGCACGGCGCAGAAGGTGAGGCGCGGGCTGCTCGCCGCTCCTCGACGGGCCGCGTGGCTTCCCCCGCCGGCTCGGCCACCCCGGGGCTTCGTGCTCGGTCCCCCGGGGCTGCGTGAGGAGCGGGGTGTGTAGCGAGAGGCTCTCGGTCCACTCGCTTCTGCAGATCTCTCCCCCCCCACCCCGTAACCGACGGTGCCGCGTCCCCAGAGTGACCCTCACATTCCTCCAGTGCTCTGCCAGGCTTTGTAATTAAACTTTTCCCCCTTTGCTTCCTTTCCCATTCCCCTTTCTTCCGCAAGAATGTCACTTGTCACTCCCCCCCCCCCGCTTTGGACAGTTTCTCTTTCGGAGGTGGTGTTATTCCAGGCCTACTGGTTTCAAAAAAAAGGAAAAAAAATCTCCCAAGCCTAGTTACCTACCTTCCAGGTCAGGTACATCCATCCAGGATGGACTCTAGACAAATAGAGGGTTCGGTTGGTTATTATCTTTTTTCTTTTCTTTTTCTTCTGAATTTTGAAACTATCTCTCACGAAGAGAGACCTTTATGGCTGTTCCTGAAATCTTTTGTCCCCTAAGTTTGACCTTGCTCTCCCATTCGGTCACCCTTTACTCTGGAATCTGCTAGACACTCAGAGGGATCATTGCATCTTACTTTTGGAAGAGCATCTTGTTATTCTAGATTTTGCTTGAAGAATTTTAAACGCTCCATCATAGCTTGCCCCATGCCCTGAAGAGGAGTTGGTCATGACTTGTTCTGCCTCCCCGCTTATTGCTGTGAAGAGCATTCTGAGCACAAGGGAAACAAACGATTTAGTACTATTCGAATTGGAGAAGCGATTAGGTTTACAGTGAACAGCCAAAGCCATGTTTGGCTCATCTGTGTGAGTAATGGGTGCCACACCCTGCTGTAGTTTTGACACTCCATACTTGCAGTGTACCTGTGCCTGTCTTTAAAGTAAGGCCTGTTGTACTAAAAGACAAATTATGTACCAACAACCTGCGATTTTATTTTTTTGTCCTTAGAATAGTTTTAGTTTTCATACTTCTTGCGATAACTGAAGATGTTGGAGAAATTTGGAAAGCAACGCTAGTGCTTTGTTGTTTCCAGCACTTCTGCTAAAGTTGGTTTTGAAGCCCATTTAGTTGATGTTATTTAGTTGATCTTAAATGAGATGATTGCAGACTGTAATGTCTTTGTCGAAGAACAATGTAAGACTGAATAGTGGGTAGAGTTAGCCTTCTACTCTTGTATGTTGTATCTTGAACACTACAATCTTTAGATTTTGATCTGGAGTATGTGCTGGAGTTATGACTAGGTCATGTGATCTTAGGAATACTGAGCAATAGACTCAGTATCATTTTGTTTCTAGTTTTTTATATTTTAAGGTTTCTTTATTTCAAAGTGGAAAATGTTGCTATTCTTTGCTTCTCTTAAACATAAAAACGGCAAGGAATTTATTTATTGTTTGTGGTTTTTGTCATTGTTCGTTTTGACTAACTACTTTGTATAGAGTCAGGAAACTATCTTTATCTGAACTCTGTATGTAAAACTGTAGAATCAAGAATCAAATTGCTAGGAGTGATCTTGGTTGTCAAGTCCAATATACTTGTTTAATGAGCTTCCTCTTCCCAGAGAGAATTTTCTAGTTTAATATATTCATGTTATGATGATTTTTTTAAGCAAATGTTAAGTATGTTACATTATTTCACTGACATTGGGAACTGTTTTGAGAGCAACATTGTATAGTTTTACTCATCCATCATATTTACTTTCAGTGGTATTGGCGGTCTAACCCAGGGTCTCATGCATGCTAAGCAAGACCTCTGCCAACTGAATTACATCTGTGGTTTCTTAAATGTTGTTTCATGCCCCTGTTAATACACTGTTACTTTGTAACCAGTATTAGAACCGATTCAAACAATATGCTTACAAATGCTAGAAACAATCTAATTCAAGCTAATCAAAGTTGCAGTCTTAAAACTAGGAAGTGTACTTACTTGGTTCTAGGAAGTAGGACGTGAGCTTCATTTTAAGAAGAAACAAAAGTGAAACTGATTTTCTTTAGACGCTTCATGGACTGTCGGGAAAAGGGAGGGCATGTTTGGAACACACTACTGGGCAGACAGAATTTTAACTGGATTTCTCTTTTCTAAAGAGTATGTAGGTTTGTTGACAAATGTTAAGGAAGTGGCTATTATTATAGTTGTAATGACTGTTTATGTTTTTAAGTTTTTTCCCTTCTTTTATTGTAAAGAGCTGTAAGGTTGTTAGTTTTTAAAGCTCTAGTCCCCAAAAGTTTAAGTGTTTTGTTCACCTACTAAGTAACTAGTAACAATGTAATAGGAACTGACAGGGACCGTGTCTTCCCCGTTGAAGTTTGCCCAAGAAGTTTGGAAAGGTTTGGAAACTGCAGCGAGAGCGGATTTTCTGAGGTTGAGATGTTGCAGGTGAGCATTTGGCAGTACACAGAGCACAGCTGAACCTGCCCTTATTTCTTCAACTCTTGTGCTGGGTATTTACCTCCCTGGAGGATCTTTAGATCTCTGAAGATATTTGATACCTAAATTCAAATTCCCCATGCAGGTTCCTTAGGAGAGGACTGGGAACTCCCAGTAAAGAAGGCGCTTCTAAGTGAGCAGGGCTCCCCTTACTTGAAAGCATCCTGGTGAGTAGGTTGCCTACACTGTTACTCAATAGGGCTTGGACTTGTTCCTGCACGCAGTAGGACCCAGTAAATGTTTGACAAGTGACTTTGTAAGGAAAGCAAGCACAGCGAACACTTTGCTTCCTGAGTAAAGACTGACATTCAGTTATTGAGAAACAACGAGAGCTTGAAACACCACCCGCGCAAGGAAAAGAAGCAGTAGATGAAAAGGACAGGATATGGACTAGGCCTAAGTCACCCTTCTGTGACCTTGGGCAACTCATTAAATGTCTCTTAAGTCTTCTTATTAAGCTTTAAGCTGTGTGTAGACATGAAAAACTTCTTCAGATCTGAGTGTTTAGGGGAGCTAAGCAAGCATTTATGCATGAGGATAATATAATATAAATATAAATATCCTCTTCAATTTAAAAGATCAAGAAAATAGATTATTCAAAAGGCGCTATCAGTGTTCACTCAGTGCATTAAAACAAAAGCAGTTTTCAGAGAAAATCCAATTAATTTGCCATAAGGAAAATGTTAATTATATAGGCATGCCCATCAGTGAGAAAGCTGGGGCATAAAGACTCTCAATTCAAGGCCAACTGGGTATATAGGAAATTAAACAATAGCTGCTGAAAGCGAACGAGAGAGAGAGAGAGAGAGAGAGAGAGCGACAGACAGACACAGAAAAACAGACAGAGGGACGGAGGAAAGAAAAGAAAAAAACATGTTTATGTTTATACACTTTTTGTGGTTACCAATCATATTTTCTAAATGCAATACCACAATTCAAAACCATTTAAAGAAGTTTACCAAAAATACCATTCTGAGGGCTGGAAAGCTAGATCAGTCAGTAAAATGCTTGCTGCCCAATCATGAGAACCTGTGCTCCATCTCCAGCATCCATGTCTAAGCCAGACACAGCCTCACCCATTTGTAACCAAACACTGGGGAGAGAGGCAAGATGGATTCTTGTAGCTCACTGTCTGGCATCCTGCAGAATCAGTGAACTTCAGGTTCAGAAAGAGTCTCCATGTCTTAGGTAGAAAACGATTAAGCCAGTCACCCACCATCGACCAGCAGCTTACATGTACATGAGCCTGTATGTACATGATATGTGTGTTTGAATGCAGGCAGGCTTGTATCCCGGCAAGCATTTGAAGGTCACAGGGCAACTCTGTAGTCATCTCTCTCCTTTCACTTTTGCAAGGGGTTCTGGGAATCAAATTTAGGGCCCTTAGCTTGCGGGGGCAAGCACTTTTACCTGTCTAGCCATCCAGCTGGCCCGTGGCTTGTTTGATCATAGTTCAGACAAGTTCTCTGTGCAAAAGCGATATACATTCAGTAAAAACTGGATTTTGAGTTCTTCTCCAGGCTAGGAAAATGCTGTGGGGATAAACGTCTGTCTTTCGATGTAGGGCGGCAGCAGTGAACTGTAGCTCACACTCTGTGACTCTAAAGGAAACGAGCTAGACTTTATGGGTGCCTTTGCTGCGGCCTCTTGGATACCAAGATTAATGTATGTGAGCTATTCAGTACTGTATTGTAAAATAAGCTTTAGATTGGATGCTTTTTTTCTAATTGAGGGGCTGTGTTAAGTGTTTTCAGCATGATAACTATGATTTGGGCCAGGTAAATTCAGGTTAGTTTTGATTTTTGCATGGAACCGTAGACATTTTCTTTGTTGTGAAAAATCTATCCTCTTTTTGCTATCAAAATGTTTTTGAGCTTCAAATGTCTTCCATATTTCAGTTTTGTTTCTTACTGTTGAATATTCCCACAGATGTGGCTACATGGAGATGTTGATGGTATATTTATGGTTCTTTTTTAGTTTTCCACCAGACTTTTTTTTTGTTTGTGACAGACAAATTTGTATTTGACTTGGGCAAATACATTGGAGTAGATTTGCTAAAAGTATACTCTTAAATTGTTACCCAGACTCTCGTACATTCTCTAAGCTGTCTCTGAGAAGTCAGTCTCTGTACTATTTCCTGAGGACTTGGTCTTGTTACTCTTTTATGTCGTAGCCATTTTACTGAGTGTAGTGGAAACTCATATTAGCTTGCATTTCCTTAATGGCTAGCGTGTTCCGAGATCTCTTGTGATGATTATACTTAGGATGACTTTGAAATATTGTTTCTCATATAGTACCCAGTTTTCCATTATCACAGGTAACAGCAACTGAATGTTTTCTGAATTGAAATGGTAAAATGTTAAAGAAGTTGTTACAGGGAAACACAAAGCATGAAGTTTTAGTTTTACTCCTTAAAGACTGATAGAAAAGGGTGATTGCTGGAAACTAGGAAGCATTTTTTTTGTCATGCCTCATCCAACACTCACTTCATCTCTTTAATAATTGAGTGTGCGTGTACTCTAGAAATCCTCATGATGCATATTTTATTATCACTGTATAAAATATTTTCTAAGTGAATGCGTTGCCACTTGTGTGCTATCTCAGAGCCAGTCTGGGCTACTTAGTGAGACTACAAACAAATAAAACTTATTACATAATTTAGTTGGGGTAGAAGTTGGAAAGAACTTAGAGGAAGAATGGTAGGTGTGGGATGAACTGTGGAGAGAAATATTGGGAAAAGATGTCTGTTATACTTTTTGATCCATCTGAGGACAAGGTAGAAAGCTGATTTGAACCACCAAGTCCCTGCTGCATCTGCTGGATTTTTACTGTTGCTGTCCAGTGGAAAAGGATTGGGGATGTGAAGGGCATTAGGCATCAGGTAGGAGGTGGCTGCAGAACTGAGACCTGAGTTCTCACTGAAGTAGGACGGGTCTGTATAGTGCAGGAGAACCAGGAAAAACTTGATGCTCTGTTAACATCAATGGGAGCAACAACTGTACATGATGTATGTAAAACTTAGTGTTTAATTTCGTGACACAGTCCATGGAGAATCAGACGCCTTATTTCCTTAAAGTGCTGGAAAAAAACAGCTTGGGCTGGAGCACTGAGTATCTCTGTCCCCCTCCAAGGCCTCTGAGCTGGGTCTGGAGATCTCAGCAAAATGTCCCTCAAGCCTTTCCCTGAGGCCTTTAAGAAATGCCCCAGTGCTGTGCTGGGAGAGAGGATGAAATGTAGAAGTAGCTTTAAGGACTGTGTCTGTGAGAGGTAGCTGCAGCTCAGCACAGCTTGCCCGGAGTGGGCAGACCTTCTGCAGCATGTAGACTTCCTGAACTAACTTACCTGTTTCCTATCTAGGGGATCATCAGCTTCAGGCTAGTGATAGGACTGTAGAACTAGGCGAACTGGGGCTCCTTTTGGTGGCTGCCATGAGAGGGAGGGCACCGGGGGACCTGAGTTCATTCAGAGCTGTTGCTGGGCAGGTGGTCAATTGCAGCTGGATTGTCTGTGTTGTGAGGCAGGGGCAGGGCTCTGGGGATACCCACAGAGATGCTCTTTCTGGTCACATGGTCTATCTGATGTGGTTCTAAGGCAGCAGGAACATTCACTTATGAATCTTACCAGTAACTTAGGTTAAGCTTCATCGGGGCTAGCTTGGGCACAGCTCATGATGTGCAGGGTTGGAGAGAGGGTGATGTGTTCTAGGGGACGTTTTGTAGGTGCTGTGCCTTGTATACCTTCCTTTTTTTGGGGAGCAGGTAGAGGTCTGTAACCTTAATATCCAAAGATATGGGTGACTGACTTATTGGGGCCTCTTCTACTTTTCTTCTCTCCTTTCCTCCCTTTTCCTATTTCCTTGGCACTTTCAATTTGCCTATTTCTTTTACATTTATTTAAATTTAATTTCAGTCTCATTTCTCTTCCTCCCTCCCTCCTTTCCTCCCCCCTCCCCTTGTGTGTGTGTGTTTCGATTCCCACATGCCATACATACATAAGGAAGCCAGACAAAATTTGTGGAGTGATTCTGGGGTCTGAAGTTAGGTTGTCAGGCTTAGGGAACAAACATCTTACCGGCTGAGCCATCTTGTTGGTTCCGTTTGTCATACTGTTACCTGGGTTATTTACCTTTTTGATTTTGAGTTTTAGAAATTCTTTGTGTACTTTCAATGTTGCCTTATATGTGACTGATGTTTTAATTTTCTTACTAATTTGAGTTAAAATATTTTTGCATGTGCTCTGAGGTATAAGATTTATCATACATGTATGAAAATATCATAACTTTTGTATTATTAACATAAGCTCTAAACAGATTTTCAAGGTTCACTTCATGTGAACTGTTCAAGCACCTTTGTTTTGAAAAGATTATCCCTGATTTTTGAGTTAATGATTTCCTTCTGGAAAGTTGACCGTAGATGAGTGGTTTGGTTTTTGACCTTCCTCTGTTCCATTCTTACTCTACATAATGCCACAAATACCATGTCTTAAGAAGGTGCTTTGAAATAGGTTGGGGAAGTTTTTCTGCAGTCTTTTTGTTTAAAGAATGTTTTGGCTCTTCTCCATTTTTGCATCTCTATGTACAATTCTAGTGTTCTATGCACAGTTAGACCAAAAACTAGGTAGGAGTTTTGAGTAGAACTGTGTTGATTATAGAGATCAATTCTGAGTGCATAGACTTTTAATCTATTAACTCACTACATTTCCCATTAATTTAGATTTTAATTTCTTAATGGCATATCATTTATAGATGTTGGTGTGTCATTTATTAGAGTTGATTTTTTGATACTATTCTAGATGGAAATTTTTATGTTTATGTTTTAATTGTTCTTTGGCAGATAGATTATAATCGATTTTTGCATAGCTTTTGCCCAATGAGGTTTTTTTTTTTAAAATTTTTAATCCTTCCGAATATATATATATATATATGTGTGTGTGTGTGTGTGTGTGTGTGTGTGTTCTGATTTTTTCCTTGCTGTTTGATTGCAATCTCTGAGCCTCCAGGAAAAAAAATATTGACCTGGCATTCTTGCATTGTTCCTTGTTATATGCAGGAAATGTTTTGTCCTGTACTACATGTGATCTTTGTCACAGTTCTTTTGAAAGGTATATTTTGTAAGGTTGAAAATGTCTGTGAATATTTTGGTAAAACTCTGTTCGTGCTCAACCTTTTGTGTTTCTGGACATACCACAGCTTAATCATGCTACCATTAATAAACTATTTGGTTATCTATTTGATTTCTTATAGAATTTTCTCATTCTTTTTGTGAAATTCCTGTTTTTTGTTTGTCTTTTACAATTTCACTTTGATTTGAAGAAGTTCCTTGTAGTCCAGCTTCTATTTGTGCAAATTAAAAACAGGAAAGGTTAGCATTGGCCCCTGCAGTCCAGAGTTGGTTGGCCCTGTTGTTTTGGGGCTTGCTTATATCATAGTGAAGTGTGTCAGGGGCAACTATGCAGATTGTGGTGGCCACAATTAAAGAAAAAGAGAGTGGAAGGAGTAAGATCATTTTCCAGGGCATCTCCTCCCACAGCCTATGCCTCTTTACTTCTCCTTCTCCTCCTCCTCTTCCTTCTTCTTCTCCTCTGCCTCTTTCTCCTCGTTTTTTATTTTTTATTTTTATTTATTTATTTATTTATTTTTTTATTTTGAGAAGGATCTTTCTACATAGTTAGCTCTCCTGGAACTCATTCTGTAGACCAGATTGTCCACAGGAACTCTCAAAGATCTGCCTGCTGCCTCCAAGTGCTGGGAATAAAAGCCTTTGCCACTGTGCCCTGGCATTGACCTTTCCTATTAGCTTCCTGATCCTTTTTGTTCTTTTTATAGTGAACATTCAGTTTCTAGGTGTTTTTTTTTCCTCAATATGAGTCACTGAAGAAAATAGAAAAAGACATAGCTATTGGATATGACTTCTATGAGCCTGTAAAGTAAGAGTGTGTGTGTGTGTTTGTAAAGTGTTCTTATGGGATATACAATATTGAAGATTTAGCTGTTAATAAAACAGATCTGTTTCTGTTACACTGCTAAAATTTAATTACTGCTTTCTATTTTGTGGTTTCCATCTTTTAGAGATTGTGTACTTCATAGTCCATGTCTCCAAAGTTTGTATATTCTCATCAGTTCTGGATTCCAGTTGATTGCCCACTTTCTGCATAAATGTATAGTGACCAGTCTGTGTCATGTCTGTCATTTCATTTATTTTCTCTTAGTTTTATGCATACTGAGAAATAAATAGCACATATGTAGGAGGAGGCTGTTTGTTTGCCCCGGTCACCCAGAACTGAAATAATCACACAATCTGTATTAATTAAATCACTGGATTTAATTTAGCTCTAGTTTCTTATTGGCTAACTCTTATTTCTTAATTTAACCCATCTCCATTAATCTGTGTATTGACACTTGGTTGTGGCTTACCCGATAAAGTTCTGTCTGGTGTCTGTCTCCAGCAGGGGCTACATGGCTTCTGACTCCACCTCCTTTCTCTCAGCATTCCACTTAATTTTCCCCACCTAACTCTGTTCCCCTATAGCTCTGCTATATGCCCAAAGCAGTTCCTTTATTAACCAATGATATTCACAGCATACAGAGGGGAATCCCACATCATCTCCCCTTTTCTGTTTAAATGAAAAAGGTTTTAACTTTAACACAGTAAAATTACATATAACAAAATGGGTATCAAGAAAGAATTATAGTTACAATATTTATATCTAATTATTTTTAACATATTTAAGAAAAACTATAAGTATAAATTCTTCAACTCTATCAAAGACTCCAGAATGATATAATATTAATTACCTAAGAGAACAGAAAATGCAAAAAACTGCCTAATGGCTCGACAAAGATCTGTTCTGGGGCAGTGTGCGCAGCTCAGAGGCAGTGAACAGACATGCTGCACCATGTTGGACTGTATGGAGCAAGTAGGAAGTATCGTAAATACCCTAGCAATGCTGCAGCTTTAATTCTTAAGCACTTAACATTTTAAGAAGTGCTTCTGGTCAGAAAATAATTACATATGCAATAAAGACAAATCCAGATAAAAAAGACCTCTAAATGGGTCACAGTGTTGGATAATTGTATGTAGGCTTGGGAGAGAGAAGAAAAAGAGTACAGAGAGTTGAAAAAGAAGCAAATTGTTTTTAAAAAAAAGTCTTTAAAGAGACAGAGTACAGCCAGTCATAGATTAAAAGGAAAAATAAACCATGTACAGATGGAAAATTCACAAAAAGTCTGGATTATGTATATTATTGTGGTTTTTTTTTTTGATTGAGTTTACAATGAAGGAGCTAAGTATAGAGAGACATTTCATTGTATGTATATTATAAAGGTATCTTGACTTCAGAATTTGGGTCTAAGCATATGTTGCTTTGTAAAAGAGCTTCTTCTTTTGTTTCCATAGAGGATGAGAACCTGTGGATTGCTTTCAGACTAACATGGCTTAATGGACCAAAACTCCCTGAAAGGTTGCCGTAAACACTTCCCAAAAATTACTCACGCATAAGCTTGTATTCTGTAGTGGTGTGAATATAGACTGAACCTGTGTTATGAGTAGCCAAGGGCTAAGGGAGGATGAAGGAAGAATGGGCAACAGGAAGGGGTTGAAGTGGTGAACTCAAGATGCAGAGATAATTCAGCTGTTAAAGAGAAGCTTCTAACTCGAAAACAGCAAGGACAAAGAAACATGAAATGATCTGCTGCTCCTGTCACTCCAGGTGGCTCTATGAGAATTGTGGCAGAAAAACAAACCTTTAGTCCTTTTCCTTCCCTTGGTTTCTGGCAGAGCCCACACAACTCTTGGAATTGCCTTTTTTTTTCCCTTAGGGAGATGACTCATAGTGCTTGGTGGATAGTCTGGATAGCTTTAGGATGGAAGCCATTTGCCAGATAGACTAACTAGTGCCACTAGAAGGTTTGAATATTTGGGTGTCACTGCTACCTCCAGTGAGGGGACAGGGTCTGCAGGTTGAGCTCAGTCAATAGTTGTCAATGATTGAATTACCTGTTCCTTAATTAAACCCACTTCTTGTATGTTGTGAATTAAGTGCCCAGGAAATACTGTAGGAGACAGTATTTCACACAGTTAAATTTCACCTTCTTAGATTCCCCCTTCCCAAGCATTTATGTTCTAAGGTTAAATTTTACCTTTCTAATTCTCTTGAGATTTACTTTCTTAGAAAACATAACAATATATTATTAGAATAAAGAAATTAAGGAACATTTTCTAGTTAAGGTCTAACCAGGACATAAGGAAAACACAAAAATTTGAGTAAGAAATGTTTACCATAATGAAGAAGTGGCCAAGAACAGATTGTTGACTGCTAAGAGAAAAATAAATGCAAAGAGAAGAGGGGACAGGTCTTGTGGCATGATCCCATGTGGCTGGTCAGGAAGAGAGACTAGGGAGCAGGAGGCCTGCCGGGACTACAGAGTGTGTTGAAGATCAGCATGGACAACTGAGACCCTGTCTGAAACACTGAAAAGAGGTGCTCCAGTGATGATTCACTAGTTCAGAGCCCTGGTTGCTCTTCCAGAGAACTTAGCTTCAATTCTCAGCACCCCCGCTCCATGGCATATCTTAACTTCAGTCCCAGTGGATCCAGCTTCATTTTCTGGTTGCTGAAGGCACCAAGTGCACATGTGTTATACAGACATATACACAGACAAAATACCCATGCACATAAAATAAGTATACGTTTAAAATATTAAAAAAGAACTGAAGATGTAATTTAGTGGTATAAGGATCTGTTATGTGTAAGACCCTGGGTTCAATTCCCCACACCCTGTCCCACAAACAATAAGATGAAGGAAGAGTTTGGAAGAGTGGAAGAGGACTTTTCTAGGAACCTTTCTGATTTTCCTTCTTCAGGAGGGATTGTAATACAACTCTCTGGGTAGGGGAGAAATATGCTGAATTATGCATGCTGGAAGAGAGGGTTTGTAGTCCCTAGGGCAGTGGTTCTCAACCTGTAGGTTGTGGCCCCTTTGAGGGTCACATATCAGATATTCACATTACAGTTTATGACAGTACCAAAATTACAGTTATGAGGTAGCAATGAAAATAATTTTACGGTTGGGGTCACCACAGCATGAGGCACTTCAGTAAAGGGTGGCAGCATTAGCAAGGTTGAGGACCATTGTCATAGGGTATCCATTTTGTAATCAATAGGACCAAAACAACAACAACAACAACAAAAAAAAACCAAACAAACTGGATTTGCTTTAAGGAATTGTTTTTACATTATAACATTTAGGAATGATGAGACACTTTAGTTTGAAAGTTCTACTTTGAATATTGAGTTGTTTAGTTTTGATTTCAACTTTATACAGTCTGCAGTCACCTGGAAGAGAGTCTCAATAAGGGACTGTCTAGATCAACCTGACCTGTGGGTGTGTCTGTGGGGAGTGTCTGGATTACTTTGAGACAGGAAAGACCCATCCATTATGGGTGACAGCATTTCCTGTGTTTGGGTCCTGGAGTGCATGTGAGTGGAGAAAGCGAGCCAAGTGTGAGCGTGCATGCATCCATTCCATGGCTGCTTTGACCGTGGAAGTGAGCACCTACCTGCTTTAAAGGCCTGCTGCTTTGACTTGCTCACTACGGTGGACTTCACCTGGGACTGTGAGCTGAAACAGTAAAACCCTTTTACCTTGAGTTGTTTTTGACGAGATGTCTTCTCAAAGCAATAAGAAATAAAGCTAGGACGAGAATGTTTAATTAACTAACAAATTCATTATTCTTTCTGTGTGTACATGTGTGTGAGGGTCAGAGAATTAGTGTTGAGTTCCTTCTACTTAATATTCTGAGACAGGTCTTTTCCCTGAACCTGGAGTTCACTGACTGATTGCTTTAGGCTGTCTAGCTGGCCATGGCATGGATTCTCCTGGCTCTACCTCCCCAGTACTGGGTTACAGCCCAGGTCACTGCGTCACTCCATTTGGGTGGTACTGAAGAGCCATCCATGCCTAGGATGGCTTAGGTGACTGAGCCATTTCAGTAGTGCTAAAGCATGTTTATTTCATTAGTATAAGGGACTTTAATTTTGCACTGCAAATGAATTATGAAAATGTAAGTCAGAAATTAGAAATACATAACATTCTCATTGGATGAAAGAACTGTATCAGCGTCAAGGAGAAGCTAAATGCGTATTTTACTTTAAACCACAGATAATGAAGTTAAAATATATGACTTGATTCTCAGAATTTTGTTTACCTATATGTTTTCTGGAATGCAGGTACTCTAGTTTAGAATCAGACCATGCTCCACAAGAGTTTGCCAGTTTGGTTTGTGGAACTGAATATGTATGATGTTCCCATGGAAACCATTTTTGTTCCTGTAGGGTTTTAATTTGGTTCCGAAATGTGCTTTATTTTGTAGACACTTAGTTTATAGTGTTGTTAATAACGTTCATTGGGAGAATTGCAATGACAGTTTCTACTTCTGATTATTTTATCTGCCATTTAGTAGGGTGGAGAATTCATGAAATGGTGTGGGTGTATTACAGATAGGACTGAAGAACTGGGTGACAGGTGTGGATAAGAATTCTTGGGTGAGAAGGATGTAAACTTACATTTATCTAGGACTAGCTGTATTCATTACGCTCTGCTAGCAGTTTCCTATAGATCAACTCACGTCTTCCCTTAGTTTTTATTTTTTTCTGAGTTACACAACTGCTTGCTTAACATTTTATTTTTTTAAAAGTTTGATTTTTTTTTTGAATAAGAGAGTTAAATGTAGAACTGCTGGCATTTATAAGGTTAAATAGATATGGTAAAGAGTTGTGTGTGGAGGCATGGCTTGTTTAACTTCTACTGAAGCACTGCAAAACTCAAACCAGAGAAAAACTTCATCTGGTGGCTGCAGACACTACAGCATGCCCAAGCCATTCTGAGGATCCTTGTGTGCATTATTTATTAAAGTGAATAAAATGGTGGCCAGCCCAGAGGAATCACCGACAAAACCAGTCAAGCTAATACATCACCCACACCTTGCTGATTTGCAAACACTTGGAAAGAAACCAACCTTGCAAATAGCCATATTAAAGACAGGCTGAGTATAAGCTCTCCCCGAAGCAGCCAATAAACTTACATAACCAGGGGTTTCCAACTGGGTACACCAAGTAAGTTGAGGATGTAACTGCTAACCAACAACTTCCTTGTTTTGCCTCTGTGGTCTCTAACACTTCTGCTTTGGAACAAGCTAATTTATGAGCCGTTTTTGATTAAATAAGTGCTTTGAAAACTTTCATTTGCCCCCATTTAAGCTTGTAACACTTTTAAGTATGATGGATAGTACCTAAATCAGATAGGTATGAGGTTCTAAAGAGAAGAGAGGATTTTGAGAAAGTTTTCTTAGCAGGTGAGCTTTGCTTTCTGTGTTCTAGAATTTAAGAGTCAGAAAATCTGTTCAGTGTTTCTTTAGTCCCTCTTTCCTGTGCGGGAGGGCAAGCCCTGTGAACTTGACGTCATCTTTGCAAACTCTCCAATAATGATTTTAATTAATATTTTTATGTAGTTGAAATAAATATTTTTAATTAAATAAAATGAATTTAATTAACTTTAATATGTGTTAATATTAACAGTGCTGTATTAATATTAACATTGATTGAGCTCCTGTGTGCCAAACACTGAACTAGGTCCCAGGAGCACAGTAATGATTGAAATAACCCTTTTCTTGTTGGACTTATTATCTGGAGATTAACCTTACTATGTCATATTAGAATTTATGTAAATCTGAAGAATTTTGTAGATGACAAGTGCACAAATCCTTGCAATTGAAAAGAAAATAAAATTCTGTAGATTTCCAGTGATGGGTGGAAGAGAAACCAAAGTACAGCATAAGGCTAGAGACCCATCATGCAGACTTTCCAAGTATTAGCATTTTAAAGGGGCTATGAAAGCTGTGGAAAGACTTATACACAAAAAGAAGTTATAGATGATTTTATTTGAAGGAAGATGAAGGTTCAAATGACATGTTATAAAAAGCGCCTCAGGAAACGAAGATTTTTCTTTTCTTTCTTTGTTTCTTCTTTCTGTGGTCAATGAAGGGAAGGTTTGCTGTTTAGAAAGTGGTGTGCCAAAAATCATGCTTCCATGGAGACCAGGTTCCTCTGGCTTAGCCTTCCTTTGGCTTTCTCAAAGTTCCCCGGAATCAATGCTAAGTTTAGTCCCTGCCCCACCTTCTTCCCTTCACCCTCTTCTTTCTTCCTTCCTCCCCTCCACCCCCAGAACTAAGCATGAGACTTTATTGGCTGTGACTGAGGAGGATGAAGTGGGAGGAGTGGGCAGCACCAATACCAGACTGGTATTGCTTCATGGATTTGTAGATGATGGAGAACTCACCCAGGTAGTGGCCTATTATCTCTGGCTTGATTTCTTCCCGGCTGTAGGGCTTGCCGCTGGACACACTCACCATGCTGCCTACCTTCTCGCAGGGTGATCAAGTCGTCCCGCAGGCTGCGGGTCTTCAGGCTTCTCCATGGGTGGCTCCTCCTCCTTGACCTTTCTCAGGCCCTTGAGTAGGGAGTGTTGCTTCGGCCACAGGCCACAGTTCAGGTGCCACCTGTGGCCGTCACTGTACACCTGCATCAGCTGCACATAGGATATGCCCAGCAGCTGGTCTAGGTCCGTGCTGTGCTGGGTAAACTAGGGAAAGGTCTGCCTCTTCATCTGCTCCACATCAGCCATCTTGCCTGCTTCATTCCTCCCCTTTCTTTGAGACAGGTTCCACTTAATCCTATGTGGCCCTTGCTGGTCTTCAACTTGAAATCCTCTGACCTTAGCCTTCTGAGTGCTAGGATCACAGACCTGAGCCGCATGCCTTAGCCATCTTCTGTTTCTGACATGACTGATGGTGATGCTGTGTGAAGTCTGAAATCTATAAACACACATGGGAAGACTTTTGTCATATGGGACCTTTTCAATCTCTCAGAGATCCAGCTACAATCCATTCTTTTATTGAAACCGCTGTTGACAGCTTTATGTGATCATTGGAGGGTTCTGGGTAATCTCATTCCAGAGGCCATGTGCATTCGAAGTGCGTTCAGGCCATGTGCATTCGAAGTGCGTTCAGTGGATTACTAGTGAGTTATTGTAAGAGACTGGCACAGGCAGATGCAGGATGGAGGATGAGCACACATGGCTCCCCACCCTGAAGGGTGGTAGTGGAGTGAATTACCCGTATGGTGATAGGCCACATTTTAAAATTTGCTGCCCCCAACCACCTTTGAGGGGACAAAGATCTTTGAGTTCTTTTCCTCTGTACTCAGCAGAGTTTATTTAATTTTGGAAATTGAGTAAAAGGACCAGTACCGATCTAAGATTTATTCAAACGCTAGTCCATTTTTTCCCCTGCCTTGTAGTCAGTAACCCTTTGGGTTTTTGTGTTTCTTTTCTTTGTTTTCTTACCACCCTTTTCTGAGTATTTCATGTCAGTGTAGCTGCAGTTTTGCCCAGAGTTGTCGTTTTTTTCACACCATTGATAGTGAGTGAGTCGGGAATCTGGAAAAGACAGGAACTATGGAACTTCAAAGACCGGTGGTTATTCCTGTCTGCATATGTTGAGTTCTTGAAGAGAACTCAGGGAGCTTCAATGAAAATAACTTCTGGGGGAGTGGAGCACACACTAAGATTATGAACTCCAGCATTTAGAAAAGAATATTTTGTATAGCAAGGGCATAATAAACAATTAAACTCCACCCCAGCTAGCAATTCCCATTTTTTCATTCTCAACAGTTTTACTGATGTTAAATATGGTGTTTCTAAGTTGCCAATGAGCTGACCCAGTCCCCCTTGCTCTCTGTGTATAGAAATGAGCAGTGAAGAGAGACTTCTCTAGTGTTAGCTATTCCTGGCCCTTGAGTACCCAAGGCCTGGGGGCAGGGACGGTAGACTATATGCCCTGAGAACTAGGGCTTATTGTACTAGACTTTAGAACCAGAGATTTTTGATTTTAAACATACAGGTCGGAGGCTTGCAGTTGTGGTTTACCACCAGCGGTTCCAAAATTTGGCTGTAGTCCTTTGTTTTCAGCAGCAGTGAGTGGAAAGAACAGAGACCAGAAGGCAGCGCCTGCTAGTGCGATAACTCCTGGGTGGGCTGTGTGTGGTGCGACCTCAGTTCCCAAAGAAGCTAGTGTTACAGCACTGAGGCCTACCCTGTCTGGACATTTGGATCTTGATTGCAGGTAGTGTTACAGCTCTCAGGCTTAGGGTGTTGGGATTCTTGGCTCTTAAGACTTCCATCTCCTTGGAATCCCTCCAGTGAGTCGAGCCTGCACTGCAGTTTGTCTTTGGCTCTCTTGTTCACTTTCTGTCCCTGCTTGCTTTCTGAAACTCTGCAGCTGACTTTCTGTTACTGCTGCCACCTTGTGTTAGCCGTTCAGTGTACTTTACTAAGAAAAAGATAAGAACTGCTAAGAAGATTCCTGCCTGGAAAGAAGCCTTGGGAAATGGTCTCAAGTCATACCAGCTGATAGCACCAGAGAAAGACTTGCTCAATAAATGAACCAAGTACCCTAGTTGTTATCTGCAGGCAGTGGTGAGAAGCACTCACAATGATGTCCTGCAAGGGATGTTTGTGTTCTTCAAAGCTTCTGCTTGTGGTCCTTTTCTGATTTGGATGGAAATGGCTGCAGGGTCTTCCAGAGTCAGCTGAGAGAGCTGCTCCACGACTGGTAGAGACTGGGGTGCTCGTAACTGGAGTACATCGTCAACTGCGGCTGTACTGGTCCTCTGCAGCTGTTGAAGTCTTCTTGGAGTAATTGTAACATGTCCAGTAAAGCTGGGCTGCTATGAGCTCCTCTATCTGGTTTCTGGGAACCAGGTTTCTTGACTGATGGTTCTTGAGACTGATAACCATAAGGGAGGCCTCCACCCTTCTTGTCTACATAAGACCATTTTACTCATTCCAAGAACATTAACTGGGTATTTACGATGTAGATGTAACTGAGTAAAGCTCAATACAGAACTAGCAATTCTAAAAGTTTGTACCAAGGATTGGTAAGATATAAGTGTCTGTTGCTGTCTCCACCCCCAGTGTTCCACAGAGGCAGAGTCTAGTGGTCTCTGTTTTTTAAGAAAACATTTTAAAAGGCCCAGCATTTCATAGTCAACTGGAGAGAGAAAGGAGATGTATTGAAATTGCCCTTGCTTCCTTATCCTTGAAGAGCTGTATTTTGAAGGAGAAGAGAAGACATCATGTAACATGTAACGAGGGAGAGAATGAAATGCCATGTGCATTTTGGCACCTGTGCTTATTGATTTTTTTGGTATTAATAACCCCTCATCTGCTGAATTCTGACTTCCCTTTGGTCCAGCAGTGGGAACAAGTAGAACCTGCCAGCTTCTAATCTATAGTACCTAAGGAATCCATACAAAGGAGGCCCTTGGAACTAAGTAATGGGCTCCAGATGCAGGAGATTGTGTTGAGTCCACCTTGCATCTGAACTTGGTAGAAGAGAGAGCCTTATGCAGTATTCTTATAGTGAGAATGAGAGCGTGTCAAACCACAGGTTTGGTAGGTGGGGTGTTCCTTTCTGTTATCTGAAGTTTCTGTCCTGCCCAGCTCCCATAGTCATTATGTCCCAAAGAAATCACACAGAGGTCTACATTAATCATAAACTGATTGGCCCATTAGCTCAGGCTTCTTATTAACTCTTAATATCTTATATTAGTCCATTATTCTTATCTGTATTAGCCACATGGCTCAGTACCTTTTTCAGCAGCATAGTCATATCTTGCTTCTTCTGTGTCTGGACAGGACTGCAGAGGGAGCTTCCCTCTTTCCAGAATTTTCCTGTTCTCATTGACCTGCCTCTACTTCCTGTCTGGTTGTCCTGCCTATACTTCCTGCCTGGCTACTGGCCAATCAGCTTTTATTTAAAACATAATTGACAGAATATAGACAATTGTCCTGCTCCACCTTTCCTGTCTTGCTGCTTCAACAAGATACTCGGCACCATACAAGGATGGATGGGTTTGTTTTGGCTCATAGCTTTCAGAGATACAGTTCATCAAAGCAGAGGAGGTATGATAACAGGAATAAGAGTTGATTCATCACACCATGTCCACAGCAGGAAGTAGAGAAAATATTATGCCCCAGCTTCCTCTCTCTTTTTTAATTCAGTCTAAGACACTAAAGCATGGAATGGTGCTGCCCATTTAGGGTGCGTCTTTCTAATTTAGTTAGCTTAATCTGGAAAATCTTTCATAGTCATCCCAGATTTTGTTTCCATGGTGATTCTAAATCCAGTCAGGCTGGCAGAAGAGATCAACTGTCACAGGAAGGTGCAAACCTTACCAGACAAATTGGGGTCAAAATTACAGCAGAAACCTCAGCAATACAGACACAACTGCAGGAGATGAGCGCGCAGCCTGTCAGGTGGCTTCTCAGAATTTTCTCCATTGCTTCCCCCATCTCTTGTCAATTTAACTAAGACAATTATCTCTAGCTTTTTTCTCACTTCCCCTTTCCCAATTTCCCTCTAACTTATTTCCTCTTTTTTTTTCATTTTTCAGTCAAAATGGTGAAAGCATAGATCATTGTAAAATATGCTTTTTTTGGGTAATGTATCAGACAGACTTCTCAAAAAATAAAACACTGAGCATGTGTGGCGAAAGCCAGACTCTGCTTTCTATCCATTTCTCCACACTTCTCATTGAAGTCTGTATCAGCCAGCTATTGCCATAAAAATCACCTTAGTATTCAGTTGCATACCAAGGTAATGTCATCATCTTCACTGACTTACTGGTGAGCTATGTGGCTCTTTTCCACATCTGCCTCATTTTTTGGGGGGAGGGTGTTGAGACTAAGTGTGCTACCCAAGTCCTCTATTAAGGATTCTTTGGAATGCAAGAGGCAATTCCGACCATACAACTCACCCTCATTTCCATTTGCATGCAGTTCTCTATTTTGCACTGATGAGTGTCCCTCTTCGAGGGAATAGTGAAATATGTCTTCCGAGAATGAGAATAAGGAGTAGCAATAATGTGTTTATGTATTGTTTGGTATATTACCATTCTAGCATAGTTATATTTTATAGCCATGCATTCAGCATTAAAATAAAAGGTTGTTTCTTTATTCATACTGCTTCTAGGCTTATTTGCATAAAGTATTTTAGGCACATTTTGTGAATGAACCAGCCTGACTCCATTTTAGGCTTAAAAACATCTTAGAGACAAACTAGGTTCGTTCCTGTTTATGATTAAACCCGTTTCTTAAGGATGGGGTTATGCCCCACCTGTAACCCTAACTATAAATGGTTCTGTACTGCCTGTCCCAGTAATGGCAATAGTGTTTTTGTTTCAAAAAGTTATTTATAACCATCTTGCAATCCTAAAGGTTATATGACCGCCTATCATGCCCTTATTATGACTACCTGTTGTGATTACCTTGTTTTGGCCCCCTGTTTTCTTCTGCTCCTCTAACCCTGCCTACTTCCCCCAACTTGAAAATCCTCTACCCTGAGCACTACACAAGCCTGGTCTGCCTCACAAGCCATGCTGACCTTCCAAACCCTGACTTAGGGGGAAACAGCCTGAGTACATGAATAAAGAAGTTTACTTTAATCAATTTGGCCATTGTTGTTTTATCTTCGGCACAGTATCTGCACCTTAATCTGCTGCTATTTCAGCCAGCAAAATTGCTACTCCACACTTACCAACCTGCTTCTCTGGGACTACAGCCTGGCAGGAACTCTATTCCCGCAGGCACTGGCTCTGTCAGTGCCTCTAAAGGTAGCTTTAAGTAAATCTCTATCATTCTATTTATAAGTAAAACTTAAGGTTCAAAGGCTGGGGTGAAAACCTGCTATCTGGGAGAGGGTGAATAGCACATGGCTAACTCCCTCTCTTTACTGGCATCTCCCAAAGAGAGCGAGTGTCCTTCAGCTCAGCCAACCACTCCAAATCTCTCTCTACTCCTTTGAATCTCGTCTCTCTGTGTCTGTCTTCCAGATGTCCTCTCACGCTCTGTGATGACTTTCTGTTAACTCCTGACCCAGGGTTCATTTTATTTAATTAATGCAAATGCAAGCTTGGGTTTACAGTGTGATAGGATATCCCCCAACACACGAATAAAAGAATATTTTTTCTTATTTCAGCCTGTAAATTGGTAGTTTGATTCTTTCAGATATTGGGTTCTTCCTGGCACATTCTATACTTTCCTGTTGTACTTTAATATTGCATTATTAGATAATCTTGTCATCTTAGTTACTTAATACAGCCTTAATGGAAATAAAGTTCCTTGATGGCATGGGGGATCTAACCATTTTCTGCTTGAATGCTTTTTGTTGTTGCTTTCTCCCTTTTGAGTTGCTGCATCTTTGATTTAACTTCTAATATGACTTTTGCCTACCTGAAAATTACTTTTCCAACTCGTCTCAAGGGACTTGAAACTTTCTTCTGCACGGTGGAGCCTTAGTGGAAGTCTTAAAGAAGTTTTTAAAGAAGGCAGGTCTCTTTGCTCTGGGTAGTTTTTCTAGAATTTTAATGGACATGGGCACACTAATGACAAGAACTTCCATGGCTTTTTTTTTTCCTCCTTGAGCCATTTGAGAATCAATTTTGGACATCTTATTCTGTCACTTAAACATTTCAGGTGTATTCCTAAGGAAAAAGATGTTCTCCTACTATATTCCATACAGGAATGTGCTAAAATCATTGTCCTACACCGAGCAGCTTCCCCCATGCTTCTCAGTCATGTCCACTCAACTCTGAAGGGCATGCTTTAGCATTTGCCAGCCTCTCTTGCTGCCCTGTGTGGCAGCACCTCTGGATTTCCGTTACACTGGAGATGCCCTCATTGTCTTTGGTACTATAGATCTTAACAGATGATAGGATGAGAATTCCTTTGCTCTGTACTTCTTGTTTGAGGCTGTTTGGTCATTCCTCAAGATTAGCTTTAGGTTTTGTAGCTGTGACATACTGTCACAGGTTATAGTGTGTTAGGAGGTGCAGACTCTCGTTTGTCCTGTACCAGTAATAACAATTTTGATTTCCTGGCTAATGCGAATTGTTAGATTTCCCATTACGGAGTTACCCTTTCCTTTTATACTTTGTAGTTGGGAACTTTGTTATTAATACTTTTCTCAGCAAACTTTTACCCAGCAGTTCAAGTGTCCCTGAAGATTCCCAGCTGAGCTGGTTCTGAGGGAAGGGTAAGCCATTTTGAAGTAATAATCCAGGAGACCTACATTATTTTAGGGACTAAGCTTGTTTTCTGTTTTATGTATTCTGTACTTTATTTCATGGTGCTTTTTCACAGTTTGAGGGAACTTTGTTTTAAGAAATAAAATGCAAAGGTTGTAGTGGGATTGTTAATAGATGCTCATTGAACACTTTGCTAAGAGAGTCCTGTGCTGTTTGGGTCGTGAGATTTGCTAGACTAGTATACTGTGAAGAGAAGGGAAGGAAATGGGTCAAGCCAGTTCATCATAGAATCTTTTATGACAGATTGGAGAATCAGGTGATTTTCTTTCATTGACTGGATCTTAGGACTCTTAGATGCATTTACTGGTTGTTGTATGATGTTATTCTTTTGGCTTTTTGAGGGTCCCACCATCTAGTGCCCAAATAAATCACACATGTAGGTTTATTCTTAGTTATGAATGCCTGGCCTTAGCTTGGCTTGTTTCTTGTCAGCTTCTCTTAAATTAACCTGACTATCTTTTGCCTCTGGCTCTTTCTCTAGTTCTGTATATCTTTCTTTGCTTTTTTTCACCGTGGCTTCATGTGTAGCTTGGTGACTGGCCCTTGGTGTCATCCCCTCCTTGTTCTCTTGTTTGCTCCTTGCAATCCCTTCTCCCAGAGTTTGCCTTCTATTTCTATTCTCTGCCTGCTATCCCCGCCTATCCTTGCCCCTGCCTTGCTATTAGCTGGTCATCTCTTTATTAGGACCTTCAGCTGTTTCAGACAGGCACAGTAACACAGCTTCACAGAGTTAAACAAACGCAGCATAAACAAAAGTCACACACCTGAGAATACTATTGCCCACCAACTGGTTTACTGCACAGGCTGGGAGCACGCATTTCTCGAACATCTAAACATCTTAGGAGTTCTCCTCAGACCCAAGCCACAAACTGTTCTTTTTCTTGCTGAGGCATCGCCTGAGGAGATGGTGATAGGATGAAAACTGTTAGCTCGGTAAGGCAGCCTGGGAGAGAAGCAGAAGTTGAGGTTCAGAAATGTGAGAGTAGAGCAAGGACTCCCTGGACTCTGTCGCGAAAGAGTGGCGTTTTCATTCTGTAGTTTTCAAATTCTACTTTCTCTCTCCTCTCTTTTTTTTCTCTTTTTTAAAATACAATCTTTTCTTTTAAAAAAATTTCATTGATTCTATTATAATAATTCTGATTTTTTTCCTCCTGCCTTCTAGCACCAGCAGACATTTTTGAATCAGCTGAGAGAAATAACTGGGATTAATGATACCCAGATACTGCAACAAGCCCTGAAGGTATGCCTTTTAGTTATAGCTTAAAATTGTGGTATATTTTTGCCTCCTTTGTGTTCTGTATTTAAAAACCAAGTCTCTTAGTTGAACCATATGATACCAGCAGAGATAGAGGAAAGCAGGAGCCTCATTTTATGCGCTGCAATTCTAAGCCTGTAAATTTCAGGAATTTGATGTTTTAGGGTACACTGGAGAGAGGCATAACCTCTCTGTACTGGATACTTTTCTTGCCGGCTAGGAGGACATAGTCCGAGTGTTGAGGAATAGTATTCTTAGACTGTTTCTAGCATCTATCTGGGGCTCAGAGGGTGGGTTAGAGTAAGAGGTGAAGGAGGAGCACAAAGGAGAGAATGAGTAGAGATAGAGCTTACATCATTCCTAGCATTCAGTCACTCATGCCTTAAGGCTATTCAGCTTCAAATTTCAGTCATATGCGCAACATGCAATGTGTCATTTGGTTGTATCCTAGATACATTTTCCCATGGAGGTGCCGCGATGAGTCAAGTCCCATGGATAGTTCACAGTGAGAGTGATCAAGAGAATGAAGTGTTTGCTTGAAAAAGAACTGTATTTTGAGCTTATTTGTATGTAACACTTTTATCACTCTCATCGCACGTAGCCTCGGAGATTTTGTAACTTAACTATGGGGAAAATGTAAAAGTGGTCCTTGATTCCGAGCCTGAGGGATTTATTTCAACAGATACCTTATTATTTTTTTTGATGATTGTACCAAAAATCATCAATGATAATGTTCACTAAACACCGGACAATTTGGACCAACAGCTTTCAGTTCTTTATATGGGTTTGTTAATTTATTCTCACATTTTCAAGAGATAAATGCTTCCGTCTCTCTCTTGGGAGATGAGGAAATGGAGATCTTAAGTAGTCCACTACACATCACACACAGCAGCGTGTGGGAGACTTGGAATGGAGCTGCAGGAGCCGTTCCCAGGTGCCCGAATAAGGCTAAGTGTCTACCACTTTCTGGGAGCTTTGCTTTGTCTCATCTGCCAGGAGAAAACTGATGAAGCAGTGTTCCTGAGGCTGTTAATCTTGAGCTGTACATGCTCTTGTTAGAGGAATCCAGAGTGCAGCCCCAGTTCTTAGGAGCCTGACCTTTAGATGGCTATCAGTCTTTCATTCTGATAAATACATGACGAATCCATTCCAAGTCTATTTTCAGAAATTGCCTTTCCCAGGAGATCATAGAGGATGAGACTTTAGCCCATCACTTTGTTTTTGGAAATTTGAGGGAAACTCCCTCCACTTACTAAACTTGAGAAATATAGAATAAATTAAGTCTTGTCCACATTCCTTTGGTATGTTTTCTTCCTCACAAACTTTCATTTGAGAGAGTATATAGGATACTTAAACCCTAACTGATGGCCTTTAGGATTTTTCAAGGTGTTTAGTAATGAGTCGATTCTTTAGCAACATACCAACAAGTCCTGTGCTTTGGTAACCTCAGTCACTGATTTCATGATGTTTAACTTGAAAATGCTGTTAGTTACTTTTTTTTTTTAACCCTGTGGCCAAATACCCAAAAAAAACAACTTGGGAGGGCTGGAGAGATGGCTCAGTGGTAAGAGCACTTGCTGTTCTTGTGAAGGACTGGATTTTGGTTCACGGTGCCCACATCAGTTGGCCTGCAACCATTTGCAACTCTAGCTCCAGCAGGTGTGACCCCTCTTCTGG
>JAQHUG010000155.1:3793427-3816412 GCA_028555095.1 Dicrostonyx torquatus
TACACTCATGTTTGCATTCACACACATAGACAACTACACTCATGTTTGCATTCACACACACATAGACAACTACACTCATGTATGCATTCACACACATAGACAACTACACTCATGTATGCATTCACACACACATAGACATATACATGTCACACACATATACACACCATTTTTCAAAAAAATACATAGAGGAGGAAGGATTTATTTTGTCTCATAGTGGGCAGGTAATGGTGGAAGGAGCTTGAGACTGCACAATCAGATCTTGTCAAAACAGGCAGCAGAGTTGGGAAATGTGGGACAGAGTTATGCATATGTCCCTCTCTGTGTAGAAGCGACTTTTGTCACTCAGCCTAGCTGCCTAGAAAGTTAAACAACAACTCAAACCGTTGCTATCTATTGAATTATAGTCAATAATAGGAGCCCATGAAGAACATTTTATGTCTAAGCCATAGCAAGAATCTATTCTTAGGCATACAAACTGAATAACTGCCAACTTGCAAAATTCCTGATGTGTTTGGGTTTTCATTAAATGAAGCAGGGCATTCAATACACTTAGCACACTTCTAGATACCTAGTAAATGCTTTGCCAGTGTCAGCTGTCATTCGTGCAGTTCATGTTATGAGCAGTGTACTATCTAACGGGCCTGTTGTATCTTGGATGAGTCACTTCAGAGTCTCATCGTGGGCACAAAGGCAGCACACTGTAAAGCTGTGATGCCTTCCCAGCCACCCTCTCCTTTATTTCCTGCCACAATGAGATGGAGAGCAGGTTTTAGTTCTTCTCTCTTTTGGCTGTTGATAATTTTATGGTTACTTTGATCACTGTATCGTGTCTTACCTTAACAATATTAACAGTGATAGCACACTCTGTTCTTACTGCTTCCTTTTAATCCACAGCCAGCACAAGATTTTTAAAATGAACGTAAATGCAGTGTCCACAATGCTCTACTGGCTTTCTGCTTAAACCGCCAGGCCTTCTGCATCCTGACTGCGGCTGCTATGGAGATGACTTGGTTAACATCTGAGTCTATTATGCTGTCTCAGTTAGCTGTCCTGAGCTCATATCACATTTTACTTTTAATCAGCTTCTTAGAGAATCTAAAGATAAAACCGAGCAAGGCTCCTCATACTGCTTTTTGGCCTTCTGTTACTTCTAAATGAACATTAGCATATTTTGGTTAGTTGTGCTTTTGATGAGCACTGACGTGTGTATGCATGTATGCAAAGAGTTTTTTTCTTGATGGCATGAGTGTTTCTGCTCTCTGCTGTACTAAGAATTCTTGACATTTTCTTAAGTTTCTCCTAGGTGTGCATCCAACATCCATATTATGGAACCATACTTTAAGTATTCACTTTTCACTCTGAAAGCAAAACCTAGAAAAAAAAATTCTTGATTATTCATTTTCTTAAAATTAGAAGTTCATGATTGGATTTTTTCAAGTGAATAGGTAGCTAAGAAAATAAAGAATTGATTTAGCAGTGTAATAGTTTTAATAATGAGTATCAAATAATGAATATAGTTTTTAAAAATAATTGTTGAGATAGAGTATAGGGCAATAAATTTTTACTGTTTAGAGTTGTATTAAATATATTCAAATCAAAATGATTTTTGTTACAAAATATTACAGAAAAAATTAGACACATTTTGGATGCCATTACTAAAAAATCATTGGATGTTCCCTTCTTGCTATTTGAAGGATAGTAATGGAAACTTGGAGTTAGCAGTGGCTTTCCTCACTGCAAAGAATGCCAAGACCCCTCCACAGGAGGAGACAGCCTATTACCAGACAGCACTTCCAGGCAACGATAGATACATCAGTGTGGGAAGCCAAGCAGACGCAAGTAAGTTTTTCTTCTTAATGTTTTATAGACATACATTGAAATCTCCTTTTGATGTTGTATTAATTTTACTCAATAAGCAGAAGTGAAGCATAAGCAAAAAATTAATATAAATTTTATTATATATATAATTTTATTAGTGAAAATTTTATTTAAGTTATATATTTTATGAGTATCTCTTATAGAATACATGACATTGAAATATAAAACAATGGTGAAATGTATTCATAAAATGTGTAGAATCTTAAGTGGATAGTCATTTGTCAATTTCAGCTTTTAGTAGAAGCTGAATACTGCTTTGAGGGTATAAATTTATAAGTTTACAATATTATAAAACTTCCTTTCCCTCACTCCACATTGAAAATAAAGATTTGAGGAGAAGGCTATCATATAATCAAAATCCTCCTTAATCCAAAATGAAAACACACACTCACACCTTGAGAGAAATATTTGGAGACACCATGCACTCTTGTTTTCACCTTAAGTCAAGATGTATGAGACTTTGCCCAAGGCCCTAGTTTATCATCATCACAGGGATATTCTCATGTACCATCCAGAAGTTTTTACTGTTTACTGAAATCCCCATGGCTTAATTACCTTGAAACAGGAGGTATTATTTAAGGTGTATACTTGGCCATGGTTTTAGTCCTAAGCACCCCAAAATGCCAAATTAGTATATATAAAACGTAAGCACTTTTATGTGTTATAAATGTGAGACATGAGATCACTAACATGTTTGAGGAGCATGTATGGTTTCATTCTGTGGCTATGGAAATTAGGAAGAAGTAGGGAGAGCCATTTCCCTTCCCCTTTTCATGCTTGCATAAGGTGCACCTCTTGCTTATGTCAAATTCAGCAATAACTGAGGCTTTGGGCAGTCTTCTCTTTCTTTACACTCTGGCAATAAAACAGAATGAGTTGAAGTTCGCAACACCTGGTGCCACTTACCCCCTCAGTATTTAACTTATTGTTCTTTGGGCCAGGAAAGAGTCTCTATCCTTTCCCTCTCCAGTCTGTTATTCCTGTCTTAAGAGTTAGCTTAGCAGCTGCCTGCTGGAAATCGTTTTCTCTGCCCTCTTGCTTGGAACAAGTCTTTCCAGCATCCAAAGTGTGCTGCTAAGGACTGCCATTTGGAAATCATTTGGTTGAACATTGATGCTACTAAATTTGGCATAGAAAAATCTCCTTCAAGACCAATGAAACAACATTTTGATATTGGAAAAAGCTGGGAGAAAGGAAAGGGTTCTTAGTATAGGAAGGATGTGTGCTTGAGAATAGCATCCAGTTCTGTGGTGGAAAAAGGAACTAATTACATAGTTTTTTAAAAAAGAAAAGAAAACAGAAGGAAAGAGCAAAGTGTAATTTTTACTGAAGCCAGATAGAGATGGAAATTGGCAAATAGTCCAGCCTTGAGCTAGTTGGAGAGGTAAGATTTTAGAAGGCACGTGGGAGCTCTTGTTGTTAATACCACATTTATAACACAAAGATCAATGAACAGAGGGAGAAAAATGGAATTTTGTGAGACTGTCCTAAGAGAAGGCTTATTTGCTGTGCAGAGAAGAAAATAATTGCTTAAGCCAGATGCTTAAGCCTGTTCAAGACTTTCAGTGAGGAGCAATGAAAATGCTAGTGGACACCCATGGTGACTTGAGTAGGTTCACTTAGAGAGAGTGAAGCTCACATGTCTCGTGATAACCACCCCCATATGAATATCTAGAAAAATATTACATAACTTTATCTTTCACTTGGTGTAGTGGGCTGGTAATTGGAGTTATAGGTTATATCTCAGCTGATGGTCATTTTGAGTGCCCTGTTCACTGCTGTGGCATCATTGCTAATGTGCTCCCCTAAGCTGGAGGCTCACTGTGTAGTGTGTCCATCGCATAGACACACATAGATCACTGAGACACAGATCTGTTGAAATTTAGTGGGTACTTATACGATGGCCCTCTTGGTCACACTTTAGTGTCATTACTTTTGGTAGCAGTATTTGTGTCCTGTCTTGTAGAGTTATTGAAAGGAGAGCAGTTGTTAGGAACCTGTTTGATTCAGCAAACCTAGGAAGCCTGAGAGCTGAGGAAAGTGAGACATTCAGCAGACTATTGGACAGTACTTTTGACTGTGCAGGTATTGTTTAGAAATGAAACAATTTTTGTGTTTTCGGTTTTTATGGATTGGAAGCTTGTACATGGAAGGAAAGATTGAAGACTGTTACAGGTGAGTGTCTGAATAAGTGCACACTTGCTCACAAGCCTGAGTCCAGAGGGAGAAGCAGTGACAGAGCTCTCAGAGCAGAATTGCTCAGGGGTAGATGTGAAGGAAATGTTTCACCTTTGAGCACTTTCTCAGTTTTATTGGAAGTACATTGGTATTTGAAACTCTATAGTAGTTTATTTCAGATACTGAAAAATTTTATTTTCTGTAAACTATTACTCTTCTTTCTTTTCTTTAGCCAGACCTTGAGGGTAAATAAAATTATGGTCCCAGTCTATCACATGCTGGTTTCAATGCTGGCAAAACTCTATCCTCTGAACTGAAAAACTCACAGTAAATATGCATTTATGTAAGCTGGCAAATAACTATTTGTACTTGAAAGCCTCTTTTAGAGAAAAAGGAACCACGTTTTCCACTTGATTTGAAGACCATTTTTATATTTGTGCCCCTTTCTGTAATATTGAAGAAGAAATTATCTTTTCAATACTTTTAATAGGAAAGCCATTTCATATTCTATTTTGGCTTTTACTTTTGAGAGAAAAGTTACAATTTCAAGAAAATTTGTATCCAGAACTTCAGTTACTGTACTGGGTGACTCTTCATAATATTCTCTACTATAATTTAATACTCTTGGGGCTTGAGAGATGGCTCAGTGGTTAAGAGCGGCGTTGGCTGCTCTTCCAGAGGTCCTGAGTTCAATTCCCAACAACCACATGGTGGCCCGCAGCCATCTGTAATGAGATCTGTCGCCCTCTTGTGGAGTGCAGGCATACATGGAAGCAGAATGTATACATAATAAATAAATAAAACTTAAAAAATACTCTGTTATATTCTGGAAAAAGGCTCAAAGTTTTGCTGTATATTTAACAAAAGTTCTAGACCTTTTCATAATATGTATAATCTAGAAAATATTAAATAACAAATTTTCAAAAAAGTGCCTCATGCTCCTAACTTAGGTTAGGAATGAAACTATGACATCTTTTCAGAAAAAGAAAAAGAAATGAATGTTAGTGAGTAAAAGCTCTTGCTGCACGAGGATGGGGACCTGTGCTTAAACCCCCGAAGCTACATAGGAAACCTCTGTGTAGCGCGGTGCTTGCTGTTACACAGCAGAAACAAGAGGTGCACTGAACCTTGCTGGTTTCTAGGCTAGTTTAGACTTAACAATATACCCTGTGGGATGTAATTGGGCGGGATGCTGACATGAGTCCCTGACTTTCTACACACACATCAGCCCCCACGACATACACAATTAAAGTAAACTAGTTTACAATGCATGGTATTGGTTATCACAATTGTAATTGAGTCAAAGCGGAAACTATGTTGTTTTGGGGTCTTGGCACACACTGTCTTAGCCATGACTATACAAAAGAGTTTGCCCAATGTTAAATTTAATAGTATTATTTTATACCACGACTATTAAATTGTTTTAAACTTTTTTAAAACAGGACAAAAACAGTATATGTCCACCAGAGCAAGATGCACCCCAGTTGAGCAATCAAAATATGGATCAAAAGATAAGAGGGATTTGGGTAGGTAATCATAACATAGAAAGTAATACAACATTATTAAGCTTTAGAGAAACTGGTATAATACATTGGCATGAGTGCTAATTAAGTAGTAAGCTCTTCATACATTTGAATTGCTATTGGTGCCTAGACTCCATACAACCTGAATGGCATTCAAAAACGAGAAAACCCTTGAGGTTCCATCCTAGAATCCAGATCATGGGTGGACTGCTTGTCCAGGGTGATTTAGCGTCCTGATGATGATGGGTGCAGCTTCTGTCCTCACGTCTGAGGAGTTATCCACAGACTCTTTCCTCTTTCCATTCCTTACACTTTTTAAAACTTAGTTTAGGTAGAAAAAAATTCAATGAAAGTTACAACTTCGTCTAGAAATTTCTATTACATGAAACTCTTTTGATCATTCACAACACCCAAAATTAAGCTTAGAAACAGGTTAGACCTGGGTGGTGGTGTGCAGCTGATTGGATATGTTAAGACGCTTCAAGCCGATATGGAATATTCTAGTAGACGTGGACTATGGAACAGCCTGGATAACTTTTTAAACTTATTTCATTCTTCTTCAAGTGGAGCTTTTATTTCCGAGGCTGGTGTTGTACTCAAGGCCTGTTTCTGCTTTCGTGATGAAAATTGTCTAAGTTTTAGGAGAGAAGGCTGGCCATGGGCTATCACTATTTTTGTAGTTGTGGACTAACATGGAATATTAACTTTAGTTTTTTCACCTTCCAAGATGGAAGACACAGAAAAAAAGTGACAATTTTTGAATGATTTCCAAAGTACTTTTCATTTTCTTCCTTATGGATGCTACCATTATAACTTTAGTAGCTGTTCTTAAAATCAGAATTATTTTTAACTAAATAGTTCAGTATAGTTGCCCGTAATCAAAATTAAAGTTAAATAATGTTGAAAATTGTAGCTCCTATCATAGAAAGTCCTGTTCATACATTACAGTTTTAGAGGCTATGAGGTCAGCAGTCAGAAAAACAGAATAGTAGGATTATTATGTGAAAACCGATATATCAGAGTAGGTAAGAAGTGGATGGAGAGTGGAGAAGGCACTTTGCCTATGTATGTCTGTTTATATGAAAGTATTTTTAAAATGTAGTGCCTTATCTGTTCTCTTTGTGGAAATTGAGTACACATACTCACATCTTTTTATTGTCATTATACATAGCCCACTTTTTAAATTTATGCTTCATACTTGGGTATTATGTTTCAGTGGTTTTGGTAGAGAAGTATTGATTTTTCAATGCTTTTAGGGAACGTATTAAGTCATTGAAAGATACAGTCTGTTTTGTTTAGGAATGACACTGGAGAATAATACTGCCGAGTTCTCAGAAGTTCACAGAGAACCACGTGATGGGTCAAGGTGGTGCCTTGGGTGTGGCTGTGGCTGGGAATAGGAATGACTATTTTAGGTCCTGTCTTTAGAGAATGCTTTTGGGGTGAGGTCACGCTTGAGCAAATATCTGAGGGGAAGTGAGGAAGGAATCACTGGACTGTGTGAGAGAAATGAGCCACAGCCCAGCCTGAGGCTGAATTGGGTTTGCCTCCTGAGACAAACAGTGACACAGGCAGCCTCTGAGGCTGAGTTGTAAGGCTCAGCAGAGTCCTCACTTCTGATCTGTGTTTCCTATGTGAGCTCCTATCCTTCCCTTTCTAGGTTGCTTTTCTCTTCAAACAGGCCATGGAGTGTATAGTTCTGGTTGGCATTCCAACTTGTTACTTCAACTCTGTCTTGTCTTGGTATGTGTTCTTCCTCCAACCATCCATCATATCAGTTTAGTGTCTTTGAGTTGTTTTCACAGTGATACTTCAGGGAGAGTAGATAGCAAAGAAGTTTCCAGTGTTTTCCCAAAGTCTTGCCATGGTGCAGATATAGGCATATAGTATGATGCTGGTATATGGATAGAAATTTCTACCAAGGCTATTTTGATTTTAATATTTACTATTTCTGTAATTACCAATTGTTTATAGCCAAGTTAATTCTCAGCTCTCTTTAATAAACATACAGAAAATGCTAGTTTTTGTTATACAACTGATAACTCTATGCATCTAATGTAATGTATTCATTGTTTTGCCAATTCCTGGAAAAGGAATTCCGCAAGGCCCAAACAAAGCTGGATTTTTCAGCTGGTCTTTCAGTACATGCCAGAATCCCAAAGTAGACTTTAATGCCATTGAGGGGATGGACTTGCTAGCAAGAGCAAGAGCAAGCAGGCACAGAGAACAAGCTTCCCTTTCCATGTCCTGTAACATGAGGGCTGGCTTGTTGGGGTTTCTGTCCCGCCCGGTACCCCACAGCCGGCAAGCTCCAAAGAAAATCACACAGGGAATCTACATTAGGTTATAAACTGATTGGCCCATTAGCTCAGCCTTCTTACTAGCTCTTGTAACTTATATTAACCCATTGTTCTATGTTAGCCACATGGCCGGTACCTTTTCTCAGCGGGGCAGCTTACATCCTGCTTCCTTGGTGGTCTGCGCAGGAATGCCAAGGGAGCTTCCTGCTTCCCAAATTCTCCTGTTCTCCCCTCTACTTCCTGTCTGGTTTTCCCGACTATACTCCCTGCCTGGCTAATCAGTATTTATTTAAAACATGATTGACAGAATACAGACAATTCTCCCGCACCACATGTCCTTTTATATAGGCTTCTAGCAAAAGGTGTGTCCCAGATTAAAATGGATCTGGATTAAAAGTGGGTCTTCCCACTTCAAATGATTTAATTCAGAAAAACGTCCTCACAGGTGCACCCAGCCACGGTGGTTTTAGTTAATTCCATATATAGTCAAGCTGACAACCAACAATAGCTATCACAAGGAGAAAGTTACCTACTCATGAATTACAAAAACTTCACATTTAGCCATTATTAAAATTATTATTACTTACTAATTCGTTAAGTAAAATGATACTTAAAATCTAAATAATTTGGTATGTGAGCAGGTCATGAAAGTCTCCTTTTGTGATGGCCACATTGTTCTCAAACTATGGCAGAAAAAAAAAGCAGTTTTATAGAGAAATGGGAACACTCTGAAGAAAATTGTAATTACAGTAGTTTTACAGATAAGGAGACCTTTTCCTTTGCTGGAAGAATGTGTCGGTCAAGAACTGATAGCATCTAGTCTCAGCTAACCTTTTCCATCATTAAAATATACTGCTGCCCAATAACAGGAGAGGCAGGTTCCAGTTCCCATCTGCATTACGGTTGTACCTAGCTGTCAACCTTCTAGGGGACTAGAGACGTGGAAAGAGACGGGGAGCAGGAACAACTGAGTGTGGTCATTTCTAGCCACAGACAGGTTAGCCTTTTCTACCAGCGGAAGAACAAGTGTCTTCTGTTTGTGATGCCATCAGGGAAAGGCAGATGATATGAATTGTGGTCTAGACAGGATCAGAAAGCAGGACGCACAGGGTTGGGCCCCAGTGGGGAGGACAAGCCGTCCAACCAGAACTGCTGCTCTGCTGTCATGTCCTGGCCTTGGCACAGTAATGACTGGCACAGAGGGTTGGAGCATGTTTCTTGACATTTGTCTCCTGTTGGCCAGGTGACTGTGACTTATCTTTTGCCAACCTGATTGTAAAAACCAGATTACAAGAGCCCCAATCTGGTGAAGCCAGAAGTCTTGTAGAATATGTTCCTATTTAATAATGTAGCACACTTTTGATCTTCAGGCTCCTTTAAACTCACAAATTTATGGTGGTCTTCAAAGAGCTTTCATTGATATGAAATACTTTCTGAGTTAATTCTAATTCAGGAATTGTTTAAAACATTTTTAGAATTCAGAGAAGCTTAGAAAACTAATTCTTACTAAAATAGGAACCTATTCTGTGATGTAAACATTTTGTATAGAATATATTTTTGAAATTAACAAAAGGATACACCCATCACGCTGCTGCATGTTTCTCCTATCTGTGGTGTTAGAAAAGAGCTAGAGTCTCAGATCTGTGTTGGAGAGTTTGCATTCTGTTGGAATAAGTTGCTTTGGTTCTGTTTTGTGGAGAAAATCTAGCTTTATACAGATGTTCATTTAGCAAAAAGATGAGTGTTTTAACTGATTATTCAAATAATAATGATTATTCTGTTTAATATACCAAAACTCAATGCTTTTTAATTTCCTAAGGCTAAGTTGCAGTGTGAATTCACAGTCACACTGGTGTTGGACTGGATGGTGATTATCAATTGCTTTTCATACAGTGCTGTTATATATTAAAATCTACCAATGTTTTGCTGTTGGAATTGATCTGTTACCCTACATGATTTTGTAAAACTATGTTGATAATAGTAGTTCCATTTTATTATGAAAGAATAATATGCTAAAGTATCAAATTTGTTAGCAGCTTAGGAAGTGGTTCCATCAGAAAAACCTTTATATCCTGAGAAACTATCAGGATCATAGTAGTTGAAACTGTTTTCTTCAAAATTCTGAGCTTGGATGGAAATTCCCTATCAGTCATTAACAGCAGTTGCTCTGCAACGACTGATAAAATTGAAGTTTGGGTGTTCATACATTGTAGTATGTCATTTGTTCTTCCAACCAAAATATGGTTCTCTGAGAAATACTAACTTTGCAACCCCAGCATTGGACTAGCATTTATAGCAGGCTTTGCCACGTAGAGACTGCATTTTTAGTCAGTAACAACTTCAAAACCTTGAAAATCAAGATTCAATTTCTTGTTAAAATTAGTTTTTTAAATTAAAGTTATAATTCTTAAGATAAACTGATTTTTTTTAAAAAAAAGTATTGTGTTTATTTTTAAGTAATAACAGAAATTCACCTTGGTACTAGTGCCTTGATCAGTATCAGCAGAGCAAATATTAACAGCAGCAGAGGGTATCACATATCCATATTATTGTGATTATATTCCCTACCTACTGGAATTCTCATCCCTTCTTTATGGGATCAATAGATCACTTTAAAAAACTGATTTTGGCCGGGCGGTGGTGTCGCACGCCTTTAATCCCAGCACTCGGGAGGCAGAGGCAGGCAGATCTCTGTGAGTTCGAGGCCAGCTTGGTCTACAAGAGCTAGTTCCAGGATAGGTTCCAAAGCTACAGAGAAACCCTGTCTCGAAAAGCTAAAAAAAAAACAAAAACAAAAAAAAAAAAACAAAAAAAAACCCCAAAAAACCAGATTTTGATGCAAAATACATGGGGTCTAAGAAGTGAAAGCCTTAGACCTGGAGCCTTTGTATCATTCTTTATTTTTACAGTGTTATTAGCATCTCGGCATTTGTGGAATAGGAAAAAAAATACCATCCTTGCTTATTGTTTGCTTTTGTGTAAACTCCATTTCATGGATCCTGAAAGATTAGTAGCTGTTTCTAAGTGAGATTTTAGGCAGTCAGGCATGAAACATCAAATATGCTTGTTAATTTAAGATAAATAATTTAATCCAAGGGATTAAGCAATTGTAAACCTCTTTGCAGGGAATTGAGGGAGGGACCTTGAGCTCAGTCTTCTCTAGTGACTGCAGACCTGACTACCAGAGTGCTTCAGCCCCCCACCACAGCAGGAAGACAGCCAGTAGGGCAGCGGCTCTGAGCAACAGTGTACTTCTTAAGTAGCTTTGGCTTAGGGGATAGGAACCTCGATAAGTAACCTCCACTTGACTCTGCCTGGATGTGGAATGCTAATAGAGTGCCGTTTTGGTTATGAGAGTGACTTCCTTGCAGCTGAACATTGATAGAACAACTTCTACATGTCCACTAAGGACACAGGAAAAGCAGAAGCAGTAGGATCATGGTTGCTCCCTTGCTTCTGCCATCAAAGTTTCCTTTTAGTGAAGGTATTGATGAGTTCCAGATCTTACTCATAATTTTTCTTGCAAGTAAATGTGAAACGTTTGTTTTGTGATGAAAGCACAACGAAAAGATGTGGGAATGGAATCCAAGGGCTAATTGATCCTATTCCTAGAGCTTGACTTTCTGCTTTTCTGTGATTTTTCTAAAATTTATATCCTCTCCCATCATTGTTCAGGTTGTGTTTTAATTACTGAGAGGGCTCTTGTTTCATACCACCTAGAACTAGCCTCTTTTCTGTTATTGAATTTGGACTGGGTAGCTCTGCCCTCCTTACAGCTCCTCCCTCTTGTAGCTCTATCTTCATGTAGCTCCACCCTCTTCTAGCTCTATCTTCATATAGCTCCGCCCTCTTCTAGCTCTATGTTTATATAACTCTGCCCTCTTCTAGCTCTATCTTCATATAGCTAGCTCCTCCCTCTTCTAGCTCTATCTTCATATAGCTAGCTCCTCCCTCTTCTAGCCCTATCTTCATATAGCTCCTCCCTGCTTAACTGTGTCTGAGGATAGATAACTTGTAGCTAGCCTTGTGCAACCTTATACTTGACGGCATGTGAGGCGTCCCATCATTTCAGCTATTCTACTCTGTGACTATGTACTATGTTTCCAAACATGATTGAAACAAAGCTTACTATATTTTTATAAGTTTTTATTGTATTTAAGGACATAAAAACCCTTTCTATGGCAACTATTTCTAATATTTTAATAGTTGTTGATTGCTACTATTGGAGGGAAAAGTGAAGATAACAATAAATGTAGACTTTTGGAGTTATTGCTATGCATTAGTGTTTCCTCAACACATGTATTTTGTAATTCAGTAACAAAATTAAGGTAGCTTTTCCCATGTTTTCCATTTTTCTCATGTAATATTTAGTTATTTCAAAGAAAATCAATACATTTTAAACATACTTAAAACTTAAGGTACTCAAATATAAATTATGTGCATAACATGAAGATAATTCCAATTCTATATTCTTTTATTAAACTGATTCCTATCATTTCTTAAATTGTAATAATAGCATTCATAGCAACAACTCCTCTGTCAAGGAAATTGACCAACATACATTGCAGAACTGCATTAAGCACGTTTTAACAATGGTGATAATAGTTGTGGGCTTTATTCATTGAATACAGAAGTAGAGCACATAGTGTTCAATGAAATGGACCAAGTATGTTTGTTTGCATACCTCTGTGTAAATGAAAGTCTTGTTTTCAATGAATAGAAAGGTATATGTCCTAAATTAATCACATGGTACAGAAGATAAAAATAAAAAGTGACATCTCCTGGCATCTTCGTTCCTACTTTTCACTATAACTATAAACTATCAACAATGTGACACACACAGCACACACACACACACACACACACACACACACACACACACACACACACACACTAAGCCCCCTACTCTGTGGTCAATGTGATTTTTATACATCAGAGAGCACCAATGTGTTTGGTAGTGGTTGTTTTGCTTTTTATTGATAAACCATATTTCCATTAGGCTTTCTGCTTATTAGCTTTTTAATAAGATGTTACACAGTAAATACATACCAAGAATTTTCTTCTTTTCACTACTTTTAGTAGATTTTGTAGAAGAAACCATTTAGTTACCAAAGATAGTTTAGGGTAACCATGTTTGGATTGTTAAAGATATATTCATGCTTATAAAATAGAGGATTAAGTTGTTTCCTGGCTTTTAGTTTGTCAAGTTTTATTGGGCATACAGTCGCTATGGTAGGAGTTCTTTCATTTGTTTGCCTTAGTTCTGAGAAAGCTAGTTTTGCTTTTCAGATGTGATCGATCTCACTGGAGATGACAAAGATGATCTTCAGAGGGCAATTGCTTTGAGCTTGGCAGAATCAAATAGGGCATTCAGGGAGACTGGAATAACCGATGAGGAGCAAGCCATCAGCCGGTAAGAGTGTAGACCCAGCATGTGTGTGTGTGAATCTGTCTGTACTTCAAAAGGAAAAGACAGACTTAAATTTTAAGAGCATTGAGATATACTTCATTCTAAAAACAAATCACTAATATATGCTTGTATTTTTTTACATTTTATGTAATCAAACTTCGTTTTTAAAGTTTTGAACCTTTTAAATATTTAATTATGGAACTCATAATTTTGTCACAAATTTATTCTTGTTTCTTTTTTATTCTTTTGAATCTATTGTCCAGTTCACCTTTAGGAATTTATCGCAGGATTCAAGTTTTTTGTTTTTACTTTACTTTTTTGTAGTTAGCCAAAGGTAAATATTTTTGGGGGGTATATGATATGATATGTAATTATTTTGGGTAGTGATACTTTTTAATACCTTTGTGTGTACATAGACATGTTTGTGTGTGCTTGTTGTGGAGTCTAAATATTATAAAAGGTATACTTGCTGCAAGTGTTATTCTTTTAAATGCACATATATTTTTGTTTACATCAATTTATATTAGCATATGAAAATATCTAGAAGATCATATCCTGGATTAGTATTTATAATTATGTATCATGTGTTTTCTTTATGTTTTTATTGTGAGCTTAGCTTTTTAAAAAATTACCAAATGTTTATTGAGTTTATATTTAAATTGCCACCTTACAGATGTGTATTCCTAGACTATGAATTTTTTCTTCAGTTGTAATCTCTGCTACATATTGATTTCTTTGAGATTTTTGGATATATCTGATGGTGACGTTAAACTATTGACCTCTTTCCTCTATTTATAAGTGTGTATATGAATGATAGGGTCATTGCATATTTTACCTGGTTATTTTGTTTAGTTTTTGAATGTGCATCAAAACTCTGACATTGACCATGTTAGGCCCAGCTTTTAACAGCTGAGCCGTCTTGCCAGTCTGTGACAGTGTTTTCTAGTTGAAATATACTTAAGTTCCATGGGTTAATAATGAATAGAGTCTGAAAAACGTTGTGAAGAGACAAATTTTTCAGAATGTGGGTACCAAAACCCTTACAACCTATCATAAGTCAACACCTCCATGTGGTCCCTGTTGCAGTCCAGAGACAAACATTAGAAGGGTGAAGCGTCTGCAAACGCTGCTTTGTAGTAGGGTATGAATAGTATAAAATATTGGCAATTGGTGTAGCATATTGGATGTTTAGGCAGTGTCATAGCTGCTGAGTGCTGTGTACTATGTGTAATTGTAGGTAATGATGTAACTACAGTAGTTTTGTTTATGCTGGCGTCCTCACATACACTTGCCTAGTATGGCTCCCGTGGCTATGCTGTAGCACTAGACCATTAGGCAAAGGAAAGCTCATGTCCATTGTACTTTCTTGGGCCCACTGTTGCACATGCAGTGTAATCATGACCAGGTTACCCCTGTGGCTCATGGACACGTCGTGTGTGTGTGTGTGTGTGTGTGTGTGTGTGTGTGTGTGTAGTGAAGGATTATGATTATTTTTAAACTGGTTGAAGTTTTGTGTTTGAAGTTTTCTTAGAAAATAATCTGTACCTCACTTTATCTGTTGGTTACTAATACTGCCATGTTCTTTTTACTTTTTAAACTTAGTTTTTTAATTTACTCTTTGTGTCTTTCACATCGAGCATCTCCATCCCATTCATTTTCCATCCCTTTGCATTCACTCTCTGCCCTTGCAACCTTCCCCCCGAAATAAAATTTAAGAGAAAAGAAAAAAAAAGGAAAATCTATCTCATCATAAAGTTGAAGTGTGACACAGTGAGTCACACAGCAAACCCTTTTATCTATATATCTTTACTTGCAAATATTCATTGCAGAGTCCTTGGTCTGGTTGTAGGCCTGTGGTTTCTGCTACACTATTGATGCTGGGCACTCACTAGGACTCCTCTTAGTTATCCTGTTGTTACCCTGTGTCATGGAGATCCTGCAGCTTTGGGTCTGCAGAACATAGATGTGACGAATGTTGGCATACATCATTTTATAATCCTGGTTCTGAGACTGGGGAATTGCAGGGCTAGTCAGTTCACCAGCTCTCCCTTGTCCTCACCACCAGGGTGAGCTCTCCTGCACTGCCCTTGTTAGTAGTTCTCATGCTTTCATGTAAATGGAGACTGCACTTTCATTTCTTGACCACCCAGATCCGAATAATCACACAGAAACTATATTAATTACAACACTGTTTCTTGTAACCCGTGTGTCATCATTAGGCTGTGGGTTACCTGTAACGTTCTGGAGTCTTTCTCCTTTGGTAGCTACATGGTGTCTGCTGACTCTGCCTTCTTTCTCCTTGTATTCAGTTTAGTTTTCCCGCCTACTTATATTCTGCCCTGCCATAGGCCAAAGGAGCTTCTTTATAAGCCAATGGTAATAAAACATATTCACAACATACAGAGGGGAATCTCACTTCACTTCCAGGTCCTCTGGGTTGGTTCTCCCACACAAACACCCTCAGCGCCACTTCTACTGTGTTGCCCATGCATAGTGTAGGGGCCACTCTGCCAAGTGCTGCAGTTGATGAGGGGTAGGCACAACTCTCTTGCTTTTACTTCCCAGAACATGTTAGAGCGCGATAACAAATCCTGTATGTTTACCCACAATAAGAAGTTGCTTAGTGTGTTCTATAATAGTGTGAATCTTTTTCAACACTGTATTTTCATTTCTTAAGAGTTCTTGAAGCCAGCATAGCAGAGAATAAAGCATGTTTGAAGAGAACACCTACAGAAGTTTGGAGGGATTCTCGAAATCCTTATGATAGAAAAAGACAAGACAAAGCTCCAGTTGGGCTGAAGAACGTCGGCAACACGTGCTGGTTTAGCGCTGTTATTCAGGTAAGGGTCGAGATTCAGCTCTTAGTCAGCAGGCCGAGGAGCAATGCTGTGTGCTGTGCGGTTTATTGCATATTGTTAATAGAAATTCCGGCAGGATTTTCATGTATGTGGTATAAAGTGACTTGACTTCAGAATCTCCTAGCCCTTTTTGTCTTTAATTACCAGTGTGACCTTTTTGTCCTCTGTTCTTTGTTTTAGATGGGTTCTTGCTGTGTAGCCCAAACTAGCTTAAAACTTAGAATTTGCTGCCTCAGCTTCTGAGGGCCAGGATTATAGGTTGGAGATATCACGTCTAGTTAATTAAAAGTTGCATTGTTTTCAAACAGAGACTCTTTTTAAAAACAAGCTTAATTTTTGAACAAGCTCTTTCTAGGTAGCTCAACTGACCTCAGTCTCCTGAGTGCTACAGACATGTAGCACAATCTGGTTCCACTATGAAGCTTTCATAAGCACAGGTTAATACCATCCATTTACGTGAGCTTAATTTCTCCTGCTTCCTTGCCATTAGTAATTGCTGCTATTTTATTAATTTCTGAAGTGGTAGAAAGTAGATAGTTTTGTGAGTATTTCTCTAAAAGTTTAGAGAATAATTGTAACCAAGGTAAGAAATTAGAATTAACTTTTTTTGTGTGTGTGTTTCAGATCAGGATATTTATATATTAGGAAAATATTTATAAAATATATTATATTTACAATTGCAAGTTAATTTTTTAAGAGGCATTTTGTTTGAGGCTGGTGTTGATGTGTAAATACATCACAGTAAATATGTTAGAGTGCTTGAAAGAATAAATATTGATAATTCAAGATTAGCACATTTTATTTTTACCTTAGCAAATCTTTGTGAACTGTTTTGTTTGCTTCTTCAAAATAGATGTTTGTAAATACACATACCCACTATCTTCTCAACTAGAAATACTTCTGATAATATATTTATTATAATCTCTGAAGTTTAGCTTTTTATACAATAATGACAATTGTCATAATTTATCTTCATTCTGTTTATATGAATAATCAAATTTCAAAATTTAAATTAAGCATTCTATAAATATTTTGTGTTTTTTCATAAAACAGTTAAAATGTGGCTTAATTGTGTATTGCTCTTAATAAGGATGTAGAAGTCATCGGGTGTACGTGCCATTTGTTTATATGCTCAACGTGACTCTTTTGTAGCTTTCTGAGTCTATGTTTTTATGTTGGCCTTTTGTTTTCTGTCAGCTGTTGTCATTGTTAGGTGACCAATCTGTGATTAGCTAGTATAGGTCTTAAGCTACCACCTCTTGTTTTGTGGCACATGGGCCATATAAGTTTATTTCCTTTGGTTTTTTTGGACTTGCCTCATTCTTACTATGTTATGATTGAAACTACTAAGTAATATGGCTCACTACTTGCGTTCATAATGCATTAAGAGTCTTAGAAATATCTGGATTACTATGAATATGTACCCATTCTTTTACAGTAGTTTTCATTGTAAATTTGTTACTCACATCTGTGCCCAAAGCAATATATAGCATTTATTTTGATACTCAGGGGTCCTGTAGGCATTACAGTGGTGTCTTAGGTTGTTTCTCTTCTCTTGTTCATTAGTGAGGTCCCATTTATGGCATAATTTAGACAGTCTGTGATCTAAGTTTCCTGAGTATGCCAGGCTGCCTTTCTCCAGCACCGTGTGGACAACAATGCTTCTCCCTTGCCAGGCTTTTCACTGAGAAGTTCAAGCAGAGGAAGTTCCTGCACACAGCCAGTGCATGATAGCTAGACAAGTGCTCTTCAGGCCTCCTGACAGTGGTGACAGAGCTCACAGGAAGTTCCCACTTGAAGTGATAAATTATTATTAACAGAGCAATGGAAACTCTGTTAATGAGTTCTTCTACCAACTCAGCTCTAATGTGATGGGGTAACCATCCAGTTACCCGAAGGCAACTAGGTGACCAAGCGTGTGTGTGAGTGTGTGTGTCTGTGTGTGTGTGTATGTGTGAAAGGAACATACCAGAAAAAACTATGATGTATTCTTCCTTAATAGAAAGTAGTAATTTTATTAGTTTAAAATTTATTATTCTATGACAGCAAATTTAGCCACTGAAGAATATTTGACTTCTCTAGCAGAAATCTAAATGCCCATAACAAATCATCCTCCCCCTTTAGATGTCTGGGTTATCACAACCTAATAAAAGTGACTTTTAGGGAAGATATGAAGCTCCATACTGTGGAATTCTGTGGAAGAAAACATGCGTTCAGTCATGGTCAGCTGTGTGTACTGTCTCTCCAGTGTTCACTGTTATTTCAGGGAGTTATTATTTTACGTTTAGTTATTAGGTTCATTTCTTTCTCCTTTTCGGACATCACTTAATTCTCAGGTGTGAGCCGAGATGTGACTGCTTACTTACAAAGGGAGCTTTTCACCTAAAGTTGCCTGCCTTAGCACCAAAGCTTTCACTGGAATATGCAGAGTTGGTTGGAATTCTTTCAAACTGAGTCGAATGTTCTGCACAGTTTCAGTCCCAGACTCTCCCAGGGTCAGAGCTCACTCAGCTCACAGTGAATGTGAGACAAGATGAAGGTCAATGGGTCATCTCCTCAGATCAGCAGACAGCAGTAGTGCTTCTCAGTGAACACACGCTCTAAAGTGCCGGGAAAGTGAACTGGACTTCTACAATCCTTTACTTCAAAAATCTTTATAAAGTGGAGGAAGAGGTTTGTTGCACACCCAAACCAAAGGAAATTCTTGCTGTTCAGAAACAAGAAAGACATTCCAGGTGGAGTTCAAAGCCTGGTAGTGAGATTCTCATTCTTTGGCAATTTTCTCTTAAAATTCATTACAAAAGTGGCTCAGATTTCCCCGTTAAGCTCTATTCCATTTCTACAATTCACATCTCACGCTTTCTTCCTCCACCATTGAACTGAGGAGGTGACTTTGCAGTTGCCATTTCTCAAGCTTCACCCTAAGACAGTGCAGCAGCAGTGCTAATCTTCTTTGTCTTACAGTGCTCCAGTGAGTTCTGTGTGTCACAGCCTTCAGTTGTATTTGACGAGATGTGTGATTTTTGTTAATTTCCCTTCTTGATGTTTCACAGAATCGAAAACTCTGCTTTTCTCTATTCCTTTTCCTTGTTTGATTTCCGTACTCTTGCTACTGTGCTCAAAACCTTTCACTTGATTAAGCTCTGGCTTTAAAATGCCACCTTTCTGCTTAGATTCTCATTTGCAGCTTTAGTTGTATCCCTTCTGATTTATACTCCTCCTTTCATCCTTTTAATCTGCAGTCAGACGATGATAATTCTCATGAAAAAGAGACTGCTTATTTTAGCTGTCCGTTCCTCTTTGTCCTCTAGTGTTGTTCATGCCATGGTCTTCCGTAAGTATTTATTAAATGTGCGAATAAAGGAGCTGGGCCATTGGAGAGATCCCCTCTCAGAGGAACAAAAATAATAAGTACAGGAAAATGAGTTATTTTATCTGCTCATACTATTTAATTAAGAAAATCTTTACTGGATGTGGTGGCACACACCTTTATTTGAACGCACAGGAGACAGAGGCATGTGGATTTCACTGAGTTCAAGTCCAGCCTGACTAAGGCCAGCAGGGCTGTGCAGTAGGATGCTGTCACAAATCATAAACAAACAAGAAACAAAGAAAAGGGGTGATACATAAGTCATCACAGGTCGCTTTTCTCACAGTTTCTATTAGAAGTTGCTTCTCACCATTTGTACTTAGATTTCCCGTCCTATTTGTTTGACCTTTTTTTTTTTTAAGACAAATGGTGAACTAGATTTACCAAAATTTCTATTTTTAATTTTATTGACTATTGTTATATTGTTATTTTTATTTGGTTTTACAAGACAGTGTTTCTCTGTAACAGTCCTGGCTGTCCTGGAACTCACTTTGGTAGATCAGGTTGGCCTTTAATTCACAGAGATTCTCCTGCCTCTGCTTTCCCAGTGCTGGGATTAAAGGTACACTACAAATGCCCATGTCTTAAAAAATAAGTTTTTATCATTGATTGTGATTCTACTTTTATGTCCTCTAAATTAAGCAAATTTATATGTCATAAAATTCAATACATTAGTGCTGCATGTGTCAATTTATATACTATACAAAATATGACTCAAGGAAGAAGTATAGTTACACTGTCAAACTTGTATGAACAGTTACATGTATGTAAAATATTTATAAGGAGAATCTCGCAGAGGTGCTCAGATGAATTTATATCTATTAAGTATGTGTTGTAGTTTGTATTGTAGATTTCATTTTGAACAACTGTTAGGATGATGTTAGTGGATTACGAAGCACCACTTTTAGCAAGCACTCAAGGTCATCATGAGTGACTTGTAATTGAGCTCAGAGGTAGAGAAAGTTCAAAGTCTTGGTTCAGTTTCAGCAGTTAAAACACCACCATCAAGAAAGGCTTTCTTGAGTGTCTATACTACTGTAAACTTTTGCATTATTTCATTTTTACAGTTATACATTTGTCTCCTATTGTGTTTTCTTGGTTATCAAGAGAATATGTAAGGTTTTGTGTCTTTGTCACCTAGCATCTGATAAGTACATTGATTTGTACTCAATTTTTGTAGGTAAATAATTTAAAATAGAACACATCTAAAAACTTTTTCACTGTATTTTATCCTTTTTAAGAAAATTTCTTGTTAATGACATAGTAACCTAAACAGATTTTAATAATGTAATACTCTGTATGCTTTAAAAAATGTCCTTGTATAATTTTGTACTTTGCATGTAGGATAAATGTTAGCTAAAAAGAATAATATATTGGTATTGGATATAGCATACTAGCCAGGGCACTTGCCTTGCATGCATAAGGCCTTGGGTTCAATTATCTTCAACCCCCATTCAAAAATATTTTTAAAATGAGAATACTATTTTAAAATATAAAAAGTAGGCTGTTCTCAGGGAGAAAATAGGCATTCTTTTGATAATTGCCACAGTTCCTTATGTAACTAGTAGAATTGTCAAGAACGGGTCTTGGTAACAGTGAGAGTCACAATTTCATTGACAGAAATTTCACTTATATATCTTAAATTGTTCTTTTTCAGTCATTATTCAATCTTTTGGAATTTAGAAGATTAGTTCTGAATTACAAGCCTCCATCAAATGCTCAAGATTTACCCCGAAACCAAAAGGTAAAATTATAAAAGATTTAAAAGTTGAGTACTTTTAGTCTTTATAGTCTAAAAAAAAAAAAAAAAAAAAAGAATTTTGGAAGCATTTACTTCATCAAACCTGAAACTGTTCAAATTTTAATGTTATGACATTAATCTCTATTACGGTAACTTCCTTCCTCTTTTCTATACATCATATATGTGAATTTTCTTTGTCCGTGTGTTAAAGTAGCATACCAGTTCCATGTGGTCAGTTTAGGGCCCCTCACCCATAGCGCTGTCAAGCTATAGTTTATCTGTAGGCTGCATGTTACAATTTAAGGTCTTTCCTTAACTGACACCTTAAAACTATTGTCAGTCTCAGCATCTCTTGATCATTCAGAAGAACCCTTTGAAACTCAGTTATGTCCTGTGTTCCAGGGCGAACCTATCCCTTCCCTGTTGGAAGTCAGTTGTAGGCAGTTTGAGGTTGACGAGAGCAGATTCTAGGGTCTGATGTTTGAGTTTAGTTATGGTCCTAAAGGAAGTCATATTTCTTTCTGAATTTCCTTTTCTGTAGTGTAGACAGTGATTGTAATTTTTCCTAGAGATACTGAGGAGATTAAATAAGATGAACTTGTAAAGCTCTTATAAAAGTATCTGTTATTCAGTATTATTGGCTATTTTTAAGGAAAATTTTGATTTTTATAAATTATAATTTTAATGTTAATAAAAATTGGACTGATTTGCATGTATACACTTATATTTAGTGGAAGAAAAGCATTGTGGGGGGTGATGTGCTTTAGTGCAAGTATCAGGTCATCTGCAAAGGGCCAGTAGCCTTAAAGCAACAGGCTGTAGAGCAAAGAAGGTGACGTTTTGTGTTTCAGTGATGTACTGAACTTTGTGTGACCCATTGTTACAGTGATAAATTATTAAATTGCATTATCCTTTTAGTGTTTAATATTTTAAACCACTTTTTCTGCAATTACATGAAACATTTATAATGCACACCAGAAGAAATAAAACCTGTAGTACAGCCAACTTTTAAACCGCAATCTTTGGGCTGGGCCAGGCTAAAGAACAATACTTCTTAAAAGGGAATAAAGGCAATTTAACAGCCTCGTACTGGTAGAGAAATTACACAAACCTCTTCAAATATAACAGGGGAGTTTGGACTGCTGCCTCTCTGTATCACCTTCGTTCGCCTTTCTCATGTCTCCGTAGAAGGCATATATAATTTACATGCCTTTAGTTAGAATTACCTCCAACTGTGTATTTATGTGTGCTGTGCTTACCTTTTGTTTCTTTCTTTTTACTATTTCATAGACCTTCAATCTCTTGTTTTTCATAGTTTGAATAAGACCAAATCAGTTGTGTAACTTTATATTTTAAAAGAAGAAATTATCCATGTTTATATACCAGAACTACTTGTGAACTTCTTAGGATACTCAGCTGTGCTAGCAGAGTGCATAATGAATGCATGCTGGAGGAATGTGTAATGAGCTCACGCTAAAGAAGTGTGTAATGAGTGCACGCTAGAGGAATGTGTAATGAGCTCATGCTAGAGGAATATGCAATGAGTGCACGCTAGAGGAGTGTGTAATGAGTGCACGCTAGAGGAGTGTGTAATGAGCTCACGCTAGAGGAGTGTGTAATGAGCTCACGCTAGAGGGGTGTGTAATGAGCTCACGCTAGAGGGGTGTGTAATGAGCTCACGCTAGAGGGGTGTGTAATGAGCTCACGCTAGAGGGGTGTGTAATGAG